>CM056050.1:250420499-250769565 GCA_029574335.1 Rana kukunoris | reverse complement strand
ATTTTTTTATTTCATTGCCGTAATCTCCATCTCACAACTCGACTTAATATAATGTTAAAAAAAATTTTTTTTTGGGTGAACTCCCACTTTAAGGATTTTAATTTTTTATTTTTATTTTTTACGTGGAGGGGTACCAAAAAATTAGTCTATGTTTGAAGATTTAGTTATACAGTAGATGTGGGCACCATGTTCTGTGATGTACTATTGTTTTTCTATTTTAAAGCCAAAATTATTTTTTTCTTCATAATGTATTAACACTGCAAAAATTAATCCCTTTATTCAGGGTTCCTCTGGAGAATTACTTAGGGCTTGCTCAGTGAAAAACTAGATGGAGCAGTATAGTAATGCTAATCTACAACATTAAACCCCAATTACTGGCTCTTCCTCTTCCCGATTCAGAGTTTAAAATCAATAGCAGCAGCTATATTACCAGCCCTCACTTACACTGCTGCTGGGACTAAGGCTTCATGTACACTCTGCCTACATTTACAGCAGTTGCAGGAAAACGCAAAACTCTCTGATTAGACCTGCAAACAATTGGGAATCATGTATACCACAGATCATAAGAAGATTAGAATGGCTTCTTCATCAAATCATACATATGGACTGTGCCTCTCTATGCTTCATGTACACAGGACGTTTTTACAACCACTCCTGAATGATTTAACTTGACAGATAGTAACCCACGTTAAAAAACATTAGTTTTGCCGTGTTTACATGCAGCGTTTAAAAAAAGAAAAAAAAGAGAAATGAAAAACACCTGTAAATGAAAAGCGGCTAAACGCAAGTTACCGCATTTAGCTGCTTGGAATGCCTCTAAACTTAGCTTCTAAACCCATTTTTTTGCGTTCCAAAAAAAGCCTCTAAACTCAAAGACTATAAAAACGATCCTGTGTACATGTACTGATAAGACAGCAGAAAGGAGAGTTCAGGAGCAGTTGAAAAAAAATGACCAACTGGTCCTGAACATCCGTTTACCAGCAGCATTGCACATGAGGCCCAAGTAAGATTGTTAGGAAACAAAGTACATAAACAAAATGGCTGTAGTTCCCTCCATGGGGCAAAGAGGTAATTGTAGATGGTTACATTGTAAGTTAAGTAAGCGTGATCAACTGTTTTAACACCAAAACGAAAAAAAAAAAAAAAGTACAAAAAGGTTATTCAAGCACAAAAGGCTGTAAAATCACCCTGGGGTCTTATGAATATTAAAACTTGAAATGTTATGGTCCCATTCTTTAACAATTCAGCAAGGTTAAGTAATTCCTAGTGTCTCTAGAATTTTTTTTACAAAATCATTAAGTAGAATTTCGGATTAATCATTCTATACAATGTAGTGGTTCTATACTTATATGACACTATATGGATGCTGAATGTGATGTGGAAATATCATTCCTGGAGTTTGCTGCTCAAACACATTGCAAGGATACAGCTATTAAATTGATACATAGGGTCCCTGAACTCTTGGGCTTAGGCATCGGCGAAGGTTATTTTCATTTCTTTTACAAATGTAGGTACCGATGAAAAGAGCAGTTTTTCTATTTGTTGGGAGCCAGGCATCGTGTATCTATTTTTAGTAAGTATTTTAAAATTATCCTATATCATGGAGGTGCCATTCACACCTTCATGTTTTGTGCCAAAACTCACAATGCAATACCGTGCGAAGCTCACTGCCAAAAAAAAATTAAGTGCAGGAGCTACTTTGACCTGTTTGTCGCATGTAGGGCATTCATATGAGTGGGCTGCCTTATGCCATCATGCAACAAGAGCACAAAAAACAAGAGTCGCGCAGGCACAAATCCAACCTTAAGCAGAACTAAACACGCATTTAGGTCTACCTGAAAACAGGAGGGAATTTGGGAAAGGCGATTAAGATGCCACAAAACAGGGTGGATTTGATTTATAGTTCAGTAGGCGGAACAGAAATGGCCGCGGTCGGGCACCTGGCTGCAGAGGTCTGGCGGGGACCCCATGTGCCCTCGCCCCCGCAAACATGGAGGAGAAAGCTTCGCGGCCAAATGCATCTCTGAGCCATGCTTCAATGTAAGCCACTGGGTTCTTACCCTCTGCCTTTTCTGGGATTTCCACTGCGCGAATGTTATTTCTGTGAAGGCGATTCTCCATGTCTTCTAAACGGAACACATTGGCAGAGGCTGATTGTAGGTGTCCGACATCCCTCTGTAATGGCTGCCGTTTATCCTCTAGTGTGCCAAGGCGAGCCTCCAGGGCAGAAGTGCGCTCCCACAGTTTCTGCATGTCGTGTCCGACTAGGGATATTTCAGCCTTAATACCCTTCACCTCCCCCGTTAAATCGGCAATGGAGGAGCTGCATGTGGTCACAGCAGTCAGTATGTCCCTTAGTGTGGGCTCAGGGTCAGCTCCAAAAATACAATTTTGACGTCCAAAAAGTCTGCTACCCAAACTCAGTAGCTTCTTGGATACCCGCGTTCAAGCTTTTAGCATACTTCTGAGGGGAAATCTGGTTGCCACACCCAGCCCTTCTTAAAATCCTAACCTGGTTTGTAATAATGTGCAACCCTCGCACGCTTCGAACTTTGTACTCTTGTTCATCTTCCGGCTTATTAGGCGTCGGTCCTGAGGAAGGACTCCAACTTGCCAACTGTGGCTCGGGTTGCGGTGCTATCCAGCCTGCCAAAGATGAAGCTCCCTCAAAAGGGAATGCTATATTAAACCTGTTAGAGGCAGGATCAGCAAGCCCAGACCCTAGCACTCCCTTGCCGTAACTGATAATCGCACTATGCAGATGTCAATTACTATGGAAACCGACACCAGCTATGGCTCCTGAATTAGTTTCTGAAAACACTCTTAAATACTGTGTCCACATTCTTCATCCACATTATTAGCCTTTTCAACATGGCCACAAGTACCCAGGCTGACTTTTGGGCTATTCACTGCATCTTCCAAGAAAAAGCGACATGTTGCTCAGAAAGGGACCTTGCTCCACTCATCCAAAATGATGTCCCCTAGTTCCATTAGGAATGCGGAAAAATAGAATAGAATGGAATTTACAGGCGTGTCAAAATTCCTAATATCTTATTCCAGGGCTCGACAAAACCCAGGCGCAATGGCGACTGGAAATTGAGTCCTGGCGCCTGGGCTACACCACAGCAGCTGGGACATGGCCCTACTGTAGGTATTCGGATTTCAGCCTGGGCTAGCAAAAATTGAGGCCGTCGCTTTTTACGAATCGGCGCCTTCTGGTAGACGGTGCTGTGGTGATCGCAGCTTGCTCTGGCTGCCTGCTAACTTCTGACATCATCTTCCCAGTTTGACAGCTGGGCGGGCATGTACGCCCCCCCCCCCATGGTGCTCTGGTCCCCTCCGCTCCTCTGTTCCCCCCCCCAGCACTCACCTCTCCCTGGTTCTCCTGCTATTTCCTTCCCCCGCTCTCCATCCTGTCTGCTGCCGCGGAGAGTCTAGATGGAGAGCGAGGGAAGGAAATAGCAGGAGAATGGGTGACAAGGAAGTCTAAATCACAGCTGTGTGCGGCTGCCGTGAGCCCTCCTTCCAGATCGTATGAGCTTCTCAGTGCCGACTCCCGAGGAGCATGTCATTCAGTCACGCTTCCCAGAGAGGTGAGCGGAGAGGACCAGAGCAGCATGGGGGGGGGGGGTCGCGCTGCTTACACTAAGCCAGGGAGAGGTGAGCGCTGGGGGGGGGGGGGGGGGGACACAGAGAAACTGAGGGGACCAGAGCAGCATGAGGGAGGGGGGGGGGGGTCGCACTGCTTAACTAAGCCGGGGAACAGAGCAGCATGGGGGGGGGTGAGCATATGGAGGACCAGAGCAGCATGGGGGGGGGGGGGTGGGGGTGAGTGAGCATATGGAGGACCAGAGCAGCATGGGGGGGGGTGGGGGTGAGTGAGCATATGGAGGACCAGAGCAGCATGGGGGGGGGGGGTGGGGGTGAGTGAGCATATGGAGGACGGAGGACAGAGCAGCATGGGGGGGGGGGGGGTGGGGGTGAGTGAGCATATGGAGGACCAGAGCAGCATGGGGGGGGGGGGGGGGGTGTGGAGTGAGCATATGGAGGACCAGAGCAGCATGGGGGGGGGTGTGGTGGTGAGTGAGCATATGGAGGACCAGAGCAGCATGGGGGGGTGGGGGTGAGTGAGCATATGGAGGACCAGAGCAGCATGGGGGGGGTGGGGTGAGTGAGCATATGGAGGACCAGAGCAGCATGGGGGGGGTGGGGGGTGAGTGAGCATATGGAGGACCAGAGCAGCATGGGGGGGGTGGGGGTGAGTGAGCATATGGAGGACCAGAGCAGCATGGGGGGGGTGGGGGTGAGTGAGCATATGGAGGACCAGAGCAGCATGGGGGGGTGGGGGTGAGTGAGCATATGGAGGACCAGAGCAGCATGGGGGGGGTGGGGGTGAGTGAGCATATGGAGGACCAGAGCAGCATGGGGGGGTGGGGGTGAGTGAGCATATGGAGGACCAGAGCAGCATGGGGGGGGTGGGGGTGAGTGAGCATATGGAGGACCAGAGCAGCATGGGGGGGGTGGGGTGAGTGAGCATATGGAGGACCAGAGCAGCATGGGGGGGGGTGGGGAGTGAGCATATGGAGGACCAGAGCAGCATGGGGGGGGGGTGGGTGTGAGTGAGCATATGGAGGACCAGAGCAGCATGGGGGGTGGGGGTGAGTGAGCATATGGAGGACCAGAGCAGCATGGGGGGTGGGGTGAGTGAGCATATGGAGGACCAGAGCAGCATGGGGGTGTGGGTGTGAGTGAGCATATGGAGGACCAGAGCAGCATGGGGGGGTGGGGGTGAGTGAGCATATGGAGGACCAGAGCAGCATGGGGGTGGGGGTGAGTGAGCAATATGGAGGACCAGAGCAGCATGGGTTTGGGGGGGGGTTGGGCATGTTGGGGTTTTTGGGGGGATGGGGACACATGGGGGACCAGTGAAGCCTGGAAGTCCGAGCATATGGGGGGCCAGAGCAGCATGGCCTGGGGAATTTTTCACTTTCCTGCCTATACTTGTCCCACAATGGGGGGGGGGGGGGGGCGCTCCAAACAAATTCTTTGCCCTGGGTAAAATATCTAGCAGATTCCCCACTGGTACTGCCTATAAGAGAAATAATGTAGAATGGCTAGTGAAGGGGGGGGGGGTTCTTATTTCCCAATGGCCCGACATGCAGTGCTGGGCAGCCGATTTAAAAAACTGGCTTTTTCAGTTGACTCCTAGATTCTAAGCAAATTTGTCAAGCCCTGTCTTATTCGTACAGTGCAGGCCACAGGAATTGGTTCTTAGACCATGGAAATCCCTAAGCAAGAAGTCAACAGGTTGGTAAAATAATAACCAAAACAGCAGAAAAACAAACAAACACATACACACTCAAAAAAAAAAAAAAAAAAAAGTCAATGAAGCAAAACAAACATTAGAAAGGTTCCCTTACAACGAATGGTAGCAGCTGCACCCGACTTAATTTTTCATGAGATGGAGTGGATTGGACCTCCTCTTTAACCACTTGTCCACCGCTCGCCGCTTTGCTGGGATCACGATGCGCGTGCCCGGCTGCAACGATCGCTGCCAGGCACCCGCGATTGCCCAGTAATTGAGCAGAGACGTGGAGCTCTGTGTGTAAACACAGGGCTCCATGTCCTGTCAGCGAGAGAGGAGACCGATTTGTGTCCCTTGTACATAGGGACACAATCGGTCACCTCCCCCAGTTACCCCCCTCCCCCTACAGTTAGAACACAAACTAGGCTACTCATTTAACCCCTTCCCCGCCTCCTAGTGGTTAACCCCTTCCCTGCCAGTCACATTTATACAGTTATCAATGCATATTCATAGCACTGTTCACTGTATGAATGTGATTGGTCCCAAAAATGTCACAAAAGTGTCCGATGTGTCCGCTATAATGTCGCAGTCCCCAAAAAAAAAAAAAAAAAAAAAAACGCAGATCGCCGCCATTACTAGTAAAAAAAAAAATGCCATAAAACTTTTTTTTTTGATATTTGGGGAAATATTTATTACAGCAACAAGTAAAAAATATTGATTTTGTCAAAATCGCTCTATTTTTGTTTATAGCGCAAAAAATAAAAACCGCAGAGGTGATCAAATACCACCAAAAGAAAGCTCCATTTGTGGGGAAAAAAGGACGCCAATTTTGTTTGGGAGCCACGGCGCACAACCGCGCAATTGTCAGTTAAAGCGACGCAGTGCCGGAAGCTGAAATTTCGCCTTGTGCATGAAGGGGGTAAAACCTTCTGGGGCTAAAGTGGTTGAAGAGGAAATATGTTTGGCACCTTGAGAAATTATAAGGATTCATGACTTTGTGCAATTTAACAACTTTACTGTTTGAGCCTCACTTTAGTTCAGCTAAAGGAGTGTTAAAGTTGAAAAAAAAAAATCAGTTTCAAAATCAACACCTGCAGCATTTACACATCTATATTCAGTTACATCTGATTAACTGGATCATTTACACACTGTATTTATAGATGATTTAACGAAGGCAGAAATGCAAATTGACAAATTCACCAGCAAGATTTAAACTTCTAATTATATACCAAGCAAAGAAGTCGACAAGTTTTATAGCCTCCGAGCTAACTGCTGTCACAAAATATAACAGAAAGAATCTCCACATATGTTCTAACACATAAAACAGAAAATTATCCATTATCTGGTTCATTGTGAATGCCCCCCCCCCCCAACATGTACAGAAAAGGGCAGTGCACTAATCACAGCAGCACACAATGCATAGACCATGTGTTACAGTTCATTGTAAAGTGAATAGAGGATATGTGATGTAGCTCTGCCAAAACATTAAAATATGAAGTATACAATGTGCAAATTTATATATATATATATATATAACACACACAGGTATATATTATATATATATATATATATATATATATATATATATATATATATATATATATATATATATATATATATATATATATATATATATAGTTAGGTCCATATAGATTTGGACACAGGCAATTTTTTGTCCCCCCCCCCCCCCCTAGGTATTTACCAATACATATTCAAGCTATAGTTACTGTATATAATGGATATGGTCTGAAAGTGCACACTCTCAGGTTAAATTTGAGGGCATGTACATCCAAATCAGAGGAGGGGTTTGGGAATTACAGCTCTTAAATGGCCACCCCCTTTTTCAAGGGACCAATGGTAATTGGATAATTGAATCAAAAGCTGTTTCTTGGCCAAGTGTGGGCTACTACTCCTTTAGTTCATCAATTAAGCAGGTAAAAGGTCTGGAGTTGATCCAAAAGCCTCATACACACAATCGCATTTCCACCGGACAAAGCTGTGTAATTTTGTTCGAAGTGCGTTGGCCGTGAACTTGTTCTACATACAGACAGAACTTTTTCAGCCAACATGCACAAAACTATATGGTTTTTCTGCTCTTTAGTGCCACCCTTTGGGCAACTTCTGCCAATGTTTAATCTTTACCATTGGTTCGGAGCATACGTGTTTGTACTTTGGATTTTTTTCCGACAGACTCGAGTACACACGTTCGCATATTTCGACAAGACACATTTGTCGTCTCACAGTTTTAAAGCATGCCATAAAACATTTGTTGTCGGAAATTCCGACAACTGTCCGATGGAGCATACAAAACGGTCGGATTAACAAAACCCTGCCATCACACATTTGTTGTCAGAAAATCCGATCGGGTGTACGGGCCTCAAGTGTGGTATTTGCATTTGGAATCTATTGCTGTAAACCTACATCATGCGTTCAAAGGAGCTGTCCATGCAAGTAAAATGCAAGTAAAACAGGCAATTGTAAGGCTCTAAAAACTAAACAAATCCATCAAAGAGATAGCAGCAACATTAGGAGCAGCCAACTCAAGTTTGGTATATTCTGGGGAAAGAAGAATGCACTGGTGAGCTCAGCAACATAAAAAGGCCTTGACGTTCATGAAAGACAACAGTGGTGGATGATCATAGGAACCTCACTATTTTATAGAAAACACAACATCCAGACAAGTGAAGGACACTCTCCGGGAAGTGGGCTTATCATTGTCAAAGTCTACAATCATGAGAAGACTCCACAAGAGCAAATACAAAGGGTTCACCACAAGGTGCAAACCATTCATAAGCCTGAAGAATAGAAAAGCCAGATTAGACTATGCCAAAACACAGTTAAAAAAAGCCAGACCAGTTCAGGAAAAGCAATCTTTGGACGTATGAAATTCAAATTAATCTGTACCTGAATTAAAAAAAAAAGCTCACAAACCAAAGTAGCCAACGTCATCTGTAAAACATGGTGAAGGCAGTGTGATGGTATGGGCATGCATGGCTTTTAGTGGCACTGGGTCATTGGTGTTTATTGATGCGAGAGAAGCAGCCAGATTAAACACTGCAGTGTTTAGAGACATACTGTCAGGCCAAATTCAGCCAAATGCAGCAAAGTGGATTGGATGGCGCTTCACGGTACAGATGGACAATGCTCAAAAACCCACTGCTAAAGCAACCCAGGAGCTTTTGAAAATTCGTCAATGGCCGAGTAAATTACATTACATGTCCATGGGTTCCAGACTTTAGGCAGTCATTGCCAGTAAAGGATTATCAAAATGTTTAAAGTTAACATTTTATTTATGATTATGTGTCCAATTACATTTGAGCCCCTGAAAATTGGGGGGGGGGGGGGGGGGGGCGTGTATAAAAATGGTTGCAGTTCTACCATTTTTATTGATATTTATGTTTAACTCCTTGAATTTAAAGCTAAAAGACTATACTTCAAAATACATTTTGATTTTTTTTTTTTGCTCTAATTTTATTGTGGCAGCATACAGGAGGAAAAAAGTATGAAAATTGTGCCTGTGTCCAAATATATATATGGACCTAACTGTGTAGAACTCTGCTTAAACCATACACAGTGCAATCTTCAGTAAAATGTCTATCAACAAATTTCAGTCTACGAAGAAAGTGCTATGACCCTCCTTGCCAATAAGTGAAGTCACTCCAGCCCTGATGAAGACACGTACCCAAGATGTAACACATAGGGGCATAAACAGTGACAGCGCGGACCGAAGGTGAGGTAGAAGGAAGACTGGTACTCTGTGTATTGTCCACGTTTATGGCGTTATGTTTCTAATATGTCAGTGCAATTCTTATTAAATAAAATTTACTGCATTATTTGTCGTACTACACAATGGAAGTTTTTTCTGTCTGCTTTACTGAGAGTTGTGCAGTAGGGCCGCATGAATATTTAAAGGAACGGCATTCTAATATCCCCAGAGACACTCCATTAAGGGAGACCCTTGTGGACAGAAGTTTAAGTATCCCGAAGACTGGGAGTTGTGTACCTGGAGGATTAGATTGCTATATACCTTTATTCCACAAAGTGGTGGTGAGAATTCCGAGAGACTGGAAGGAGCATGAGGTGTTTTGTTATATTAAAGTGGTTGTAAACCCTCCCCCACAACTTTATCCCATGTAAATCAGCATAAAAAAAACATAATGAACACTGCTTGTAGAAATATCCTTACTTGCTTAGTAGTGTTGTAATCCTTTTTGTTCTTTAGAATTAGGGTTGTCCCGATACCGATACCAGTATCGGTACCTATACCGAGTATTTGCGGGAGTACTTGTACTCCTTCAAATGCCCCCAATGCCTGAATAGAATACTTCGCCCCCCCGCCGCCGCCACATACCGCAAAGCTGCCGCGTTAATCTCTGTACATTACAGCGCGCATTACAGGCAGCTTTCGTTTGAATACTTGTAATGCCTGCCGGGCCGTGTATAGACACTCCCCTTCTCAGGATTGGATGGATCTGTCCAATCCCGAGCGAGGGGGAGTGTCTATGCATGGCACGGCGGGCATTACAAGTATTCAAACGAAAGCTGCCTGTAATGCGCGCTGTAATGCACAGGGATTAACAGGGCAGCAGCGGCATCGGCATCATCTACTACTAGGTATGGGGGACATGGCTGCATATATGTGGGGGGACGGGACATGGCTGCATATATGTGGGGGGACGGGACATGGCTGCATATATGTGGGGGGACATTTAAAAAAAGTATCGGCATTCGGTATCGGCGAGTACATGAAAAAAAAAAGTATCGGTACTTGTACTCCGTCCTAAAAAAGTGGTATCGGGACAACCCTATTTAGAATGACATCACTGGCGAATGCCCAAATCTCCCCAGATTTACGGCACACTATTTGCTTGTCTGTCTGTTATCAGGACTTTCTAGGCACAACAGTGAAATCCCACAAGACTGCAAAATCACTCAGAGCTTCTTCTTACACCCCATGTGATCATGTGACATCACATGGAGTGTAAACCTGGGCATCAGACTAAATTACTGCAGTCTTATCAGCTGAAGCTGATAAGACTGACATAGGCAAACACTAGATAATCAGCACAAGTAAATACTATGAAATTAAAAAAAGTGGCTATAAGCAGGGAAGCAGGGTTGCCATTAGGGGAGCAACGGATCAGAATTTCCTTTTCCTGCCGCCCCAAGGCCAGGTTCCGCAATGCACCCACCAACCGAACCACCCCCCCCCCCCCAATCAACAGGGAATAGCAATTGGATGGCAGGGGCGGCACGGTTAAACAAAAAATATTTGAACTCTTTTTTATTATTATTACTTTATCACCTTTTTTGTAGCTTGTCGTTTACTTTTTACTTTTATTAATTTATTATTTTTTTATCCTTTTTTTCTACACTCAACTTTATTGCCATCACACAGGTGAAAACAATTCCCTGTGTGATAGCAATGGGAGGTGACGGGTTCTCTTTATTGACCCTATCACCTCCAAAAACAGGAGTCTTAGCACTATGCTAAAACTCCTGTCACAACTGAGATGGGAAGAGCACAACTCACCCCTCTCACTGTGTACATTGGCGGCAGGGACAGAAGAGACTCGGCAGCCGGGGGCTTTGGGGGGGCAGAGTCCCGAAGACAGAGCCAGCCGAGAGGGGTATAGGGGGGGGGGTGGCTGCACATGTTCTGCTAGAAAGCAACTCGCCGCCTGTATGTTTAAACTGTCTCCGCGCTGCTCGCACACAGCCCCGCCTCCTCCTAACACCACACAATTTAAGACAGAACACATCCCAGCATTGGACCCGCATTCTGTCTATCACAGCGTGGTTAGGAGCAGGTGGGGCTGTGTGCGAGCAGAGCGGAGACAGTTTCAATGTGTGTTTTACCGCTCTGCGATCCAGTGGCGTGCCATGGATCATGTGTGTGCTGATCCGAAGTCATTGATCCGTGTGGATCACGGATCAATGACGATCCGTTGCACCACTAGTTGCCATAGAAACTTTGGATCGAGAAGGAGGCTTGGTTAACAGTACAGGAAGTGCTCAATGTATGGGCGGAAATACACTATGTGGATTCAGAAAATAATACTTAAGATGGAACTGTCTTACCCCTGGAAACAATTTTTTTTAAAGTTTCTTTAAACAGTAAGTAATATGCAATTTCGGCTGGATTACAGCGGCTATAGATTGAAAATTACTTAATATGGTGGATAAATGATAAGAAGCATCAGAGTGGGAGAGTTTACTTCCTCTTTAAGATCACTATCAGCTACAGTGGAGTAATTCACTCATTGGCAAGGAATTTCACTAGCACCATGGGGTTGGAAGCACTTTCTTAATAGACTGAAATTTGTTGGACATTCTAATATGCACGTATTGTAGAGTGCACGGTGTATGGTTTAAAAAATAATATTTTGTTTCTTTTGTGGTTGCACATTGTGTATCATTGCACTTTATAATTGAATTGTTTTAACATTGGTACATCACATATCTATTCACTTTGCAGTGTTTTGTGCGTACACAATTGGTGTATTAGTAGCATCCAGTTAATTAGCATTTTCAAAGTAGCAACTTGTTCAGTTGTCTATTTAATTTACATTTATTTTGCACAAACGCATTATATTTTATTTCAGTCATTATTGGAGCGTTGGAGAATTACACTGTATTTCCATCTTATAGGTAGCGCAGGAGTTATACAAAGTGATAGGTGAAACTCCTGCGCTGAAATGGGTGAAAAGGGATTGGACCGTGGGAAAGGGGCACGGGAGGTATACTGCAGCAAACAAAGAATAGGTCTATCCAAATGGACAATAAAAGGTATACAACAAGTGATATTGTTTGCGCTGTGGTGGTGATGCCTAAAGGGTGATGGGAAAGGGGAAGTGAAGTAGTAAACTAGGTGAATACAATAAGTGACAAAAATGTATAAATATATAGAAAAAATTCTATAAAACACAATGTGAACAAAGTAACAGTAAATAACAGTGACCGTGTCATCTATAAAGATGTGTGGTGGACATAATAGAATGCATGGTCAAACTCAGTCCTGCAGACAAAACCAAATAAAAGAAGAGAGTCCAACTTAATCATGCAACTCGGTGCAGCAAGTGAAATCTGGTGTGAAGTCAAAAGGAGATGTTCCAGCAGCCAAATGAGTGAAGGTGCAATGGAGGATTCCAAAACGTGCAGCCCACACCTCTAGTGATCCTATCAGCTTACCTCAAGGCTATCTGATATAGCCAGAAAGATAGGGCATCAAACTCTTGATGAATGGAAGCCTCAAAACCGATGGTGCATGGAAGGGGAAAGTACAAAAAAACAAACATAGAGTAGTCCTGTCACCACTGGAGGGATTCCTGCTAGCAATCAAAAGATGTGCACCCCCTTTCACCACTCTGTGTAAGTGCACATCTTTTGATTGCTAGCAGGAATCCCTCCAGTGGTGACAGGACTACTCTATGTTTGTTTTTTTGTACTTTCCCCTTCCATGCACCATCGGTTTTGAGGCTTCCATTCATCAAGAGTTTGATGCCCTATCTTTCTGGCTATATCAGATAGCCTTGAGGTAAGCTGATAGGATCACTAGAGGTGTGGGCTGCACGTTTTGGAATCCTCCATTGCACCTTCACTCATTTGGCTGCTGGAACATCTCCTTTTGACTTCACACCAGATTTCACTTGCTGCACCGAGTTGCATGATTAAGTTGGACTCTCTTCTTTTATTTGGTTTTGTCTGCAGGACTGAGTTTGACCATGCATTCTATTATGTCCACCACACATCTTTATAGATGACACGGTCACTGTTATTGACTGTTACTTTGTTCACATTGTGTTTTATAGAATTTTTTCTATACATTTATACATTTTTGTCACTTATTGTATTCACCTAGTTTACTACTTCACTTCCCCTTTCCCATCACCCTTTAGGCAGGAGTTATACAGTTATCTTTTTACAGTGCACAGCGTTTTGAAAAAAGGGTAATGCACAATTTTTCATGCACTATGGTGCATTGGCAGCACATTCAATGAACAAAGAGTCCTTATGAAACACACGTTATCATACCGCAACAGATGGACCTTGACCAGCTCAAAACCTGTTTGGATTTATATGAAAAAAAAAAAACTTTTTGGCATTTTTTTCAAGGTTACATTGGTCTAGCTTGGACCAGTGTAACTATGCGCATACCACACCAAATAGGTACACATACAAACGTACACTTGTTCGGCACACAGTTAACCCCTTGACTGCCCTTCTGATCACCCCTGCTACCCATTAGTACAGTATCATCACTGTCCACTGTAATAGTGTCCCTCCCGACATTATTGTTAGTGTCCCTCCCAGCCAGTGTCAGTAAGCTTCAGATTAGACGTCACACTAGAAGTCACTGATATGTTTTATAACAGAAACTAGAGCTACAAATTGTCTGGTCAGGAAGTGGGTAAATCCTTCCAGGTTGAAGTGGTTAAGAATATAAAAATTAAGCCTACCTTAAAGTGTCTGTAAACCCTTTACTACCACTTTTACCTATAGGTAAGGCCTATAAGGCTCACCTGTAGGTTCCATGAATATCTCCTAAACTTGCATGGTTTAGGAGACAGTCACTGTATCTGCATGTGCCAACGTCATCGGCACAAGCACGGCATGTTCGTGCGTTTCTTCAGTAGCTGTACCGTAACCAGCAGCACCCATACCAATCACAGTGCCTGTGAACCCAGAAATAACTCCAGGAGACATGTCGCCGGTCACAGCAGTGTATGGGGACCACTGCAACAGCTTCAATCTAAGGCAATGAAAAATGAAAGGAACACTTTTGAATCAGAACTCCTGGGATATTGATCTGGTCATTTAAGTAGCAGAGGGGGTTGTTAATCAGGTATATACAGAGGGGGTTGTTAATCAGTTTCAGCTGCTCTGCCGTTAATTGAAATTAACAACAGGTGCACTGGATGGGCAACAATGAGACGACCTCCAAAACAGGAATGGTTTTTCAGGTGAAGGTGTCTGACATTTTTTTCCCCCTACTCATCTTTTCTGTTTTTCACTATAGAACTTTATGCTGCCTGCAACATCGTTCAGCATGACCGGTTTGGTGGTGAGTCAGTGATGGTCTGGGGAGGCATATGCATAGAGGGATGCACAGACCTCTAAATGCTACACAATGGCACCCTGACTGCCATTAGGTATCAGGATGAAATCCATGGACCCATTGTCAGACCCTACGCTGGTGCAGTTGGTCCTGGGTTCCTTCTGGTGCACGATCATGCCCGGCCTCATGTGGCGAGAGCATGCAGCCAGTTCCTGGAGGATGAAGAAATTTATACCATTAAATGGCCCCAAACGCTCACATGACCTAAATCCAAAAGAACATCTCTGGGACATTATGTTTCGGTCATTCCAGTGCCTCCAGTTTGCACCTCAGTCTTTTCAGGAGCTCAGTGATGCTCTGGTCTGATCATGCGTCTCATTAGGAGCATGCCCTGATGTTGTCAGGAATGCATACAAGCACCAATGAATTTGCAGCGAAATAAACTTGCTTGCTGCATAATTTTTTCACTTTGATTTTTGGGGTGTCTTTGAATTCAGCCCTCTGTAGGTGGATAATTTTCATCAAATGATGTGCCATCCTTTCATTCCCAACACATTACCCAGTCCATATCAGTATAGATATCCAGCATGAGATTTCTGCCCGATGAGTTCCGATATGTTCACAAAGTGTTCCTTTCAATTTTTTTGAACAGTTTATTTCAGAATGAGCCAATATGTGATGCATACTAGCTCATTATGCCTTTGTCTATGCCTTTTTTTTTTTTTAAGAGAGAGTTTACAACCACTTTGTCCACTGTTAATGTCGGTAGGGCAGTGAAAGGTGTCAGAAGCGGACAGTGTCATTAGAGCAGAAGTTGGTATTCAAAATACAGAGCAAAGAACCTGGAGTTAGTAAAACATGAACAGCAAGTGTATTAAAGAGGAAGTCAATTTTCTTTACTTACATTTGTCCATAGATAAGCCTATAAAAAGGCTTACCTATAGGTAGTGACAATATCTCCTAAACGTGTTTGCATTGGGCTAACTTTACTTTTGTCTTATTTTTTATATTTCTTGTAAGAGCTCTGAGCAAATACTGTGACAGAAAGTATTACAATGACCGCCATTTTATTCTCTAGGATATAATGATAGATAGATATTTTTGGGGGTTTTAAGTAATTTTCTAGCAAAACAAATGATTTTAACTTGTAAACACCAAATCTCAAAAACGAGGCTCTGTCTCTAAGGCCTCGTACACACGATCAAATCTGTCTGCTGGAAACGGTCTGCTAGACCGTTTCAGCAGACAGATTCGATCGTGTGTACGGGCGAGCCGACGGATTTGGCCAGCCGACAGATTTCAAAGCATGCTTTGAAATCTGTCGGCTGGGAACCCGTCCGCCCGACATGTCTGCTGGTTAGTATGCTAACCAGCAGACATGTCTTCTCGCACACGCGCCAAATGATTTCGACGCATGCATGGAAGTGTTTTACTTCCTGGTGCGGTGACGTGGTGGCGTCAACGTCACGTCACCGACACGTCAGCGCGCTGTCTGCTGGCGGGGATTTTGGTTTGCTCGTGTGTACACGCGAGCAAACCAAAATGCCAGCAGACAGATCTGTTCAAATCGGTCGGTCCGACCGATTTGAACAGATAGGCCTCGTACACACGAGGCAATCTAAGTGGTTAAGGAGTAATGTAATCAATGCACTATTTAATTTAAAAAAGTTGTTGGGAGGTTAGAGGATGCAAATACAAGGATTACAGGTTCAAAGTTTGTGTCAGTAAAATCACACATCTAGATATTTCAATAGAAGTTAACACTATGCATGTGTTTAAACCAAGAATAAACACTTGGTGCAGTAATCCTTCCTAATAAGCTCAACCTACTAAAGTATAGATAAAAGGGTTGCCAGCTGATTCTCTTATGGGTCTATTTATAAATGTTTTCACTCTAAATTCACACATTTTTCTAATTAGATTGAGCTAAAAAAAACAAAAAACAAACACACACACGTAAATCCCGCGCTAGAACAAAATAGCAATAACGTTCTAATGCGGTAGGTATTAAAACAAGCTTTTACTGCACTATGACCTTAAAAGCATCTGCATCTTCTCCCTTTAAACATCTCAACCCCCCCCCCCCCCCCCCCCCCCCGTGACAGCGGAATCATCATCCAGCATCCGGGTACAATTGACAATTTGAAAACAGCGCAGCTGTGCGGGGCATCATCCACATGGCCAAATCACAGTTTCCTGTTAATAGACTGCAAGTACCATCAGCCATTGCAGCCGACGGCTTGTAGTTCTCAATGAACTATGAGGGCGCTGGTGAGCTTCCATGTAGTTCATTGATTTTCCTGCACCCAAGTAACGACCCGCCCATATCAGAAGTACAGGCAGACAGCCATGAACAGGTGACAAGTTCCCTTTATAGAGATATCATTGGTCCAAGGTCCCCCCAATTTATGGATTGAATGGAAAGTACCGTATCGGATTTTGCTTTTATGGCAATTTATGAAGACTGACCAATATACACCTGCAATGGTGATTTTATCCATTTTATGAGGTTTGTGTATAAGCAGCAGTTTATTACTTTTATACTGGATAAGTAATTACTTAAGAAAATTTAAATAAATAATAACGATGGCATTGCATCTACAAGTATATTTTTGAAAGAGCAGTCTTTAAAGAAAAGTATAGCCAAAGCTACAGTATTTGGGCTATAAGATCCATTTTCTGAAGCCAGCCGACGTCACGGAGCTGGTCCCGACCAGGATCCACCCAGAAGCCTGTACTGACAGATGGCATAGCCTCCAAGCAAGCCACTAAGAGCCTGAGCCAACTGCCCTTTCCACAGCCCAGTGCTCTCTGCTCACAGAATGCTGAGAACTGAGCGATCAGCGGTCTTTCAGAGCCGGCAGGGGACAGATGCAGCATCAATCAGATGCATACAGGAGTATAAATGTTTTTTATTTTTGAAAGTCCATACTTCTCTTTTAAATGTATTTATCAGCAATGGAACTTAAAGCCTGGTACACATGATCGATACTTTCCAGACAAAAGCGTAGGACTTTTGTCCGAAGGGCATTAGCCAGGAATTTGTCTTGCATACAAACATCACACAATTGTTGCCAACAAACACAAAAATACATGTTTTTTCAGCTCTTTAGCGCGACCCTTTGGGCAACTTATGCTAATGTATGATGGTTAGCATTGCTTCTGAGCATGCGCGTTTGTACTTTGGAGTTTTGTTCGATGGACTTGTGCACACACGATCAGATAATTCACCACACATTTGTTGTCGGAAATTTTTAAAGCATGCTATCCAACATTTGTTGGTGGGAAAGTCACCTCCGAACAGGAAATGTACCTTTTCTTTGTTACCCCACTGTTCTATTCAGCTGTCACTTTTATTAGTGGCAGGAGAGGCGACTAACACCCCCCCACCCCCCGCAGTGTCCCCGTCGCCTTTGCAGCTTTCCGGAGCTATCGGCAGCAGCGGAGACGATCAGGTCCTTTCCCCTGCTTGGCACCAAGTCGAGTGAGGGAATGATGGCCCCCACCCGACTGTGTGCCTTTCGATGATGGCAGTGACGTCAAACGTCACTTCCTCCCAATGGCCTTAAAAAATGTTTTTTTTTCTCCATTTTACTGCTTTTAAGTGTAAATGTGACATCTGAGGTCTTTTTGACCCCCAGACCTCACATTAAAAACAGGTCATGTCATGCTTTTTTTTTTCTATTACAAGGGATATTTACATTATTTGTAATAGGAATTGCGACAGACTCACCTGGGACAGAGGCTTTTGGAGGGGACTGAATGCTAGCCTCTTGTGAACATGGGCCCTGGCATCTGGGGGAATGGTGCTCTCTGTGAGCCGTATGCCTGGGACCCTGTATATGCCATTAGAGTGACCGATTCATACTGTTGGGACATACAGTGTAAGGAGATGTTAATGCCATCCCCTCCAGCCATCTGTCTGTTCTCTGTGCCAATTGACCCTGCTATTGTGTTAAGATGTCCTGTGTTTGTACTTATGATAATGTGTATTGTATAGCAGGTGAGCGAGGAGACGTGACGTCTACCCTGAAAGGTAATATCTATGAGTCACCTAGTCTGGGTAAATGATTAGTTAATTAGCTCATGTTAATTTATGTTCTGGTTACCTCATCTTTAAACTGTAAATAAGGTTGTATTCTTGGTTCTATTAAACACTCCATGTTCAGCAGACAAACAAGTATCGTCTCGTTGTGTGCGTTTGAGAGCAGCTGGAATATCTGATATCTATATCCAGACTGATAGGAAGCGGTATATGACGGAAGCACTCAAGTGGAGTGTGGAAAGATCCATTATAGGAATAAAAGTAATCCAAGTAAAATACGTTTTTTTTAATTTAAAGTCCGTACATCTTGCGCAGAAGCAAACCGATGCGCAAGATGCGCCCACATATAAAAATGCTGTTTAGATCACACATGTGACAGCCGATTAGTTGGCCTGCATACAGAATGCATTATATGTTTACATATCAGAAAATACAGCTCAGTACACCGTCCATACATGTCAGTAAGTGCCTGAGAACTTGTGAATGTGTGAGGAGCAATGCCTCATGGGACATGTAGTCCTGGGTAGGAAGTTAATGGTTCTAAAAGGCAGAAGTTTTTTTTTTAATCTTTTTATATGGGCTCTCTATATTATACTTTGTAGCTTGCTCTTGGGGCATTCTGAAGGCAGGAGGAGAAATGTCGATGGAGGATTGCTTTGACTAAGAAGTTTTCTATTCCGTTCCTTCAAATTATCCTGTCACTGTGGTCGAAAACGAATGTCGATTTGACCCCACTAACAAATTTGAAAATCAAAAGTTCTTAAAATTATTATTATTTTTTTAAGGAAGACATTTGTTTTTGTATGGCCAGCATAAGTGACAGGAGGCGCAGGGAGCTTTTTTTCACCTGCTTATGTCAAGGAAGTCTGTCATACATAATATATGTTACCGTTCTGTCTGAGTCTGAAAATATTTACCAGATTCAACCTCTGATAATATACACAGTATATCTCTTGTGTCTGTTATTCTCAGAGTGCATTAGAGATTTTGCTCCCAGATTATATAGTTGGTGATTTACATCTGCATACAGATATTTAACAAATAAATTGCCTTTTATTTGAAACTTTACATATTTAGTAAATTATACACCACACTTCAAATTATTCATCAATATCTAAAAAAATATTATTTTATCCACATTTTGTCTTAAACAATCGTACGTAACTAAGGGAGTGGGGTCAAATACATTGGTTGAATTTCGAAAATCTTATCTAAGAATTTTCACACTAGTGGGCTGCAGCAACAGCCAATTTTCGTGCGGCCATTGAATTTTAATAATCGGACATGTTGAATATTTTTTGAAAAACTAAAGATTTTCTAATCAACGATGGTGGAATTGTGCGAGAAAAGACAAAATTCCTGGAAACAAAAAGAAGATTCCCAGACCAAAAAATTATTTTCTGTTGGAACATGAGGTGAAATTTAAGGTTTGGTCGGTCGAATTTTGAAATCAATGGTGGCACCATCGGATCGATCACAAAAAACGCACACATTTTCGGATTTTCAAAAGGAAAACCTTTGGAAATTCGACCATGTATGGCCTGCCTTACAGGTTGTAGCTTTAGGCGTCATGTACACGGGACGTTTCTACAAACTCTCCTGAACGATTTAACTTGACAGACAATAACCCAAGTTTAAAATGTCTGTAGTTTGCCTAAGATTGAAAGCTACTTAAGTAGGCTTATTAAACTTTTTTTCCCCAGACAATGAATAATGGACAGATTATGGGTATGACTAACTTTCATAATGACGCAGACATTTCACAGGCTGAAGACAGTGGCCTGAAGGCTGCACTGCCCCTTCTGAGCGCACTAAAATTCCGGGAGGGATACACTGTCCCATGTGCAAGGGCCTAGCAGATGCAGCACTTTTTGAATCCAGGTTGTCTTGACTGCCCCTTAGGGAATACTTTTTTCAGACCTTTCTGTATACTTTTCCTTTTACCAGCTTCCTACGCTTTAAGGAGGTGGACAGATGTCTAATAATTCTTTATTTCTGAGTATTTCCCACTTAGTATTCATGCTGCCAGATGTAATCACTGAACATGCAGGTTTGAGACTTGATGTTGGGATAGAAGGTCTGGACCTGTAAGAAAGCATAATCAGAGGTTCCTCTTCTAGGTTGTGCTACAGAACAACTAAAAGAAACTGGCCACCTATGCATGCTCAATCATGGCCAACAGATCACAAGGGTTACTGTGCACATAAAACTCCAAAGGACTCATGCACACCGGACGTTATAAAAAAGGTCAGTAGCATAAGCTGTAGAAGGAATTTTGCAGCATTTTTGCAGTAGTGTTTTACAAAACTATGCTCACACAAAAGCTTTTGGCTCAAAAAAAAGCTAATAAAACAGAATAGCTGCATTTTTTTTAGCATTTACAGATGAAAAACTCCTCTCAAAGCCCACTAGTTCTGGGTGTTTTTCCAGACAGAAAACGCCCCTGACGATGTCCTGTGTCCATGCACACCTATAGGTTAACAAAAAAAACGACACTACAAAAAAAAAAAAAAACACTTGAAGCCAAAATAAACAGCTGTAAAAACATCCAGTGTGCACGAGGCCTCAAAACAAACCTTTCATGGCAAAGGCCAAATGGGTATGCTTACTTTTTCTATCCCAGATGACAGAGCAAATGTTTCATACACAGCAATCACAAAATAAGTAGCCTTTAAAACTCAATTCTGCCAAATCCCATTATACTGTAGTACTAAATAGAATCTGTGGTTTCCAACAACTTCTTACAATACTTGTATAAAGGTTTAGAATAATAAACTTTTTTTATATAGCACCTTGAAAAAAAAAAAAGCAGCTTCTTCCCAAAGTGCTTAGAGGGGAGGTTCACCCTCCAAACAAATTTCAGGCATGCCATGGAGCCCACCCACCCGACCGGCAGTATGCCGTTTTTTTTTTTTTTTTTTTTAATATACATACCTTTTTACGGGCTCTCGTCCCCTCCGGCGATCCCGCGGGACTTGGCGTTTACAATCACAGGCTGTGATTGACGTCCCTCAGCCCAGCGCAGACAGCGTGTTACGAGATGCCGAAGGAACCCGAACGTCGGTGCGGAGGCCCGTAAAAAGGTATGTATAGAACAAAAAAAACACCGGCATACTGCCGGTTGGGTGGGTGGGCTCTAATGCATGCCTGAAATTTGTTTGGAGGGTGAACCTCCACTTTAAATGTTTGACAAACTTACATGTTTAAAATAAAAATTTGTGATTGGCGCACAAGCATATTACTACAAAATACTTAGTAAATGGAAACAATGAAGATGTGTTTTGTTAAAGTGGATGTAAACCCAAAAAATAAATGTTTTTTTTTTTTGATGTCACAATGTAGAGTATGAGATTTCCTCTCATCTCTGCCCAGTCTTGCCACACAGTTAATCCAGCGCTGAGTAATCCTCTTGTAATGATCAGTGCAAATGAACAGAATTCCAGATAAAAACTTGCCAAATTATAAAGTCTGTTTCTCTGTTTTTGCTTTCAGTGACAGGTTATTTACATATATAGCTTGGACATGTTTATCATAACATGAGGTGATCCAAAGTTCATTGTATATTACTAGGATGTGTTATGTGGGGGAGGGGTGGATTTATCACTTTTTATACCTCATGTTATGATAAACATGTCCAAGCTAGATATGTAAATAACCTGTCACTCAAAGCAAGAAGAGAGAAAACTGACTTTTTATTTAGGCAGGTTTTTATCTGGAAGGCTGTTCATTTTACTGAACATTGAAAGAGGATTACTCAGATCTGGATTAACTCTGTGTGGCAAGACTGGGCACAGATGATAGGAAATCTTATACTCTACATTGTGACATCAAAAAAAAGTGTTTTGGGGTTTACATCCACTTTTAGAATTCTATGGTCACAGCATACACTTTCACTTTACAACATCAGTATTGTGATTTTGTGAGTTCTGCCCATCTTTTTCCACAGCTTCCTAAATTTACAGCAAGCTTTGCAGCTTTTCTTGAGGCAGTGCTCTCCAAACTTTGGCCCGGGGGCTAGATGAGGCTCTTTGCTTGCCTTTAGCTTCCCCTTGAGGCACTCTTCCTTTCACCGACACCATCTTTCTTTATTTCTTTATAAACTTTTACTATATACACAGTATATTTGATTTTCCTTGTTTTTAGCGTTCACTATCAGTTGAGTGTTTTTGCCCCCTTTTTAGATTAAAATGTTTTTGTTATCTATATATACATGCAGGATATTTGATTTACAATAATTCCTCTTTTCTCCCCTCTTTTTAGAAAAAAACAAGTTTTCTAGTCTATTTACAATTGTGACAGATTAGGAACTGTTTTTAGGGGGAGTTCTCATAAAGAAGGTTGTATATATACATTTTCTCTTTCTTTTTTACAGATTTGAACCATGCGTCATCTACCAAAACGGCATTATTCATTTTTACCTATTTTTCTCATACAATGGTCATTAGGTCGTATGGCATATGACGCGTGCTATATACACGGATTTAGAACAGATTGGTTGCTCGATGCACATTATTTGAATATATATACCTTCATACTCTCTTTATTTAACTAAAATAAGAATGTTCTACTGGTCATACATTTGTACTTTTCTGTCTAGTGAACAACCGCTCTATTTATTCATTTTTTATTTGCTATGTATGTACTCATATACTATCCTATATTTGTATATGTGTTTTCATGTGCATTGGCGTTAGATGGCTATATTTATATTTACCGGTACATATTTTCTTTATATTTATATTCATCTCTATCTGTTTATTTAAGTTACTCTGTATCTCTCTATGAAATGTCATCTGTCTTATACTATTTTTTGACTGCGTGCATGTGTATATATGTACTCTTAAAAGGGTTTCCTTCCCCATGCACACTTGATCCCAATTATCCTGTTTCATTTTCTTTTGATTGGACACATGTTCACCATTGGCCAAGCGGGATCATGTGATGTAGGGTTTTTTTTTGTTATAACCTCTCTGTTTGTGAACCATAATTCAACCATGATTAAGCACTAACAGGTATAGTGTGAAACACGTCGGATATACAGTGTGTTTGTATGCATTTTTGCTGATTTTTATTCAATAAAGACCACTTCTTTGGAAGTTCGTTGGAGTGCGGCTATCCAATTTCTGCCCTGCTATTTCTTCCATTATTACATGCATTGCCGGCACCCTGGTGTTCTGAAGACTTTTCCTGTTCCTTTTTAAAGGTTTGCAGTACCCACCTGGAGCGATGATACTCTTCTTTCCAACAATGGGACACTAATCCTCCCTACCGACACCAACGATGGGACACTAAAGCAGGGCTTGACAAATTTGCTTGGAATCTAGGAGCCAGCTAAAAAGGTCAGGAGCCAGAAAACGCGTCACGTCCCGACGAGCTTGCGCGCAGAAGCGAACACAAACGGTATTCAAACCACATGTGAGGTATCGCCGCGATCGCTAGAGCGAGAGCAATAATTCTAGCTCTAGGTCTCCTCTAACTCAAAACGTGCAACTTGTATTTTTTTTTAAACGTCGCCTATGGAGATTTTAAAGGGTAAAAGTTTGACGCCATTCCACGGCGGGGGAGGTGGGGGCGCACGGAGTCACAGGATCCTTTGCCTCCGTGCTCCCCTGCCGCGGCCGGTAATTGAGGCCGCGGCTTCGCGGACTTGTAGGCTGCAAAGCCGCGGCCTCAATTACCAGCAGCCACGGGCGCCAGGTCACAATTTCTGGTCGCAATTGCGACCTGGTGCCCGGATATTGTCGACCCCTGCACTAAAGGGGCACTTATTTCTCCCACTGCATGGCAAAGATACATTGTTTACTCCCATTGCCGCCAGGACAATTTCTACTCCCAATGGCACCCAGCCCTGAAGCACAGTAAACTGGAATTTTGTTTAGAAAGTTTGGAGATCCCCACTCAGAGGTTGACTTTCAATTCCTAAGAATTATGTATCCCATGGTACCTTGCTGTCTGCAAGCAGCGACTGCTATACTGACTACCTCCTGAAATTCCTGTCAGCACCTCTATAGTTCAGAAGGCAGGCTCTGTAAAATGTGTGACACAGCAATACGCGGGCACAGTGAAGGCGTGTCATAGAATTCAAGGTACTAAATGGGGGATCAGCACAAAGTTTACAAACTTCAAGATCTTTCAGATTAACAGGAGTAGGCTAGAAATAAATGAAAAAAGCTTGAAAATTAATATGAGATTGGAGATTTCGACCATAGATGCACTTTAAGGAATCATGCACACTGGGCATCAAAAACGCTGCTTTTACAGGCATTTGGACATTTTGGTGGGGAGAAAAAGCTGAACACAACTAAACTACCAGTAGGCACGTTTAGCACTTAAGCATTCATTCATTCCAATGAACTAAAATTCTGGCCAATGAAATTAAGTAATGCCCCAACGCATTTGAAAAACACCGCTTTAGGCGCAGTTTTTAAAATTGGTTTGTTGCTCCCCTGGAACAAAAGGTGTCCAGGGGAGAAAAAAAAAAAAAACTCCTGTGTGCATGAGGAATAAACATGCACATTTAAAACTTTTAGGGCTAGTTTGCACTGCAATCTCCAAGTTCAGTATGCAGTAGCGCACACGTGCTTAGATGAATTTGTAATGTGTTTGCAGTATGGTTTTGTTTTTTACCAAGTTGCATGTACATGCATTTGCAAATGTTTACATGCATAAAGATGCAGCAAGCTGTACTTTTTCTTCTTTTTTTTTTAAACTAGGCTCTCTGAAATAAAATACATTTTCTTTCATATGCGTTCATTCTGCATTTAACCACTTCAATACCAGGCACTTACACCCCCCTTCCTGCCCAAGCCAATTTTCAGCTTTCAGCACTGTCACTTTGTAAATGACAATTGAGTGGTCATGCTAAACTGTACCCAAACAAAATTGTGTTTCCACAAATAGAGCTTTCTTTTGATGGTATTTGATCACCTCTGCAGTTTTAATTTTTTGCAAAAAAATAAATAAAAAAAAAAAAGGCTGAAAATGTTGCAAAAAAGTATGTTTTCTCCTTCACCGATGGGCACCGATAAGGCGGCACCAACCATGGTCTTTGATACTGATGGCACTGGCAAGCATCGTTAATGGGTACTGATTGGCAGCTGCCTGGGCACTGATTGGCATAACCTGGTAGTCTAGGGTGGCATACCTGTTGGGGTTCCTTTGTGGGCATCCCTGGTGGTCCTGGGCGAGCATCCACGATAAACAATCAGCACCTGCCCCCCTATCAGGAGAGAAGCGGATCGGCTCTCCTCTACTCGCGTCTTTCGGTTTACATCGCAATCAGCTGTGATTGGACACAGCTGATCACGTTTATCGAGATCCGTGATACGTTGTGTCAGACTGACTATCGCCGTGCTGCATGCCCCAACGGCCACACGATTACAGCTTATCCTGCTGGACGTCATATGACACCGAGTCAGGATAACTGAACCACTTCCCGGTCATCATTTTGCTATAGGCCGGGTGGGAAATGGTTAAAGTGAAAGACTCTTAAGCAGGCCATACACGGTCAAATTTCGAACAAATTTTAATTTTCAAAATCAGAAAGTTCGTTTTTCTTGTGATCCAATAACACCATCATTGATTTTCGAAATTCAGCCAACCAAGCCTTCAATTTCCCCTCATTTTGCTACAGAAAATAATTTTCTTGGCTGGGAATTTTCTTGCACATGTGCATTCTTTTTTCTATTACATTTCTCGCACGATTCTCCCATCATTGATTAGAAAACCGCTTGTTTTTTAAAAAAAATTCTAATATGTCCGATTACTTAAATTTGATTGCCGCACGAAAATTGGCTGTTGCTGCAGCCCATTAATGGTGCGGAATTTGAGCGAAAATTCTTAGATACGATTTTCGAAAGAAAATTATTTCGGAATTCGACTTATGTATTATTCACACTATTAGATTTTTTGCAGATTTTTGTCTTTAGAATTACCAAAACCATATGACATGAGGTCAAACCTTAAGGCCATGTACACACGATCAGACCGGTCCGATGAAACTTGTCCGATGGACCGTTTTCATCGGACCACGCTGAAGTGGTCTGATGTGCGTACACACCATCGGACCAAAAATCAGATCAGACCAGAACGCGGTGACGTAGAACACAACGATGTGATAAAAAAAATGAAGTTCAATGCTTCCAAGCATGCGTCGACTTGATTCTGAGCATGCGCAGGTTTTTGGACCGATGCTTTTGTGTACTAACCATCGAATCTGTCCGACGGACAGATTTTAAAGCAGGTTTTAAAACGTTGGTCCGACGGACAACAGTCCAATGGGCCGTACACACCATCGAATTTGTCCGATGAAACTGGTCTTCAGACAAGTTTCATCGGACCAGTTTGACCGTGTGTACGCAGCCTAAGAGTTTCAATTGGTAGGCAATCAGGCAGGCCCTTTCAGTACATGGTTTTGGTAAATCTGAAGACAAAAATCTGCAGAAAATCTAATAGTGTGTATGGGGTCTAAATTATGTGCACTTAAAGCGGAATTCCACCCACAATGTTTTTTTTTTTTTAAAAGTCAGCAGCTACACTGTGTTAGTAAGGACACTCACCTTGTCCTACTTGCCCGCGCTGATGGCCCCCCCGATGCCGGTCCCACGATCGCCATTCACACTAGGGGAAACAGGCAGTGAAGCCTTACGGCTTCACTGCCCATTTCCTACTGCGCCTGTGTGAGTCTCACGCCGACTTGTGAACAGGTGGCTGCTCTCTGAGAACACACACAGTTCCCAGAAAGCAGTGCGCCCCATTCACTAAGAGAAGGAGAAGAAGAAAACACACCGCGGTGCGGAAGAGGCAGATTACAGACTTCCGCATAGCAACAGGTATTTCGGGTGAGTATAATTTTTTTTTTCTTTCACTTTTTTTCATTTTATTTTTTTTCAGACTTTTGGCCAAATGTTTTCTGGGTGGAACTCCGCTTTAAAAAGGAAAAAAAAAAATGAAAGAGGCCAGCATATACTAAAAACATTTGCCATTTTATCTGACATGTTATAACAATTATACCCCATGAAATTATTTATGAACCTTGCCCATTTATACCGGTGCATTCTAACCCATGTTTTAAAGTGCTAAAACACATGTCATGGTTCCCCATGATAGGATAAAAAGTGCAAATTGCACTGAAAGTGCAGTCATTGTAAATCTGAGGGGAAGACCTGAAATGAAGGCGATGCTCTGCTGATTTTATCATCCAATCATGTGCAAGCTAAAATGCTGTTTTTTATTTTCCTTGGATGTCCCCCTCAGATCTACAGCAACTACACTTCCAAGTGCACTTTAAGTGCAATTTGCAGTTGTAGTGCAAAGTGGATTTGCCTTTCGTAAATAACCCCCATTGTGTCAGTTTCCAATCTCAGCGCCACAAAACATTTTTAAAATACATATTCAACTCTGTGTTTTATCATATTGAAAAATTCATAGACGTCAATGACCATGCATTAAAACCCATCTAAAACGTGCTTGCAACAGGTATTACTAAGCTTCAGTCAATTGGCAGCAAACCCTACCCAATTTGTACATTTAATTAAATTGGGTCAACATGCACCAAAACGCATGTCTACATACAAAGGAAATGCATGTTGATGTATGACGATTCACACCTGCCAACACTACAAAAATACACACCTGCATGCGCTGAAAGTTTTCCAACATTCCCATTTGAACATTAGATCAACTTCTCTTGAATGCCAATAGATTCATTGAAATGAAGTCCAGTCTTTGCTGAACAAAAGGATTTTCAATACATCTATGGCCAGCAAAAAAAATCATGGCCAACAGATTACAATAGTTAATGTGCAGGTAAAAAAAACTCGTAGAAAGAAATGATATACACACACACACACACACACACACACACACACACACACGTTTTGCCTTGCCTGGCTGTACTTCTATGGATCACAGAACTGCAATTCGCTTTGCACTGCTGTGACCCTTTTTTAGCAGACTTCAGTCTGCTCTTTGCAGACATCACCGATGTCAGTCCAAGCACTGCGTCATCACAACAATGGGAGTCTGGATCCACCAGGTGCCTGAAATGACACCCCGCTCAGCCTTTCAGTTAACAACTGAGACCCTGAGACGGCTGCGCCCCACCCCTCCACAGCTCGGCACTCCAGTGAGTGAGGAAGGAGTAGAGAAGAGAGCTGTGACTGACAGTCTGCAGCTCTCTGCTGACAAAGCTCTGAAAACCAAGCGATCGGTGGTGTTCGATCACTCAACTCTCAGTAAAGAGGCACCGGGGGACAGATGCAGCATTGGACCCATGCTGCATTAACACAAGTTCCCATATAATGGAATCTACAACACACTACATGTGCAAGAGAAAGAATGAACCTGCCATTTTCTAGACTTTTATGCCGCATACCAGTTCCAGCGCAATTACTTCACTTGTAGCAAAGCTGAAAGGGTTAAAAGGCATTTACCATCTCTCTTTATAAAAAATAAATAAAAAAAAACTTTAATAATGCCCCATATTAAATGTTTTGTTTTTTTTCACTGGAAACTGCAAAGCAATTCAACAATCAGTGCATGGCACACAATGCACAAGCTCCTGTGGACTATTCCTCCAGAATTGGGCTGAAGCATTGATGTCACTGTACTTGAGCTCCACCGATTATGGAATCCCTCTGCTGCGGTGGGACTTGTAGTTTTTCATTCACAGAACCCTGTTAAAGGATCTTTGAATGGATGAAGTGGCTGCATGGGTGGGGAGTTGGACATGCACAGCTGCACAACACAAACTACGGGATGCTGTGGGGAGAGGAACCCTGCAATTTGGAGAAGTGGGTGTGTATTTTTTGGGGGTATGGGGAGTGTGACCATGTTATAACCCAAACATGGGTGTAGTGTGAAACTTGGTGAGAAAGGTGTATATAGTTCAACTTTAACGGATTGCATAGATCAGTGGTCGCCAAACTCACGGACCACTAAACTCACAATTCTGAATCTCTCGGAATACTAATATGAAATTTACAGTCTGAACCAAGTTCACAGGAGCCAGAACTACAGAGGAGGCATCGGGTATCAATGTGCACTGACCGCATTAACTGTCAGCACGCACTGAGAACACTGGAAACATTGGGCAGTTTACATCCGCCACAATGTTGCTTTGCAGCAGAGCCCCTGGGGACCACCAAACTTTTCTCGTTGACCATCAGTGGTCCATGGAAATAGGAAAGGACTTTAGCTTGTCACCCACCACACACCTCCACTCTCAGTTGTGGAACACCAGTACCCTCACATAAAATGCAGGGCTGCTCCTCCTGCACATGGAGAAGCCGTCAGTGGATGACCAGTGAAGAACAGCGGCTTTGTAAGACCAATTGTAAGACAGATAGCAAAGAAGGTAACTAGTTAACCATATACCTTCTCTAATTCATTTAAAGAGCAGTTTACCCATGCAGTGAGCAGGGGAAGCAGCTATATAGTATTTTTTTTTACTTCTGACGGCAGTTTAGATTAAATGGTATAAAAACAGCTAAAAAGGTTTTTTTTTTTTTATATATATAATAAAAAGAAGCTAGACTTACCTGCTCTGTGGCACAGAACAGTTCCTTACCTCCTCTTTCAAAATTCCCCCTGCCTGCATTGTCCACTTCTCCCTGTACCAAGAGCTTTTTAAGCAAGCCATTTGCTATGGGGGCACCAATGTGGGTACATTCCTGAGCTGGCCTGTGTGCATCCATAAACACACACAGCACTGCACCCTTCTCACAAGAGTTTGACTGACAGAAGCAGGAGCCTATGCCTCCTGCTGCCCTCAATGTTTCCTGTAAGACCAGGAAAAGAGGGGGCTGGTGCTGCTGCCAGGACAGCATGTGATTGGTGAGAAGAGTCAGGTAAATGTGTTTATTGGAGGAGAGGAAACAGTTAGTGCAGAAAATGAGTTATAGTAAAAAAAACAATAGAGTTCAGAACCACTTTCATTCATTCTCAGCAGATGCCAAACTTGTACACTGAGCTGCACATGCACAGTTACCTGCTCAGTATGGTCAGGTAGGAAAAATGGCTCCTGTTGCCATCAATCTGTCCAATGAGGACAGAGACAGCAGCTGGAGCCACTGCACTTGTGCACATCATTGGATCGAATCTGGTTGAGGTAAGAAAAAGGGTGGTCTGTGTTAGGGTGAAAAACCTAAAAGTGGAAGACCATCATAACACCAAGATCTCTATCTACAGACATCCACAATCTAAGACCTAGGTAGCCCTTTAAAGAAGAAATTGCTACACATACCTATTTTGAAGCCGCTTCAGTGCGGTCTCCAGTGACAGAAGCTCTGTGCTGGAAACAGCCGACAACAGTTATGAAATGCCAGGGAAGTGACATCTCCCATAGACCTGCTATGGGGCTTCTGTTGTCAGCTGCCTCATCTACACCCATCTCCACAGTCAAGCCGCTGCTGACAGCTCAGTGTGGGACCGAAGCAGCTTCAGAAAAGATATGTATAGAGTTTTCTTCTTTACAGGGCTAAATAGATTAGTCTTAGATTAGTCTTAGATCATGGATGCCTGTAGATTTAGAGATTTTAGTGTTAGGGTGAACTTCTACTTTAAGGCGTCAGAGCCATAAAAAAAAAAAAGAAAAAAGAAGGGGTTGTAAAGGTTTTGTTTTTTTTAAATAACAAACATGTAATACTTGCCACTCTGTGCAAAACCCTTGCACAGAGGAGGTCTCGATCCTCCTCTTCTGGAGTTCCCCAGTGGCGCTCCTGGCTCCTCCCAAACACAGCCCTGCCCCCTGGCTCCTGTGTCACTGGACTTGATAGACAGCAGCGGGAGCCAATGGCTGTGCTGCTATCTATCCAATGAGGACTTAAGACAGCAGCTGGAGCTGCTGCGATTGTCCCCGATGGAATGATCGGGTTCAGGCAAGTAAAAGGGGGCGCTGCACTATAAAAGGTTTTTCAACTTAATGCACAGCATGCATTAAAGCGGAGTTTGACCCAAAAGTGGAACTTCCGCTTAAACTACTCGTCGCCACATTTGGCATGCAATTTTTTTTTTTTTTGGGGGGGGCTTCGGTAGGAGTGGGACTTCCTGTCCCACTTCCTACTGCCGCCCATGGACCACTTTGGTGACTGGTCATATCGCCTTAGGCGGCCCCTCCCTGTAGGCAATCGCTTGGGACACGCGACAGGTCCCAGGCGATCGCCTGTCCACTCCTAGATACATAGTGAGCGTCCGGCCGTGAAGCCGAAAGCTGTCATGGCCGGGTGCCCACAGTCTGAATGGAGGCACCGGCAGAGTGGGGGGAGTGGAGCGAAGTTCCGGACGGGCATGTCTATGGACAGTGGAGCAGGTAAGTGTGTTTATTAAAAGCCAGCAGCTACACTTTTTTTGTAGCTGCTGACTTTTAATAAACATAAAAAAAGGCTGGAACTCCGCTTTAAGGTGAAAACCCTTGAGGGTTTACAACCCCCTTTAAAGGGTTTGTAAACCTTTGTGTTTTTTCACCTTAATGCATCCTATGTATTAAGGTGCAAAAGAAAAAAAAAAACACCCATTAGTCACTGGCCCCCCCAGCCTCCCGTTTTACTTACCCGAGCCCTGAATTTCCCTCTGCAGGGGACGCGCTATCCCTCTCTCCATGGGGTCCTGTCTCTTGATTGGATAGAATGATAGCAGCGAAGCCATTGGTCCCGCGGCTGTCAATCAAATCCAATGATGCGGCCGCCAGGGTCTATGGACGCAAATGCTGGACTTGGGACACGCCTCCCGGGACAGCGCTTCTCCTAGGGGATTATCTTATGCAGGGAGGAGCCACGAGGGACCCCAGAAGTCAGTGTTCGGGTCACTGCACAGTGGAGGGAATTTTGTTATTAAAGAATAATAAAAAAAAAAAGTAGCTTTACATCCCTTTTCACTATGTTTTTTTCTGAAAGGTCAATGGCTGCTTTTATCTAGCGGTCATACTGATCCAATGGATTATTTTCTGAGCTATAACCCCAGTATCCATACTCTGCTTGCTCCTCATCAGTGACTCAGAGGGCACAAAGTTATAGTCATCCAGCAATGGCAGCTTGACAGATCCAGAGATCAGGAAGTGACACATAGAGCCCAGCAGTCAGAGAAGGCATTTGATCCCCATGATCCTGCTCTAGGGAAGATGTCTTTGACAATGCCTTGATGATGATCTGCAGGCAGATACACTCCGACTAATAAAACCTCTCACTAGTTTGTATTTAATGCTTAGCAACCCTATAAAAACAAAAGACAAAGAATGGCAGGTATTCAGCATGTCAACAAAGGAATGTCTCTCCAGGATCACAGCAGATCAGATTCAGGCAGTAGGAGGAGATAGATGAGCAGAGGAGAGGAGCAGAGCACACCGAGCATCCTCCTGCTCACACCTGCCCACCACACTGCCAAGGACCAGGGAGGACCCAGAAAAGTTCGGCGGAGTTAGTAGAGTGGCAGCAGCAGGCAGGGATCAATGACACCATGTCACACGAGGACAGCCCGGGGGGGACCATGACAGGAAGAGAACCCCCCGGGGGAGGAGATGAAGGGAGGACAGTCCGGGAACAGGGAGGGGGATGGATAACAAAGGAACACCAATGGTGATGTTGGGGGGTCCCCGCTCACTCAGGGACTGGCCTGGAGAAACATCTGGAACGACATCCAACACTCACCTCACAGCTGCACTCCGAGCCGCCGCGCTTTGTGTCTCCCCGGTCCACAGGCCTGGGTTCCTTCTCTCACTCTTCCCGTCGGTCCCTGCCCACTTTTCTCGTCTCTTTCTCTCGGCTTGCGCTCCCTGCCCTCCTCTTCAGCAAGCTCTCTCTCCGGCCAACCGACACAGCGCGTTCACCGGCTGTCACCTCCCGCCTGCGCGTGCACACTCATTAGCGCGCTCCCGCGTTCTCCTCCAAAGCCGTCACCTGACAAGCGGTACTCCTTCGGGACTCCGTGCGTCACGTGACCCGCCGCCAGTCCAGCGCGCTGTGTGCTCCGCTCTCCTCACTGGCAGCTCTAAATAATAAGGCATTGTGTGCTGGGGCCTGTGCAAGGATGACATGAGCGTGCTGAGGAGAGAAGGCACACTTTTTACACACAACTCTTCTCCTAACAATAGAAAAGAGGGATGATAACTGAGTACAAATTACCACACAGTCAAAAAAATGGAGGCTTATTATAAAACAAGAACGGAAAAGTTCCCAGAAAACAATGCCTGCAGTTCTAGTTAGAAATTGTGGCGGCCGATGGCCGATATATATAATGCCGATATGTAAGGCGGATTTAAAAAAAAATCCTCTTCATCTCATAAAATCTAACAGTTGGACCCCTTTCACACTGGGGTGTTTTTCAGGTGCGTTTGGCCAAAAAATAGCACCTGTAAAGTGCCTGCAAAACGGCTCCCCTGCAGTCTGTGTGAACTGTCAAGTGCTTTCACACTGAGGTGGTGCGCTGGCAGGACGTTAAAAAAAGTCTTGCCAGCAGCATCTTTGGAGCGGTGTATATCGCACCTCCACCACTCCTGCCCATTGAAATGAATAGGCACTGCTGCCGAAGCGCCTGCAAAGCTCTTCTACAGCGGTGCTACACGGGCACCTTTAACCTCTTCATCTGCCGGGTTATCTGCTGGCTAGCAGCTGAATAGCACCTGCCCGCTTCAGTGTGAAAGCAGCGGAGTTCCGCCAAAAAAAATTAAAGTCAGCAGCTACACATACTGCTGCTGCTAACTTTTAATATATGGTCACTTACCTGTCCTGGGCGCCCGCGATGTCGGCACCCAAAGCCAATCTCTCCTTTGGGTCTCAGGTGCTGCCCCGGCCATCTTCAGTGAGGGAATCGGGAAACAGGCACAAAAACAGGTAATTAAAACTTTTGGACGAAGGAAAAAAAAATCTAACTTTACTGTTTTAGTGTTTTTTTTTCCATTAAAGTGAATTTTTCCCCCAAAAATTGCTTTTGAAAGACTGCTGCGCAAATACCTTGTGACATAAACTATTGCAACAACCTCTATTTTTTTCCCTGGGGTCGCTGCTAAAAAAAATATATATATAATGTTTGGGGGTTCTAACTGATTTACTAGCAGAAAATACAGGATTTTTTAATTGTAAGCAACAAGTGTCAGAAAAGATTTGGGCCAAGATTCACAGAGAGTTGGGCGCACATTACGCCGCCGTAGCGCAAACGTCGTACGCTGCGCCGACGCAGCGCAGAGAGGCAAGCACTGCATTCAGCAAGCTATTGCTCCCAACGCTGCGTTGGCGTGGCGTAGGTTTTGAAGGCGCAGACCGGCGTAGGTGGAAGTGGGAGTGACCCCGTGCAAATAATGGTCTGAGCATGGTGCAGTGTTTTATGCCCGGCGTGACATAGCCGTGACGTGGACGCATGAAATAGCACCCTTATGCGCATGCTCACAACCACGCCGGCACAAATGCCTAGGCTACGCCGGATCACCACGTACGCCGTGAACCCAATACACCAGCCTGTATTCTCTGGTGCAGACCTTTGCATGTCTGTTGCCGGGTTGCGCCTCATCTATGGGGAATAACTTTACGTCGGACGTACAATTTACGTGCACCTCGCGTAGCATGCGTCAGGCGCACGTACGTTCGTGAATCGCCGTATTTCTCTCATTTGTATGTTTTGAATGCCTAATCAATGGGAGCAGCAACATGCGTCCAGACAAAAAGTGCGCCCACGCTATGCCGGCGTATGTAAGCTACATCGGCGTAGGCTGGCCAGTTTTTAGGCGTATGTTGGTTTGTGGGTCTGGCGCAAATTTGCACTTACGGGCGCACATTTGCAATTACGTCGGCGTAAGTGCTTTGTGAATCTGGGCCATAGTCTTTAAATGGTTAAACTGGGAACTTCTACACAGAGTTCAGTTCATTGATAAGTAGCAACATTGTAACTCTTTTTTCAAAACTTGGCAGGCTGCCCAGAGAGGGAAACTTCAGGCAACTTGCAATGACTTCTGTATAATAGAAGTCAATGCAAGTCGCGCTAAAGAATCAGCTTTTTTTTAAAGTGCCAAAAATCGGCCGATATATCGGTCGACCTCCAGTTCTAGTAATCAAATAACAAGGCTAAATAATGGAGGAGCGCTGTAAACATGTCTGTCTGTCATGTGTGGTGACTCCAGCATACAGATACCGCTTATCGGGAAGAAGAAGATCCCATTGCCACCGGTTACTTTCCAGCAAAAGAAAGATATAAATGTAGGCTAATTATAAAAAAAGAACAGAAAAGTTCCCAGAAAACAATGCCTGCATTTCTAGAAATCAAATACCAAGGTCAAATAAAGGAGGAGCGCTGTAAAAATGTCTGTCTGTCATGTGGTGACTCCAGCATCCAGATACCGCTAGTCGGCAAGAAGAAGATCCCATTGCCACCGGGCGTCGGTTAAACTCATCTCCAGCTAAACCCTGAACTCATGCTCCTTTTTACTTCAGCGACCTGCTACACCTCATGTAAACAAAGGCAATGGCCCAGCCTAAAGCTACCCGGAGTACAAAAAGAGTGTAAGTTCAGAGTTCAGAGGATGCCTGAGCTTATCTCTAGTCCAGTGTTTGTCAAGCTAAGGCTGCATTCACACCTAGGCGACAAGTAACGCCGCGTACGCGGCTTACTTTGCCACGATTCGATTCACTTTTTTTTAACAAATTCTTTTCATTGCTGTCTATGGCCGAACGCCAATGCCGCCTGAAAAAAAGGGTCCGGGACTTTTTTTCAGGCGGCAGGCGTACGGCGTTTCAGAGATGTCAACCATCTCTATAGACAGCAATGGAAATTCGCCCCTCCAGCGACACGAGCGTCGGGCATCGGGCGTTTTGTCGCCAAGGTGTGAATAGAGCCTGAAGGTGGCATCAAAAGCAGCCCTTGTCGTCACCAAAGGGCCAAGAAGGTTTAATATATGTCATTCTTAAGAGGACTATAAACTGGAGACAAAATGAGGGTCAGAGTGTGGATATGCCACATTTTTGGTTGAAGATAAGCTGCAGAAGAACATAAAAAACTGATCATTCTCTGTCACTTCAACATCTCTGTTAATATTAACACTCCTACTTCTAAATGTCTTAGCCTAACCTCCTCTTTTGACCTGAAGCAATGGATACATGCTCATACCTCCCAACTTTTGGGGAATTAGGGACACCTATCAGCAAAAGTATGCAGGCATAGGACACACCCCTTGCCACACCCCCTTAACCTGCTGAGCGGTATTCCCGAGTGTGGCTCGGGGTGAATTTTTCATACCAAAAGTAGTAACCCCGAGACTCGGGATTGCACCGCAGGATCCATGTAGACTTAGAGGTTACTTACCTTGCAATGTCTCCCGGCTGTGATCTGCGAGCCGCCGTGTCTCGTTCCATTCACAGTGGCGAGCTCCGTTCCCTGCGAGCGTTGCGACGCACAGGGACGGAGTTCGGCACCAAATTCAAGAAGTAAAAAACACAGTATAGATACAGTATACTGTAATCTTACAGATTACAGTACTGTATCAAATAAATACACATCCCCTTTGTCTTTAGTGATCTGCCCAGTGTCCTACATGCACTCTTCTGTTATAAATACTTTTCTTTCTGCTGGTTTTAGACCAGCTAGAAATCAGCGATAATAAATTAGAATCACTTGCAGAATTGAGCGATAGTGATTTGTGGGAAAATTTGTCATCAAACACTGAAAGTAATGACAGCGACAATTCTGCAACTGAGCAAATTTCAGTGTTTTTGATTTGATTACATTATTGAATAATTGTTATTATTCTCATTTGTTATAATTATTTATAGTTATTTATTATATTATAATTAATGATTTTGTGTTTCAAACTTTATCATGTTTACTAGACTCCTGTTTGGGCAGATTTAAGTGTGTTATTCCTAAGAATTACAGGCCTAAAATATAAAACGCAGAATTTCCATGCAAAGCAATTGTACCGCTTTCAGCATAAAAAATCTGACATAATCATACCGCCAGGGAGGTTAAAAGAGAATTGTACAAAAAAACAAGATTGGTTAAACCCACAAGTGATTTTTTTTTTTACCACTACTATTCCTTTATATTGGCTTTTGGAATTTACACATGCAGCAATGTAGAAATTAGATGAAAGGTTTGGCATTGGAAAAAACTTTTTGATAGATAACAAGTGCATTTTTATATACAGCTATATACATCAGACCAAAATGAGGGACAAATGAGGAGGAATGAGGGAAAGAGGGATATTGCTCCAAATCAGGGACAGTCCCATGAAATCAGGGACAGTTGGGAGCTGCTCACTCTGATGACAACACTGTTGACCTTGTATTCTCCTACTTATGTACTCTGTGCAACCCCTCCAACAATCCTCTCTCTGGTCAGCATCTTATTAGTTTCGCTCTTATCCTGTCTTCCACCTCCTCTACTTTCAACCACCTAACAGTTACCTGTAGAAATCTTCACTGCCTTAACCCTCTTCTCTATTCTGCTACTGACCACCTCTATGACAAACTCTCACCCATGTCCTGGCCCAATCAAGCCACTTCTGTGTACAATAGATCTCTGTCCTAGACAGTCTCACCCCCTTTTCTACACACAAAATCAGACCCTGATCCCCTACAACTATGGCAAGCAGATGACACCAGAAGTCTAAAAAAAAAAAAACATCTGCCCTTTTGAGTGTCTGTCCCAGAAAGACTTCAACCACTATAAATCTGCCCTCCAAAAATAAAATTCTCGCCTCCACACTGCCAAACAGATCTATTGTATCACTCTCATTAGAAACTTATCATCCAGCCCCCATCAACCCTTCTCTACCTTCAACTCTCTACTTCATGATCCAATGCCTCCACCCACTAACTCACTCACTGTCCAGGAGATCGCCAATCACTTCAAAAATAAGATTGATACAGTTTGTGAGGAGATCTCCGCTGTACAGATACCTACCCCACTTAACACTCCATGTCCACAGATACAATCATTATTTCTCTTATTCAACCCCACTACTATCGACAAGGTTGCCTTTTCTAATGCCCATCTGACCCCTGGACCCTGTTCCCTCGATAACAAAAAAAAAAAACAGTCACCCTCTGGCTCTTACAATCTCTAACTCACTTATTCAGTTTCTCTCTCTCTCTCTCTTTTGACATCTTCCCCAACTTTCTAAGGCCCCGTACACACGACCGAGAAACACGACGGGCGAAACACATCGTTTTCCTCGTCGAGTTCCTTGTTAGGCTTGTCGAGGAACTCGACAAGCTTGCTTTGCGTACACACGTTAAAGACCAAATCTCCTCGTTCTCAAACGCGGTGACTTCAACACAAACAACAACAGGGGAAGTTTGATTCCATTGGCACAACCCTTGGGGCTGCTTTTTCTAATCTCATGTTACTGAAAAGTTTGGTAAGAGACATTTTCACTTTTCAGTCTGTTACAGCGTGACAAATGTGCTATTTCCATTACAAACGCTACTTTTACAGAAGGTGCGCGGGTTTCTTAGCATACACACGCTCAAGTTTCTCGTCGGAAACCAGCCCGACGAGAAACTCGACGAGCCAAATTTGACTCCCGTCGAGAAAATAGAAAACCTGCTCTCTTTTTGGCTCGACGAGTTTCTCGACGGTTTTCTCGGCGAAAAGTGTACACACGACCGGTTTTCTCGGCAGAATACGTCTCCCATCAAGTTTCTTGATGGATTCTGCTGAGAAAACCGGTCGTGTGTACGGGGCTTAAAACATGCACTAGCCCCCCCCATACTTAAAAAGCCCTTAGTGGACCTCGCCAATCTTAACAACCTACCCCTCATTTCATTGGTATTCTTTTTCTCCAACGTCTGGTTTACAACTGGCTGAGCGACCACCTCACTGAAAATAACCTTTCTGATCCCCCTCTTTCACCCTCAACACTCCACATAAATGGCTCTCCTAAAACTCACAATCTACTAACCAATGGCCACTGTTCTGTACTCCTACTCCTGGACATTTTTTGCTGCCTTTGACACAGTGGACCACAACCTCAAAAACTTTCAGCATCACATACAATTCTACCCCCTCCTCTCCTCTTCCTTTCTTTGATGCAGTTCCCTAAGGTTCTGTTCTTGAACCTCTCCTATTCTCGATCTACACTTTCTCCCTGTGTCAGTTAATAGCCTCCCATAGCTTCCAATACTTTTCTACGCTGATGACACCCAAATCAATCTCTCTACCCCTCAGCTCACTCCATCAGTCTCCACATGCACCACTAATTTACTAACAGACATATCAGTAAAAACACCACTTCCTCAATCTCAATCTATCCAAAACCTGCTCATAAAAGTTTCTCCTCCACAGGCCCTTTCCCTGACTTCTCTGTCAAGATCGATGGAAAAGCTATCAACCTGTTCATGCATTCTAAGGTGCTAGGTGTAACCTGGACTCTGTATGATCTTTCGGCCCACATCCAATTGCTGTCGAAAGCTTGCTGCCTCAACCACCGCAACATCTCCAAAATACACCCGTTCCTAACCAATGACATCACAACGCTTCAATTGCTTCCTAGTAATTTGTATCCTCGACTACTGCAACTCCCTCATTGTATTACCTTTACATAGGCTATCCCCTCTTCAGTCCATCATGAATGCTGCTGTCAGACTCATCCACCTTACCAACTGCTTACCAACTGCTCAGTGTCTGCTTTCCCTCTCTGCCGGTCCCTCCACTGGCCCCTGCTACCCATCAAATTAAATTAAAAATACTAACAACTTAAAAAGCCATTCACAGCTAGTCCCCCAGCTACATCACTAACCTAGTCTCAAAATACTAACCTAATCGTTCTCTTCTCTCCTTCCAAGAACTTTTGCTCTTTATCTCCCTTGACACCTTTTCCCACACCTCCATTACTTCTACAGAGCCTCTCCTATCCTGTGGAACTCCCTACCCCAATCTGTCCAACTATCATTTACTCTGTCCACTTTTAGACAATCCCTGAAAACCTTCTCTCCAGAGAATCTTATCCTGCCCCCACCTAACAATTGTACTTTTATTTTCTTCATCAGCTCATCCCCCAAAGTTATTGCCTTTTTATCTGTTGACCTTCCATCTTAGATTGTAAGCTCTAATGACCAGGGCCCTTTCATTCCTACTGTATTAAATTATATTGTATTTGTACTGTATGCCCTTATGCTGTAAAGTGCTGCATAAACTCTTGGCAGTATATAAATCCTGTAATAAATAAATAATAATGTTCCCACTACAGACTGCTGAGGTCCAAAGGCCACATATCATATTGTCATATAAAAAAGGGCGGCAGGTTGGGTACAAAAGCTCTAGTCCCTAGCATTGACATATTTTTTTTTCTGAGTCCACAGTGACATCATTTTTATTATTTGCTAATATAGCCAGTAGATCTATTATTTCTCCACTTTCTGTAACAGAATGACAATACTGTGTATTCTGCAGTGAAATCATCAGAATGTCGTCAGCCTATTGAGGGTATAGTCTTGCTAAGTTAGGTCATTTTTACAATAAAACTGTACATGTAGTTCCCAGTACATTTAGAAACACTGCTCTCTTCCTTTGTTGCGGCAGAAGGAGAGAGCACACTGCGCATGCACTGGTATTGAATAAGCCAGAGCGTTAATTACTGTGAACCTGGAGGGGCACTCCCAATGTCTGGAGTATTCTGCCATCTAGGCAGCATGGGGGTCAGGGTTCGGACAGGTTTGGGAGAGGTAATGCAAAGCCTACAGGTATGACATTGATAGAAAGCTTCATTTTCAAAACCTGTGCAGCACAGTTCTTTTTAATGTACTGGGGATACTGGAATGTTTGGGCAATGTTATTGTAAAGGGACTGGTGCAGCCTAAGCCTGATTGATAGTTCAGCTTTCTGTGGGTCTTTCCTAAGCTCTGTTTTTTGTTGTTTTTGCCTGCTTCTGGGGAGTGTCACTGGCAATAGAGTGGGATGCTAAAATAACCTGAGTTATGAATATTTATATTATTATTATTATTATAATACAAGATTTATATAGCGTCAACAGTTTATATCTGCCTGACCAACCACTTGGAGGTTTATTGGAAGGGGTGCATGCTTGCAGAGGGTATAAATGTTCAGGAATAATGGCAGCATTCCCCCAGACTCCTGCTTGTGTGAAGGACACTGTTGTATGTGTGAACATCTTGGGACTGCTAGCTGGAGAGGGTAGCCATGTGTCCAGGGTAGAGGCCTGGGACTGAGGTCTAGAGTGCTGAGCAAGTGGGTTGAAGCACCATGGAGGATCTCCAGTCTAAGGTACCAGAGAATTTGGTTAGAAGATTTGTCAACAACTGAAGTATGGTCATCTCTCCCTAAGGATTCTATAGCTGGAACACCCAGTATTTTTAAGCCACTAGTCTGATTTAAAAAATCCCAGGTTGGCTTCAAGGATTTTTACCTGTGAAGGCTGTGTGCACTTTTTGTCCCTCTTCTGAAGTCTGCTGCATCTCTTGGGTGTCCTGTGCCCTAACCCCCCTCTCCCAGGCATTAATTAAACTCCATATTTGCTCTAAAAAGTGACTGGTGCCCATCTACTGTATACATATGGCGTTGATACTACCAAGGATCTGACCTATAGGTGAAATGTTAGCTCACCTGAGCTATGGGTGTCCCTTACAGCCTCTGGAGAGCGAGGGGGCTCCACACATGTATAAGACATACACAGATAAATGTCTGTTAGAACTACCGTATTTGCCGGTGTATAAGGCGACCGGGTGTATAAGACGACCCCCTAATTTTGCAGTTTTTTTAAAGATTTTTTGCCTGTACTCGTATAAGATGACCCCCCTTCTGAGGCTTCCGACGCTTCATATTTCTTCCTTCTGGAGCCATATTCTTCTTCCTTCTTGCTGGAGCTGGAGCCAATTACGACAAGCAATGTATTTGATTAATGAATACAAAGCCTGTTTGGATTGGCAGAGGCTGTAACATCATCAGCCCACTCCTCTCTGACTCTCAAAGCCAATCCGAGCAGGCTACTGTATGTAGGCACTCGGATTGGCAGAGGTTGTTACTCCAATCCAAGCAGGCTCTGTATTCATTTGAACACATCGCTCACTGGGATTGGCTAAGTGGTATATACTGTATGTAGCCGAAGTTACATACAGTATTACCGCACATCCAGCAGGCAAGCCAAGCAGCTGACCCGGCGTATAAGACGACCTCTGCTTTTTGGCCAGTTTTTTTTAAGTGTAAAAGGTAGTCTTATACGCCAGCAAATGCAGTATTGTCTCTATCGTGCACTCATTTCATTTACTTGTTCATTCCTACATGGCAGATTATGAGACTATTATTTCATATTATGCATGAGGACACTCTAGACTGAAAACATTTAAAGTGTTTCTATCATATCCTTAACTGCACAATAAAATATTAAAGATAAAAATAAAAGGTAGTATATTGCAAAGATCCACACTTAAATATACTTACTGTATATACAGTAGATGCTAATTTTCCAAAACCGCAAATTCACTTTTGTAAAGAGCTAATACAATAATGTTACTGTGCTCATTTTTTTCAGCAGCCCTATCAGGAGGGAGCTTATGGGAATTATCCCACAAGAACTATCAGCCTAACTAAAACTGCAGACATTCTGCACAGACTAACTTGACCTGAATACAAAAATGTTAATAATTACCAGAGTATAAGACAGAGTCATTAACATTGGACTCTGCCCTAGTGTCTGGATGATTTTCTTGATAATGAATTCATTATATGTAGTTAAAAGTTAGTATGTTGTTACATATTATAGCAGAACTTCTCTCCTAAAATAATTTTTGTTCAAACTGCAACTCTTTCCCCTCTGCCAACGCTGTATCCTGGCCTAGGCCAACAAGACCCAGGCCTAGAGCAAAACACTTTGCAGGGGGAACAGCACGGAAAGAGTCCACGACGGCTTGCGCTACACTGTAATGCCGCGTACACACGATCGGTCCATCCAATGAGAACGGTCTGATGGACCGTTTTCATCGGTTAACCGATGAAGCTGACTGATGGTCCGTCGCGCCGACACACCATCGGTTAAAAAAACGATCGCGTCAGAACGCAGTGACGTAAAAAACACAACGACGTGCTGAAAGTTCAATGCTTCCAAGCATGCGTCGACTTGATTCGACAGGACCTAAGAACTAGTGTCCCCACTCGAAAAGTCTTAGGCCTCGTACACACGAGGGGATATGTCCGCTGAAAACGGTCCGATGGACCGTTTCAGCAGACATCTCCGCTCGTGTGTATGGCCTAGCGGACAGATTTCTCCACCCGACAGATTTCAAAGCATGCTTTGAAATCTATCCGGTGGGAATCTGTCCGCCCGACATGTCTGCTGGTTAGTACACTTACCAGCAGACATGTCGTCCCCCACCGCCGCCGCGCCACCGCCGAATGGATTCGGCGCATGCGCGGAAGTGTTTTACTTCCTGGTGCGGTGACGTAGCGGTGACGTGGCGGCATCAACGTCACCGTCGCGTCACCGCCGCGTCACCGCCACGTCACCGCGCCGTACGGCGGCGGGGAATTTGATCCGATGGTGTGTACACGCCATCGGATCAAACTCCCGATCGGACATATCCGATGGAAATGGTCCGCGGACCGTTTTCATCGGATATGTCCGATGGTGTGTACGCGGCCTTAGGCTGCATTCACACTATAGCGCGGCGTATTGTACCGCGATTTGCCGTGACAAATTGCGGCGTTTTGTCCCGCGATTTGCCGCGACAAAACGCGTTGTTTTTTTAGCCTTGTTTTCGCTGGAGGGGTGATTTTAACATTGTCGGCTACGCCGAATGCCGAAGCCGTCTGAAAAAAAGGGTCCGGGACTTGTTTTGAGCTTCAGTGACGTAAAAAACACAACGACGTGCTGAAAGTTCAATGCTTCCAAGCATGCGTCGACTTGATTCGACAGGACCTAAGAACTAGTGTCCCCACTCGAAAAGTCTTAGGCCTCGTACACACGAGGGGATATGTCCGCTGAAAACGGTCCGATGGACCGTTTCAGCAGACATCTCCGCTCGTGTGTATGGGCTAGCGGACAGATTTCTCCACCCGACAGATTTCAAAGCATGCTTTGAAATCTATCCGGTGGGAATCTGTCCGCCCGACATGTCTGCTGGTTAGTACACTTACCAGCAGACATGTCGTCCCCCACCGCCGCCGCGCCACCGCCGAATGGATTCGGCGCATGCGCGGAAGTGTTTTACTTCCTGGTGCGGTGACGTAGCGGTGACGTGGCGGCATCAACGTCACCGTCGCGTCACCGCCGCGTCACCGCCACGTCACCGCGCCGTACGGCGGCGGGGAATTTGATCCGATGGTGTGTACACGCCATCGGATCAAACTCCCGATCGGACATATCCGATGGAAATGGTCCGCGGACCGTTTTCATCGGATATGTCCGATGGTGTGTACGCGGCCTTAGGCTGCATTCACACTATAGCGCGGCGTATTGTACCGTGATTTGCCGTGACAAATTGCGGCGTTTTGTCCCGCGATTTGCCGCGACAAAACGCGTTGTTTTTTTAGCCTTGTTTTCGCTGGAGGGGTGATTTTAACATTGTCGGCTACGCCGAATGCCGAAGCCGCCTGAAAAAAAGGGTCCGGGACTTGTTTTGAGCTTCAGGCGTACGGCGTTTCGGCGTACGGCGTGGAGATGTGAACCATCTCCATAGCCGACATTGTTAAATCACCCCTCCAGCGTATTTCGGCTGCAATAGCGTCGGGCGTAAAAACGCCTAGGTGTGAATGGAGCCTTAAACATAAAGGGTGTGGCCTTGACAGTAAGGTGTGGGTCATATTTAAATTAGGGGGTGCGTGAGTTTAGTCAGGCCACTGCCCTCTGCTGTATGACTGATAACGCTACATCTTTACATTTATGGGCCAGATTCAGTAACAGTTACGCCGGCGTATCAGTAGATACGCCGTCTTAATTCTCTGAATCTGCGCCGGCGTATATTTAAGCGTATTCTCAAAGTGACATACGCTTAAACATTGTTAAGATACGACTGGCGTAAGTCTCCTACGCCGGCGTATCTTAACGTTCCCACTGATTTACGCCTAGAATATGTAAATCAGCGAGATACGCCTATTCACGAACGTACGCCCGGCCGACGCAGTGAATTTACGCCGTTTACGTTAGGCGTTTTCCGGCGTAAGGCTAAACCACCAAAAAGATGGCGCATCCTATGTTAAGTATGAACGTTGGGACCGCGTCAAATTTTTCAGATTTTACGTCGTTTGCGTAACTCGTCCGTGAATGGGGCTTTACGTCAATTATGTTCATGTCGAAACCAATGCGTCTTAGCGTCATAATTTGCAGCATGCGCACTGGGATACGTCCACGGACGGCGCATGTGCAGTTAAAAAAAAACGTGGGGTCACAATACATTTAAATAAAACACGCCCACCTCATCCACATTTGAATTACCCGGGCTTACGCTGGCCCATTTACGATACGCCGCCGTAACTTAGCTTGGTGAATACAGCATTTGCCTCGCTAATTTATGGCGGCGTAGCGTATCAGAGCTACGTTACGCCCGCGGAAATTTAAACCGCGCTACGTGAATCTGGCCCTATGTCTGCATCTCATTTTTGCCCTTATTTTATGCCAGGTTGATATAAATTATTTAAGCACTCCATAAGCTACATATTTAGTACCTAAAATGGCACTGAACTCAAAAATTGAAAATATGATATGTTTTAGGGAACATATAGACGTTTTAATTGAGCAGTACCCTGAAAACTGTATCTTTTATCTTGAACCCCCCAAAAAATAGCAGTTCACTCATTGGTATGTGAGTGTGCCTGGTTACCCCTGTGCTTATTAGCTTCATAGCTGTATTTCTGCAGTGTGAGATCATCCAAGGTACTGGATGAGTACTATGTGAACATCTGTTGCTTCTTGATTATTGCTCCATTAAAGGGGTTGTAAAGGTTTGTTTTTTATTTTCTAAATAGGTTCCTTTTAAGCTAGTGCATTGTTGGTTCACTTCGATTTCCCTTCTAAATGTTTTTTTTTTCTTTGTCTACATTTCTCTCCTGTTTCTCCTCAGTAAGCTTTCCACCATCATCCGGGCTGTTCTGGCTGGGGGTTAGTCAGCCAGAACAGCTTACTGAGGAGTAACAGGAAGTGAGAAATTCAGACAAAGAAAAAAAAAACGTTTAGAAGGGAGATCGAAAAAAAAGGTAAGTGAACCAACAATGCACTAGCGTAAAGGAACCTATTTAGAAAATAAAAAACAAACCTTTACAACCCCTTTAATCATCAGGTCACCAGTCACAGGGGGAGAACGGCGCTAACATTAGGAAGCAAATTCCTGCTACTCTAAGGCCGCGTACACACGATCGAATCTATCTGCTGAAAACGGTGCGACGGACCGTTTCAGCAGGCAAATTCGATCGTGTGTACAGGCGGACAGACAGGTTTTTACAGCAGACAAATTTTAAAGCATGCTTAAAAATCTGTCTGCTGGGAACCCGTCCGTCCAACATGTCCGCTGGTTAGTACACTAACCAGCAGACATATCTGTCCGCACATGCGTCGAATGGAATCGACGCATGCGCGGAAGTGTTTTACTTCCTGGTGGCGGTGTCAACGTCACCGCCACGTCACTGCGTGTGTGTGTACACGATCAAACCAATATATCCCAGCAGACAAATCCGATCAAATCGGTCTGTCAGACCGATTTGATCGGATTTATTTGGTCGTGTGTACGCGGCCTTACATGATGACTGTCCCCACTGAGAGACACAGAGCAGAACAAGGCATGGTGAAGTCCCTTTTGTGTGGCATAATGCCAGGGCAAAATAACATTCTGCTCTGACCCTTTCTCTGCATACGCAATTGTGTGGTAATCTCACAATATCCCACCTGTAAAGTATCCTGGATCTGCAGCTGTGGGCAGCTCGTAGAGTGGTTGGCCTGAAGCATATTATGTCAGATGGGAGACTGATGGGATTCTCTGATCTCTGGACAAAATAATATCTGCCCAATATCATGTTCTTCAGATCATTAATGTTGAGATATGCAGTCCAGGTGCAATTCACTGCTCCACACACTCTATACTCACGTTTCCCCTGTTTACTATGGGGATAATATGCTGCATTGTCTGATGCATTTTCTCAATAAATATTTTAATTTTTGAAAAAGTGGAAGTCTGCATGAATACAGTAAATTCCTGACATGTCACAATACACAGCAACTCTATAGTTTTACAGAGAAGCTCCAGTCAATGACCTTGATTAGGCTGAGATTATGTCACCAGTCTGCTGCAAGCATTTCCTCAGTCCCTTGTTCCCCAGTGATCAGATTTAAAGTGGAACTGATAAGGAAATCCCATCAAAGTGAGAGAAGTCACCAGGATCACAAGAACTAGTGTCCCTCTTGGAAGACTTCCTCTCTATCACTGTTCTGGTGACTACGTAAAATATGTGAATATTTTTATTCTTAATATCTAATGGCAGACATCAATAAAAACCAGACAGATGTTCCATTCTTACTCCAGTTAAGCCTTCAGTTATACTTTAAACATTGTAATTATCGCAAGTCACAAGGAGATAGGCCACTGCAGGAGTTGATTAATATCAGGCATTTGTGAGCAATTGTGTCAGCTGGAATCTCAGTTCAAAAAATAGACTATGACCTTAGATGATGTCTGAACAAAGATGACACTGTCATTCTGGAGAGAAAAAGTAGCTGGAGGCATTTTCAGGGGGAGCACTGTAATCTCTGAAGGATAATAAATAGCTTAAATTGTTATACTAAAACATTACCTAGCATTGTGTACTTAACAAAAATGATATATCTGATGACAGGTCCACTTTAAGGTGTTAATCTTTGACAATTTTTTTCATTTGTTTAAACCAGCTTGTACTAAGGTGAACAGTGAGCTCACTTCTCTGATTCCTGGTATCATTAGCTGCATAATACTTTCGAGACAATGGAATCTGCTTGCACTAGGTCATAGTTGAGAGCTAGTAAACTGTATGGCAAAGTATTGTAGCGCTACCCCATTCAGGAGGCGCTGGTTGTTTTTTGGGATCAGCGTATTAAGTTAGCCTGTAATGTTGTCTAGAGGTGATAGGAGTGAGGAGAAGCAGTGAGCAAATGTCCAGTCAGCAATGGAGTTTTCAAATGCTTTATTTCCAAGGCCCAACACGGCCCCACATCAACACAAAGTGGGATAGAAAAGGTTGATGAAGCAGAAGAAGAACATTTGCAGTATCAGGCCCAGGATAGTTATGGAAAGCAAGCCTGTTTTCATCAGTAGCACGGTTCGTCGCCACTCTAGCCAGAGTGGGTAAAGCGCCTCCGGACAGACTCCTGCCACAAGCCTGGCAGCCGGAGTGTCACTTAGATTGCTGGAAGCCACAGACCTCTGCCACAGGCCTACTGTAGTACTTGAGTGAGCTAAATGAATTCTTGAGCGAATCCTCCCAATAAGTTCAGTCAGAGTCACCGGTTGACAGTTTGAGATGCACCTGTCAATCTCCCGGTCACCGGATCCCCAATGGTTCGTTACAGACCTTTTGGATCACCAGCCTCCGGGTTCTCCTCAAGCCGATCCCCCACGAGTGGCACCCAGCCTGGGATCCTTCTTAGTGTAGCTGGGGACCCAGTAAGTCACTGGGGCCCCTTTCAGCATTCGTATGGAACTCCGTGTAGCATGTGGCCCCGGCCTGGTAGGCCTTATCGCCGGGGGCCATTGGATGCGCACATCCTAAAGGTGGGTGGCGCACCTGGAACCCACGAAGAACACAAGAAAAATGGCGTCTGCTACAGATATACCTTCCCCTAGCATACTCCTCCAATTGGTTGCTGGGGAAAAGTGGCTCAGTCAGAACCCCTCTAGCGCCATCTGCCGCCCGGGGGTGTGAACATCACCCCCGGAGCGCAGACTAGCCCACAGGACAGTTCTGAATGATAGCAGCCTAAATTTTGCACAATTATGAATGGGAGCAAAAATAACTCTCCCATTCCCATTAACTTTAGCGTAGTGCCCATACTGAAAGTAAGGGGGCGCTACAGTATAATCGTTTTTCTTTCCTCTATAGGTTATTATTATACAGGATTTATATAGCGCCAACAGTTTACGCAGCGCTTTACATCAGGGAAGACAGTACATTCACAATACAAATCAATACAGGAGGGATCAGAGGTCTTTCAGTCTGTAATGGAACTTTAATTTTAAAGGATAAGTTTATCTTTTGTAACATGTGTGACAGGAAGTCAGGTAAATCTGTGGGTGTCGTCACAGACGGGAGATACATTTCTGCCTTGTTTAGACAATTCACCAATTACTATTTGGTGTCGGCTGCAGAAATAGCCAGAAAGGTTTAGGGCGTTGGAAAACTTCAGCTGTTCAGAATGAGGCAATTGAAGCCTCTATAAGTTATCCAAAGGATGACTACTGATTGCTGCATCCTGAGGCTTTTTGAGTTAAGGAGAGCAGTCAGAAAGACTTCTGAAGAGGTTAGGTGGTTGTTGATTTTTCTGTGTGATAAAAATCAAAAAGACTATTGTTTCTCTGCTGTATGACCAGCAGTGTCTGCCCAGCAGTAGGCTGTGCCAGACTCCATAGATAGGTTCCTGTGTGGTGAAGGTAGATGCCCCAAGTGGCCAGGGTTTATTTTATGTTTTGTTTTGTTTATGCCGTTTGGATGCTTGCACTTGTTTCCAGCAATATGGAAGAATAAACCAAACTCTTTGTTTGCAACCGTCTTCGGCTGCCTCTCTGTATAGTTCAGTGTGTATTAAACTCATCGAGGGGGTCACACACCCCCGCTACTGAGCTAACCCCTTACACATGTTACCCCCTGTAACCTCACCATGCCCCAGTGATGGCAGGCGGGAGATCCTTTTCCCAAAAACAGTGTAATTTATTCACAGAGTTCTGTGAATAAATGAACTACAAGTCCCATCTTCCAGAAGCAGAAGTGTAGTACTCAATGAACTACAAGGATGCTGGTGAACGCCCTTGTAGTTCATTGGTTCATCCTGCACTTAAAGTGGATGTAGTTCGAGGGCAGGATATACTCGGCGATTATGGCACTCTACACGACCCCCTCGGCCCAGGTGTATGTCTCAGGGATGCTCTCCCGACCATTCAATATTTCCAATGGAACCCGCCAGGGGTGTCCATTATCCCCTCTTATATTTAATCTCCTTAGCAACTTATATACGTTCTCAACCCCAGATAAGTGGCTTCATGGTTGGAGGCGTGCAACATACCATAAGCCTTTTCGCTGACGATATCATCTTAATGCTCACCAATGTTGAGTCCTCTCTGGCTTCGGTCCACCAGATATTGCAATCATTTACTACAGTATCATACTATAAGGTCAATGAAACCAAGTCGTATATCTTAGGATTGGGAATACCTGCCCATATCAAGCGTACCCTAAGTACGAGGTTTCCATTCACATGGAATGATAAAGGTATATCATACTTAGGTATAACTCTTACCCCCAAGATCCATGAGTTGGTGAAGGAGAACTACACCCCGTTTTTACAATCACTACGTACCAAATTAGATGGCTTGGCAAAATTCGAACTATCCTGGTCAGGACGTCTGGCCGCTTTCAAAATGCAAATCCTCCCACAACTACTATATATATTTAGAACTTTGCCCATCCCGGTCCCTGCCTCCTTCTTCCTAGCAGCACAATCCACTCTCAACAAATTTCTCTGGGGAGGCAAGCGGGCACGTTGTGCATTCCACAAGATTATCAAACATAGGAGGGTGGGAGGCATAGGTCACATCCACATCAAGGACTATTATACAGCCTCAATTCTGGCCCAATTGAGGGGCTGGTTCCACCACCCCGCCCCTTCTCTGTGGGCTGCTCTTGAACAACAACAGGTCCCGGGCAGGAATCTCTTTAACTACCTTATTACAAGCACCCTCCGCTCAGGTCCTTCCTTAGACGTAGGACCGTCTGTGAGAGCTTCTACTGAGGCATGGCAAACACTGACATCCCAGATTTCCCCACACTACACTTTGACCCAAATGAACTTCCCATTGACTGCTCTATCCCTCCTTATCCCTGATATATCTATGGCAGGCTGGGGTCCGGGTGGGGAGCTGGACTTGAGGGACCTATATGTGGGACCTGCACTCAAGACATTTAGAGCCCTCCAACTGGAGTACTTTATATCCCCGAACGAATTCTTTAGGTATGGGCAAATATCACACTTATTGAAACAGCAAACCAACCTACATACCTCCCTTCCATGGCATATAGCTCAATATTATCTAACAAAACACATAAATACCAAAGGCATATCACTGTTCTACTCCTACCTCCAAGACAAGTTGACATTCACCAAGTCTCTTGATATGCAAGCCTGGGAGAAAGACCTCAATGTGGTATTCTCGGCCGATCAGTGGCAGACGGCCCTCAGGGTTACATACTCCTCCACTAAATGTGCCAACCTTTGGGAATTATTCCAAAAAATCTTGTTGAGATGGTATCTCACCCCGTTCAGACTTTCCAAAATGGTACAGGGGATGTCCCCCGGGTGCTGGAGGGAATGCGGGGAAATGGGTACACTGCTTCATATCCTCTGGTCCTGTCCCGCCATATCACGCTACTGGCAGTTAATCCAGGACCTAGCGGCACAGGTCCTTAAACTTAATTTAACCCTGTCTCCGGGATTGGCATTACTCTCCTTGGGCATGGATCTGATACCCTACCATTCGAGGGCGCTCCTATCCCACATCCTCCTGGCCGCTAGACTAGCCTTGGTTAGGCACTGGAAGACCATCCCACAACCTGAATTATCAGAAGTTATTCAAATAATCAATACACATGGTTCATATGAACAGCTATTTGCCTCAGGGGTGGGTAACTACATGCAGATTAATAAAATTTGGGAACCTTGGAATGAATGGTATAAAGCCCAAACCAGGTCTAATCCTTCTTGAATCAGTTCTAACCTTGCACTAGGTAGATATACCGCCCACAATTGAGGGTGGATGACTGCGCTCACTGTTTCTACTGCTCTAGTTTTATTCTGTTACTCTTTCCTTTTTTTTGTTAAATTTGTTATTTTATTTTAGTTTATTTTAGTTACTACGGGTCTATTAACACACTACCGCCAAGGTTCTATATGAGAACTGGCCTCTTACAATTGTTTGGAGGTAGGAACTTAGATACTATCATTTGTTGTGTGTGATACTGTTACAGTGACATATGGCTCAGTTGCTTTTACGCCTTGTGACCCATGTCATTAATATGTCCACTTCTCTTTTGTTTGTGCAATTTCTGTCCAAAAATGTTGAAACTAATAAAAACTATTGGAACTAAAGTGGATGTAAACCCCCCCAAAAAAAAATGTTTATGTCACAATGTAGAGTATAAGATTTCCTACCATCTGTGCCCAGTCTTGCCACACATAGTTAATCCAGCGCTGAGTAATCCACTTTTAATGTTCAGTGAATGTTCAGTGAAAATTAACAGAATTCCAGATAAAAACTTGCCAAATTATAAAGTCTGTTTCTCTGTTCTTACTTTGAGTGACAGGTTATTTACATATCTAGCTTGGACATGTTTATCATATGTTACATTATGTTTATCATAACATGAGGTGATCCAAAGTTCATTGTATATTACCAGGATGTGTTATGTGGGGGAGGGGTGTATTTCTCACCTTTTATACTGTGAATCACCTCATGTTATGATAAACATAACATAACATATGATAAACATGTCCAAGCTAGATATGTAAATAACCTGTCACTCAAAGCAAGAAGACAGAAACTGACTTTTTATTTAGGCAGGTTTTTATCTGGAATTCTGTTAATTTTCACTGAACATTAAAAGAGGATTTCTCAGATCTGGATTATCTCTGTGTGGCAAGACTGGGCACAGATGATAGGAAATCTTATACTCTACACTGTGACATAATTTTTTGGGGGGTTTACATCCACTTTAAGTAACGGTCTTCTCATATGCATACCTCTCAACAGTCCCAGATTGGGCGGAACTTTCCCTCATCTTCACCTTTGTCCCACAGTCAGGAAGTGTAGGAGGTTTGTCCCGCATTATTGTTTGCTGCCTGGGTTAGCAGTGTGCTCACAGGTAAAAACTCTCCCGCGGCTCCTACAGCAGCCTCCCTGCTCTGCCCTCAGGATAAGCGCTGGTCTGGCATAGTGCACATATGAAACTACAGCGAGACTTCGGAAATGCAGCGTCATCATTCCATAAAAGAAAAAATTTGGCTCGACATGTTGCACGCTCAATCACGCTTCTTCAGGAGCATTTGAGTATTGGCTATCAAAGAAGTGGAGAAAAACATAAATGAATATAGTACATAATAATAAAACCGTTTTGCTGTTTCATTGCATGAATTGAATGTATCTGTATATATATATGGTGTTTGGTTGTAGGCTATGAAAATACTAAAACTTATAAGTAAGGCCTCTTTCTCACAAATGTGTATCGTTATGTTTAATCAGTTCAGTCACATTTTCTGAAACAAAAATGTCTGAAGTTTACATCAGTTTTTTTTACATCTGCTTTCTAGAGTCCTTAACCACTTAAGTACCAGAGCCATTTTTCATGCAAAAACAGACTGTTCATGCGTGTACATCTGATTTTTTAACAGAAGAAAAATAGGGCATTGATCCATAAAAAAAAAAAACAGGATGCACTCATGGTGAGCGGCATGACGTGCTACACGTGAAGCATGCAAGCCGAGGGAGGGGCCAACCGTGCCAGGGACCCAGCCGGGGGAGTGGATGGAGGACGCCGAAGGAATCAAGGGTGATCGTACGGTGGAAGCAGCGAGGCAGGGTGAGAGCCTGCTGGTCTGCTGACCCCTCGGAGGAAACCGGCTGAAATCGTCCGCAGGAACGGCATCCCCCTACGCCCCTCCGCTGCTCAGACGGGACGCTGAATGGAATAGCAACACCCGGAGAGCCGGGTATCTCTCTCCCCACGCCTCTCTCGGATAGCCCCGGTGTTCGAATTTAATAAGTTGCCCGCTCCGGTGTGCTAAAAAGGATCACCCGCCGCCGCCCAGGTAATGCTTATGCAATCTCCCTAGTCAGGGGAGATGGCTTAAAAAACCTCCATCTGAGAACGCAGCAAGTGGGGTAAGAACATGCCTCCTTTTCTCTGTTTTCTTTCATATATGGCCGTAAGTAAAGGATTTGTGAGACATTAATAACATTTATAACCCCGGGTCCACCAAACATTATATATCTTAGAAGAGACAGACGGGTTATATTGAGCTGGCGGTGTCAGGATATCTCTAATACAAAAGGACATAAAGATATACCGCAAAGCGATCATAGGGGCTGTTCATTGTCTCCCTATCATTCTCTATCATTGATTGCTAGTCATAGCTTAGTTTGACCCAGAGAGCCCCCGGGGAAGGGGAGTACACTCAGGAGAAGCAAAGGCCGGGATATATGAGTTTTGTTCAGTCCTATAATTTAAATCAGCGACGAGGCTAGATCCTCTTCCTGGAAAAACCTTCTAAATAATTAAACGGTTAAACGAAAAATGTAAAAGGAACATCCGATGTAACATTGTTTGAAACTAGAGGGTTTTGATTCCCCCTTTCCAACGGGACTAATTATCTGGGTTGGATGAGCCGTGGAAAAGGAGGAGGGACACAGATTAAAGATAAAGATCTGGTTTTCAATCAGCAGAGGTCAAGGGAGGAAAACGACCCTCTGTCCCGCATAAAACTCCCTGCTACTATCGCGAGAACATACAGGGGGTGTAGACATAATCCTCACCCCCGAGTAACGCCCTTATAAAACTGGGGAAGCGTATTAGAGCAAGGAGCAGTTATAACAGACACAATATGAGTAAGACCACCAGGGGCTCAGCCCCAAAAAACCCCAAGGACAATCCTACTACTAGCTCAATATTACAGTACATGTCCCAGGAAGCAGTAGCAAAAAGCCTAACTAATACCAAAAAACTTGACAAAACTGGGACTAAGAAAAAAGGGATTGACACGTCTGTGGAAGGGGACCAGGTTTTAAGCCAAATGGACGAGTCTACACTAGGCACACATATACCAACGATGGTGGAGCTAGATGGAATGATAAAGAGACTAGAAAATGCCATAAAAGAGGAAATCAGTGTACTGAGAACAGACATCACTCATATCCTGTCATGGGTAGAAGAGATGGAGACAAGAATAGAAAAACAGGATTCTGAGATAAACCAACTAAAAAATCAATGTTCCACCATGAAATTAAATCAGAGACTTCTACAATACCGATTAGAAGATCAGGAGAATCGGAACAGAAGGCAAAATTTGAGAATCCGATTTATCAAGAAAGAAAGGGGCGAGGACCTGAGAAAAATTATTAACAATCTGCTCAGTCCCCTCTTAGATAACACCGCTGGGGACCCCCTTAAAATCAAGCGGGTGCACCGTCTGGGGAGATTCAGGGATAATATAGGCGAAAGACCAAGAGACATAATAATCCGGTTCAGATATTATGAAGATAAGGCCGAGATCTGGTCAAAACTGAGGAGAGGTCCACCCTTAAGCTACGAGGGAATTGAGTTACAATTTTACCCCGACTTAGCCTGGGACACCCTAACCAGGAGAAGGTTGCTTAAACCCCTACTGGAACAACTACGGATACACAATATCAAATATCAGTGGGGATTCCCAGCATGCCTCATTGGTCAGAAGGATGGGATCTCGGCAAAATTAACATTCCCTGAAGAACTGTCAGGTTTCTGTTGCAAGTTTGATCTACAAGAAGTAGACCTACCGGGATTGGCTGAGTAGGCGTGAGGAGATGTCCGGAGGGCACGGGGGGGAGGGGGTGGGGGGGAACTGGGGAAAGTGAAGAGCTCCCAAGGGAGGGTCCGCAGCCCTACCATTATAAGATCAGCTCCCGAAGGTCGGGAGGCCAAGGTATGGGCTGCGCGCGGCGGGGTCCTTACCTCAATACAAGAGAACCGGTGGAAATGGGGCACGAAGACCCCCTCGGTTCAGAGGCAAAAGGAAGAGGAAGGGAGGGTGTTTAGGGGAGAGGGTAGGGGGGTTGGGAGGGCAGGAGGGAAAGGGGAAGGGGACGTGGCACCCTATGACTCCATAAGTAAACCAGGCTTAGCTGAGAGGTAGGAAGGCATGGTTGGTCTTAAAATGTTATCTTATAATGTCAAAGGATTGAACTCCAGGAGTAAGAGATTTAAATTTTGGAAGAAATTAAACAATATAGAGCCGATGTGGTCTTTATACAGGAGTCTCACCTATCCCTTGAGTCTAATATAAAACTTTATTCGCCAACGTATCCCACCTGGTTCTACGGAGACTCTATATCCAATCGAGCTAGGGGAGTGGCAATTGGCTTTGCCAGGGGGGTTGATTTCGCCTTAGAGGAGAGAATGACAGATACAGAAGGTAGATACCTATTCCTGAAAGGAAGAATAGGGAATACACTATATACTTTAGCGAACGTATACGCCCCCAACACGCACCCAATAAAATACTTAGGTCAAATCTTCGGGAAACTAAGGAGTTTCTTGGAAGGATATACGATCTTGATGGGCGACCTGAACTTCGTCCTGAATCAGAGCAAAGATAGTACGTCCCGGGGGAATGAGACAACCAATATACAACTACAAAGACTTAAAAGCAAGTTGCATGATTGTCAATTGGTAGATGTATAGCGGGTCTTTCACCCCAACACATTAAATTATACCTTTTTTTCCCATCCCCACGGCATGTACTCGAGGATAGATTACATATTAGTAGACCATAGGTTATTAGAGCAGATCACAGAGACTGAGATCGGCATAATGACATTATCAGATCAAGCCCCGATAGCCATGAAAGTGGATACAGACTTTCAAAAGACTAAACAGATGACATGGCGCCTGAATGATTATCTGATTCAGGATGAAGTTGGCGCAGAGAGGATAGAAAAGGAACTCAAGCTATTCTTCCAGGTCAATGACACGGAGAAAATCTCAAGAGCAACTTTATGGGAGGCTCACAAGGCTTATATCAGAGGGATACTAATATCAGAGGGGGCGAGGAGAAATAGGGAGAGACATAAGCAGCGTGACTCATTGGTTAAAGAAATAATATTTCTGGAACAAAAACATAAAGGGTTGGGACAAAAAGAGACATATCATAATTTAGTAGTAAAAAGAGAGGAGCTTAAAGAGATTATGGAACAGGAAGCTAGGAAATATTTCAATAGCATAGCAAGAGAGAGCTATACGTGGGGCAATAAACCCAATAAACACTTAGCCAAAATGGTCAAAAAAAAGAAAACTAGGAACTATATTGAAAAAATTAAAAGGGAAAATGGAGACCTGGTATATTCAACATCAGACATAATGGACACATTTAAAAACTATTATGAAACCCTATATTCAATCAAACAACCAAAGGGGTTGGCAGGGAAAAAAGAGGAATTGGTTTTGGCCTTTCTAGAGAAGGCTGAATTACCAAAGATAGAAGCGGAGGAAAGAGTAATTATAGACAGGCCCATAACAGAAGAAGAAATCAGGAAAGCTTTAAATAGTATGGAGGGTGGGAAAAGTCCAGGCCCCGATGGGTTTATAGTACTATACTATAAGAGATTTAGTAACATCCTTATACCAATACTTTGTAATTATTTCAACGGGATGGGCACCGAGTATGAATTTAGCAAGGAAGCGCTAACAGCTTCGATAGCAATTATCTTGAAGGATGGGAAAGATAGCTCTCTCTGTGCAGGATATAGACCTATCTCTTTATTGAATATAGACACTAAGCTCTTTGCGAAAGTGTTAGCGGAACGTTTGAAAAAAGTCATGCACTCCTTGGTCCATCCGGACCAGGTAGGGTTTGTAATAAACAGGGAGGGTAAGGATAATGGTATTAGAGCACTCCTGCTCATACAGAAGATCAGGCAGGAGGGGTCCCCAGATCTATTCCTGTCGGTGGATGCTGAAAAAGCATTCAACAGGGTAGACTGGGGACTCATAATGCAGACCATGGCCACGATGGGAATAGGGGCAAGGTTAATTAAATGGATTAAAACACTATACCACCAGCCCTCAGCAAGAATCAAGATTAACGGATTCCTTTCGGATCCATTTGTGATGAAGAACGGGACAAGACAGGGATGTCCCCTGTCCCCTTTGCTCTTTATCCTGTCATTAGAACCACTGTTGGCTACGATACGCAGGGATCCTGATATCTGCGGGATAAAGGTGGGGGAAGAGGAACATAAACTATCGGCTTTCACCGATGATATCCTGTTCTTCATCACCAATCCAGTAAAAACCTTCCCGAAGCTATTAAAGATATTACAACAATATGGCACCATCTCTAATGTTAAGATGAACGTCGCAAAATCAGAAATATTAAATATAAATCTTAATAAAACGGAAGAGGGAAAGGTGAAAGAAATGTGTCCCTTTCCCTGGTGCAAAGAATTAAAATACCTAGGCATAAAATTAGCCAATACGATGAAGAAGATATATAAAATTAATTTCATACCCGTTGAACGAGATTAAAAATGAATTAAAGAAAATAATAAATAAACCCATTTCCTGGGTGGGCCGTATAAATATGTTGAAAATGATATACATCCCTAAAATATTATATAATTTCCTTCTATTGCCAATAGCTATACCTCTACAATACCTAAGAACTTTAAATGTCATACTATTAAACTATGTCTGGAAAAATAAAAAACATAGAATATCCCACTCAATCCTTAAACAGGGTAAGCAAGACGGGGGCCTAGCGGTCCCTGATATTAAAAATTACTATAGGGCAGCTGTTCTATCTAGAGCAGTCGAGTGGGCAAGAGATAGGCAAGGTAAAAGATGGGTGCAAATTGAAAAGTCACAAGGCATAACACAGCTGAGTAAGATTTTATGGATACCTACACGAGTTAGAGTAATGGAGCACAATGTATACGATATAACAAGAGTCACGTTGAAAATGTGGGATAAGGTTCAGACACTGCTTAAATGTAAATTCAATTCTCCACTAATTAATTTAAATGACAATACATATTTTGCACCTGGTGAAAAAAAAATAGGGGGGAGCTGGATTAAAAAAGATAGAGTGTATTTAGGGGAAATTTAAAAAACGGGGAATTGGAGACTTACGAAGAGCTGAAGTCCAGAGTAGATATCTGGAATCTCGATGGGTGGCGCTATACCCAGCTACGGCATTTTGTGCAACAACTCCCTCGCCCCTGGCGGTCGAGTTTGGAGTTAACCCCCATCGAGAAGCTATGTAGAGGGGAGAACACTAAGGGCACGGTTTCTAAATTATATAAAATACTTATTAAAATAGGGGCACGAGGGGAAGCACCATTTGTTGAGAAATGGGAAAGGGAGTTGTGTATACCTAGGGGGGAAAACACAGTTAAAAAGATAATGAATCTGACCCACGCTTCTGCCATAGATATAAGGACAGCAGAGTCAAATTATAAGTGCATTTCGGGCTGGTACATCACCCCAGATAAATCTAGTAAATATAAAATTGGACAGTCCCCCGATTGTTGGTGCGGGTGCTCCGACAGGGGCACGATGGCCCACCTTTGGTGGATCTGCCCAAAAATACAAAAATATTGGGATACCATTTTGTGTCAAGTAAAAGAAATTACGGGGAAGGAAATAAAGAAAGATCCTTGGGTAATCCTCTTCCATGGTAGCTATGAAGGTATAAAAAAGTATAAGCAGTCTATAATACCTCATTTACTTAATGCTGCAAAAAGGCTCATACCAAAAAAATGGGGTGAAACGGATACCCCCTAGACTTGGGAGTGGGTTGATGCAGTTGAGGAAACCCATAGGATGAAAGAGTTGAAGGAGAATGTAGTAGAAAGTAACAACGACCCGGAGGCCAAATGGGAAAAATGGAAGGAATATAAAAAATCATGGAGTTTGACTGAGAAACTGAGACCACCCCTGTGAGGAAAGTCCAGATTCAACCCGGGGAAACAATCCTTATACATGAATTGAAGATCCAAATAGATGCACCACCAAAACAGGCAGAAGGAGTCATGGGGGCCACGTGGGGGAGGGGAGAAAATAATGTCAAGAGATACCTACCTCGAGGGTAGGCCTTGGGATCACCAATAAATATTGAAAATCATTTGTTGTTCAAAGAAAATAGTTATATATTAAATACAAAAAAAAAAAAACTTAAGCAAAATCGTATAATAAGCAAATTATCACAGATGATGCAGAACCGCAACCAGAGACGAAGGATACACAAAACCATGAGCGGGTCTCTTCTGTTTCGTAAAACAGCTGATGTGATAAAAAAAAAAAAAAAACAGATGTTGATGGATGCGGATGCAAATGGATGATCGTTCTTTTACATCCGTTTTTCCCATAGAGATGCATTGATGCCTGTTTTTTATCCGTCAACGGATGGATGAAAAACGGACAAACGGTCTGCATGTGTGAAAGGGGCTTAAAAGCTGTTCCTATATAAAGCCTTGTACACACGATTGGATTTTCCGACAGCAATTGTGTGATGACAGGCTGTTGTCAGAAAATCAGACCGCTTGTATGCTCCATCGGACAATTGTTGCCAGATTTTCCGCCAACAAATGTGGGATAGCATGCTTTAAAATTGTCCGCCAACAAATGTGTGTTGTCAGATTATCCGATCGTGTGTACACAAGTCCTTCTGACAAAGCTCCAAAGTACGAACACGTATGCTTAGAAGCAATGCTAACCATAACACAACATTAGCAGAAGTTGCCCAAAGGGTGGCGCTAAAGAGCTGAAAAACCACGTTGTTTTGTGTTTGTTGGCTGACAATTCTTTGCCGTTTGTATGCAATACAAAAGCTCCTGGCCAACGCCCTTTGGACAAAAGTTCAATGCTTTGTCTGCGGAAAATCCAATTGTGTTTACCAGGCTTTACACCTTCCTTCCATGTGTGCCTTAATTTTAAAGTTAGTTATACATTGATTGGAGAGGTTGTAATTTTTCCTAAAGTGGTTCTAAACCCTAGCAAAAAAGAAAAACCCTGCAAGACAAAGGCATAATGAGCTTGTATGCACAGTTTACTAGCTCATTATGAATTACTTACCTTACATTGAAGCCCCCACAGTGGTCCTTGTACCCCCCTCCGGGGTTACTTCCGGGTATCGCAGGCTCCGGTGCTGTGATTGACTGAAGCCACGATGACGTCACTCCCGCACATACGCTTGGGAGCCACCGGTAACGGCACACTCACTGATGCATTGGCACATACGTGCCATTGCTTCAGTTTGCCCCAGTGCGCATGTGCTGATGACATTGGCACATGCAGGTTTAGGAGATATCCAGGGTAGCTACAATTATAAGGGTTTACGACCACTTTAAAAATTCAAACATGTCTGTATTTAATTTGTAAAAAACAATAAACACTTTATTATTTACGGAATTTGCCTCGTTATAATAGGGCCAAACTGCAGAATAAAAATGGAAAGTTCCTTTAGCCCCCATTTATCAAGACAAACTTCAGTTTTAAACGATCTGGTCACCATTTTCTACTGTGCTGAATGACCTTGGCCTAGCAATGATTAATATAGCAAGTCATTAAATTTACTTTAAATATAACTAGCATGAACACCTTAATCTGTCCTGATATCAGCCTCCTGTAATTCTCTGCAAGTAATTACAATTAATGCGGAACTAAACAGTTTCTGAGCACCACAAACTGAAAACACTATTACAATCACAGCAAACTCACCCATTGAGAAATCACTTTGAAAAACACCCCGCTAGCATTTCTAGTCACTGCCATCATAAATAAGGACAGATAATTTATGTAACATTTACTTCCTAGAATCCATCTGCCCTTGCTTAGGCATGCAGGCAGGAAGGTGTACTTAGCTAAGAAAACCCCTCCTCCCCATCAAGTATATATAACAAACCTTCCTAGTGTAGCGCTACCCCCGAAGGAGCCGCTGGTTAGTTTTCGGACCTACTCTCTTTGACTCAGTTCTCCCCCACTTAATTAGCTCGAACCCGCCCTTGACACATCAGAACCCTGACAATGGGATATGGTGACCCCTGTTGACCCGGAGTCACCATAACAGACCCACAATGTGTAAGGACAATATAATAAATTACCTGCTGCAATGGCACGGTCCCTCCAGGCAAAAAAATTACACTCCACACAATGAATATGATTGAACGAAAGAACGGGTACGTTTTACTGCATGGAACTTAGGGGTAACAAGCATAGGATTTTTAAATGCAGAAACACAATCAATCAACAGCAATTCGGTTGGTTTGCAAGGGCCCTTGCAGGAACCAAGGATTATTATAAAACAATAAGCTACTCTAAAACCTAAGAGTGGCACCACTCGCCTAAATTCAAACGATCAGTCTATGCTCGCAAGCACCCCTAGCGGGCAACCTTACGAATCTGTCATGGTTCACCCGAAAAAAAAACAAAAAAAACCCCAGCATACTGCACATGTTAGCAGTATGCTGGAACTAATGCCAGAAAGTTCATTTTGGGGGTGAACCTCTGCTTTAAGTAACCTCCTCCACCGGTCTCAGTGAAACGTCACATTCTCCTGGAGAGCAAAGCATTGCGGGAAACGCAGTCTGTTTCTCCTACGAGTCAATGGAGTCCATACCTCCTGCTACTTGTAGTCCCGCAATGCATAAATAACATATCTACAATCACAAGTAAAATTCTAGCGAGAGGGGGGACCTGTCACTAGACTCTGACAGGTTGACCCCGCTACACTAGTTATTAAGGCTAACAGCAAAAGAATCAACATAGTCACTGTTGATTGAGAGAGTATAGTTCTGATTTAAAAAGGAAGAACAGTGGTTTGAGCCAGTTGGGTTTCTAATACTTTGCAGAGTTTTGTCAGTCAACCATCTGTAAAAGTCATTTATTAGTGTGCTATTTTCCCTTCATTGTCCAGTCAAGGTTGCGGGCAGATTGGTAACCAAACTGTACTGCTTAACTACTCTAGAGAAAAGCTTGGCTGTTTAGTTGAGGTGCCTTGATTGCAAGACTGGCTGAACATAAAGTGGAGCTCGACTCAAAAAAGGAAGGTCCACTTATTTGTTTCCTCCCCCCTCTGCTGCCACATTTGACACCTTTCAGGGGGGAGCCGATACCTGGTTTTGCAGGTACCCACTCCCACTTCCGCTTGACTTCACCACTGCAAAGTCATCTGGGAGTTGGGCCTTAGAGAACCGGCTGTAAGGCCGCAATGCTTCATTGCCGGTTTGCCTTCCTGAGATGGCGGCAGCAGCTCCCTAGAGCCTATTGAAAAATCAGCTTGGGTGAAGACACTGCTGGGTTCCTGGACAGGCAAGTGTCCTAATAGTAAAAGTCAGCAGCTACAGTATTTGTAGCTACTGACTTTTATTTTATTCTGGAGGAGTCTGGAGCTCCTCTTTAATGTAGAAGTACACTCAATGATTTCAATCTCATATAGTGTTTAACTTGTAAATATAATTTCAAAAGCAATTTTTTATATTTTTTTAATCTGCAGCTTTCATTAAATAACTGGTAATCCTGCCATTTAGGTCCTTGTTCAGGCATTTCGTGTTATAGGGTGACAACACTGTCACTGTCTCTCAATCGCTCTTTTGCATTGTCACCCTGTCACACAGGCTTCTGAAGGAGACTTCAATTTGTACCCTCATGACTCACTATTGGTTCCATCAGGAATCCTGCCTCAAAATGCCATGCAGCCATTTCTTTAAGGCAGGCATGTTCCGGTTTTGGACGGCCCGCTTGGTCATTTTGACATGCATGTCTTTTGTGGCCCCCAACGGATCCCCGAGTGCCGGGGGCCACCAAAGAAATGCATGCTGGCTGACTTGGAGGAGGTGGGACGAGCACCGTGCATACAGGAGTATTTCCTGTTTACACGGAAACAGACAGTCCCGGGAATTTCGATTAAAGAGGCACACGATAAAACAGGAAATTCTCCTGTATGTTTGTTAGCGCTCCTTCCTGTCTCCTCCAAGGCTGCAGGGGGGGGGGGGGGGGGGTGATGAATTCATGGCAAAGGGGGGTAATGTATTCATGGCAAAAGGGGGGGGGTGATGTATTCATGGCAAAGGGGGGGGGGGTGATGTATTCATGGCAAAGGGGGTGATGTATTCATGACAAAGGGGGGGGTGATGTATTCATGGCAAAGGGGGGGGGGGGTGATGTATTCATGGCAAAGGGGGTGATGTATTCATGGCAAAGGGGGGGGGTGATGTATTCATGGCAAAGGGGTGATGTATTCATGGCAAGGGGGGGGGGGGGTGATGTATTCATGGCAAGGGGGTGATGTATTCATGGCAAAGGGGTGATGTATTCATGGCAAAGGGGGGGGTGCTGCATTTATGGCACTTGTGAGTCTGTATTGATGGGCAATGACCCTTATTTTGATTCACAGTTCTTTATTTAAAATGTAACATATTTTTTTTAAAGTTAAGGTGTGTGTTATACACCGATAAATACGGTATATGGGGACCATCTCTTCACCACACACAGCCACAAAGGCAAGAGAATTCTTGTTGGGCCATGTATTAGTGCTCGGACGAACACACTTTGACCAAATTTTAATGGTTCACAGGCAAAATGGTCGGCCCTCACACATGTTAACTTCATCAAATCTGGCCCTCTTTGAAAAAAGTTTGGACACCCATGCTATAAGGTCTCATGTACACTGGACATTATAATGATGTTATAGAAATGCCAGTAGCTTTGCAGTGAGTTTTTCAATGTTTATGCTATAGCATTTTTTAATGGGTTAAAAAAACCGATGTGATGGTACTGACCAATACAAGATACGTTTAGGAGATTAAGCCACATGGATTTTTAAATTCCCGGATCAGTAAAGCGGCGATCCAATGTGTCACAGTGGGGTGATCGTGGAGCTCAGGTACAGCAGGACCGGGGGGGGGGGGCGGATGTGGAGTGAGTCCAGTGTAAGTTCACCTTACAGATTTTCTGTAAGGCCCCTTTCACACTTGTGCGACTTGTCCTGCGAATGCAAAGTCGCAGAACAAGACGTACCCCATGATTTTCAATGAGCACCATTCATATATGTGTGACTTCAAGTCGCAGCGACTTCAGAGTAGTCCCTGCACTACTTTGGTCAGACTTTGATGCGACTCGTGGTCGCAGACCTCAACATTACACAGGCATTGCTTCAAGTTACCTCAGTTGGTTTAAGCTGCTTCTAAAATTATTCAAATTGCATTTACACTCATTTTTATAAGAAAGGAAGGAAATTCAAAAGCACACACATACCTGTCTATAGAAACTCAAATAACGTTTTGTATATTTTTTTCTTATATTAAATCAATTTTTAATAATGTATAATACATGTATTGCAGTTGTAATAGACATAATGAGCTTATTTAGGGAAGGAAAGCATCCTGTGGTTATAAAATTGATTTTATGATTGCATCTTTTCAGCCCTGGGATTAAAATATATGGATTCATTGATCAAGTTCTCCAACACGTCAAATGAATTCCAACCTTCCACAAATCAATTGTTAAACAGCACACTGAGTCTAGCAATTACGTCAAAGTGCTGTTAACTAATTTCACACAAGAATACACTCACTTTCTTCTTATGTCTCTTAGCCTTTATTTATTGGGTAACAGCTAACTCATTTAAATATATACAAATACCACATACAGGTATATAGGTCACTCAGGCACTGAGCACTGCATCATGGGATGGGGTGGGACACGTGCCCGTTTTCTCCATACCCAGAGGTTCATGACGGGCTCCAGCTCCAAATCAGGAACTGTCAGCACTCCCACAGTCATAAGTGGGCACGTCAGAGAGTTGGGCTTCAACCTTCCTAGTGCTGCCAGCACAGTTTTTTTTTTTTTATTCCACCACAGCACTTAGCAGGTATAAAAAGTAATGGCTGCGCTGGTATCAATTTATCCAATCAAGAGCCGAAAACCCTGGGCAGAGAGACAGCGCGTCCTTGCCGTGGGACATTCCAGGGCTCAGGTAAATAAAACTGAGGGGCTGGGGGGCCAGTGACTGTCAGAATTGTTTTTAACCTTAATGCATAGGATGCATTAAGGTGAAAAAACAGGAGGGTTTACAACCACTTTAACTACTTTCAAAAGTTTTGATGAATGCCATATTCACTGCTTTATAAATATACATATAACATTTTCCATAATTCACCTAATTAACACTGCCATGTCCCTAATGCCGTGTACACGCGGTCGTTTTTTGCGATGAAAAAAAAACGTTGTTTTTTAAAACGTCATTTAAATTGATCGTGTGTGGGCAAAACGTCGTTTTTTGTCTTAAAAAAAAACGACCAAAAAAAAATTCCAACATGCTTGAATTTTTTGTGTCGTTTTTCAAAACGTCGTTTTTTGTTTCACAAAAAGTCACCGTGTGTAGCAAAAACGTCGTTTAAAACGACGTTTTTCAACCCGCGCATGCCCAGAAGCTAGTTATGAAGCGAGCTTCAATGGAAAAGAGTGGTGAACGTAACCTCGCTTTTTGTGAAAAAAACGATGGTGTGTATGCAACATCGTCTTTGAAAAGTGACGTTTCAAAAACGTTGTTTTTTACTTCACAGAAAACGTCATTTTTTTCATCACAAAAAATGATCGTGTGTACGCGGCATTATTCTCTTGTACCAGAAAACAACTGGTACTCCCTCAAAAATTGACTGTTTTAGTAAAATTTTCCACTCTAGGCTGGGTTTACAGCTCCAACGGATGCGGCTCGCAGCAGTGGTCCGGTGTGTCCCCATTCTGCATTTCAGGGATGAATCAGGGACACATTTTTGCCTGAATTCGGCCCTGAAACAGATCCTCATACACATGATTGGAAACTCCAACAGCAAAAGTCCGATGTGAGCTTTTGAACGGAAATTCCAACCACGTGTATGCTCCAATCGGAAGCATTACATTCCAATCGGAAAATCTGAACGTCTTTAGAACGTCTGTAGAAATTCTGACGTGCAAAATTCACAGAAACAATTCGACGCATGCTCGGAAGCATTGAACCTCATTTTCTCGGCTCGGCGTAGTGTTGTACATCACCGCGTTCTTGACGGATGAAAGTTTAGAACTTATGTGTGACCGTGTGTATCCAAGCCAAGTTTAAGCGGAATTCCGCAAGGTTTTTCCCGATGGAAAATCCGATGATGTGTACGTGGCAAAAGACGCAGAGCATTCCTGTGCAAGCAGCAACAGAGATATGTGAAACGGCTCCATAGAAACCTGCTTCCAATTGGCATAGATGTGAACTCAGCCTTACCGGTATCTAGGAAATGATCATCTCTGCCTCAGACAGACTATTATTATACCAACATTTGGCTCACCTGGGCTGGAATGTAAAACCAAAGATGCCCATACAAACTTTTGTCTAATTTATTCTGGCCATACGCTAGGAGAATTTTGTTGGAAAACTTTTATTTCAAGAACGTTTGTCTGACTTTCAGATCATCGTTGGGGTCAAATCGGTGGTCCTTTTTTCGCCTGCTGTGATAAGAAAATTGGAGCAGGATGGAAAAATAATTCTCAAACTAACAAATTTCTAACAGTGTCTGTGGTTTTCATTGGGAAATTACAATAATTCCAAATTAAGGTCATTTAAAGTGGAGTTACCCTAAAAAAAAAAAAAAAAAATACACCAGAATCCTGCAATCCTTACTTACCAGAAATGGCGGTTGCTATGCGGGTCTTCCTAATCTGCCTCTTCCCATACCGCGGCAGGTCTTCTTCCTCCTTGTGTTGTCTTCTGGAGAATGGGGCGCGCTGCCTTCTGGGAACTGTGTGTATCCCAGAAAGCAGCTGCCCATTCACAAAGCACGGCGAGACTCGGGCATGCGCAGTAGGAAACAAGGCTCCAGTATCGAGGGATTGGCCTCGGGGGGCCGACATCGCAGGCGCCTAGGACAGGTTAGTGTCCTTATTAAAAGTCAGCAGCTACAGTGGTTGTAGCTGCTGACTTTAAAAAAAAATAAAAAAATCACGGGTGGAGCCCTGCTTTAAGTCATCAAATGTACCGATGAGAATTTTTGTACAAATTTTTATGCAAACATTCATTAAAAAATCAACTAGCGTATGGCCAGCTTTATTCTTAAGGCCCCTTTCACACTGGGGCGGGAGGCGTGGTGGCGGTACAGCGCTGCTAAAAATAGCAGCGCTATACCGTCGGATTCCCATTCTTTTAAATTTAAAGGATTTAAATTTAAAGTATGTATACCGCTCCTCTCATCCAGGGCCGGCCCAAGACATTGTGCTGCCTGGGCCCAAGAATGAAATGATGCCCCCCCCCCCCCAAAAAAAAAAAATCACGCCCACCAAAAGGCCCCCACATTTATTATTTTTATATCATGACAACTAAAATTTAATTTATCAGAAAATCTAGTGTATTGCGGGAGGTATAGCCACGCTGCCCCATTGATTACAATGGGCAGCAGCAGTGGAGGAGCCGTATACACACCGCTCCTTCACCGCTCCAAAGATGTGGCCAGCAGGACTTTTTTTACTCTCCTGCTAGCGCAACGCCCCAGTGTGAAAATGTGTAGTAGACCAGCTAGCCCTGTCACTGCACTGCAGAATGTTCTATCATTCCCGCTTCTGCCCGCCCCCCACTCCATTCTTTTACCAAGTCACACTTCTTCGGCTCCAACTAAAGTGTCGTTTATCCCCCAGCTGGCCCCGCCATAACAAGTGGTGGCAGAGACAGTTGTAAGCGAAGAAGGAGTTGAAAAGACACAAGCCGCGTCTGACTTGAATGGTGAGGGGAGGAGTTAGGGGAGGAGATAAGGGAGGAGGGGGTGGGACCAACTCACAGGGGTGTTGAAACAGGGTGGACATGGAGTTCAGAGGCAGTGTGGAAAAGGTGGGTCTGTGCACCAGGAAGGCAGAATGTTCACTGCAGTACTGCCTGTCATTCCTGAAGAATCCTTCACCCTCTGCTCCCCCCTCCTCTGCAAAAACGGTGCTGACTGACCTGAGGATTGTCATTGGGTGGCTGGTGCTAGACAGGAATGCATGTAACTGGCCTCGGCACACTTACTATGTTCTACTGCCAATGGTGTCACCAGGGTTGGGGTCACCTGGTGCAATAAAACATGGTGTCACCCCCCAAAAAATATTTTCCTGTTTTCTCTACACCTCTGAACCCCTTTACATTACACAGCCCCCATACCGCTGAACCTTTTTACATTACACAGCCCCCATACCTCTGGACCCCTTTACATTACTGTCACGTACCTGATGGTTGTGAGCCGGAATTGCAGAGGACGGCCTCCCTTACGGCTCCCACTCGTGGCCCCCTGATAGGGTAACAGAAGGCACAGGAGTAAGGAGTGGCACGGTTGCCTGGTAGGATCAACAAGAAGAGGAAGCGAATCAGTCCAGCAGAAACTTCCTTGTAGGAACTGGAATACCGGAACAGGGTCAGCTCAGCAGGCTGGATCAGCTTAGCAGACAGGATAGGTTCAGCAGACTGGATCAGCTTAGCAGACAGGATAGGTTCAGCAGACTGGATCAGCTTAGCAGACAGGATAGGTTCAGCAGACTGGATCAGCTTAGCAGACGGGATAGGTTCAGCAGGCTGGATCAGCTTAGCAGACAGGATAGGCCCAGCAGGCTGGATAAGCTTAGCAAAACTGGATCAGCTTAGCAGATAGGATAGGTTCAGCAGGCTGGATCAGCTTAGCAGACAGGATGGGTTCAGCAGGCTGGATCAGCTTAGCAAACTGGACTGGAACTAGGACAAACTGGAATCGTTCAGCTGGAGTGGAACTAGGACAAACTGAACAGTTCAGCAGTAAGGATGAGCTCTGGCGTGTTCGCATGGTACACGTGCAGAGCAGGGGTGTATTTAGGTTTTGTGCTGCCCTAGGCCTGGTGGAACTCGCGCATCCCCTACTTTATATATGACGCACCCCTTCCCTTTTAAGATCCGTCCTGTCATTTTCATGGGATGAGGACAAAGGGACAGGGTGGGATGAGGACAGGGTGGGATGAGGACAGAGGGACAGGGAGGGATGAGGACAGAGTGACAGGGTGGGATGAGGACAGAGGGACAGGGTGGGATAAGGGCAGGGTGGGATCTGCACAGGGGGGCAGGGTGGGATGAGCACAGGGGGGCAGGGTGCGCTTTTTTGCCACCCCCCCCCCTAGGCCATAATACATCTCTGGTGCAGAGCCCACCAGGAAGTGTGCATGGCGCTGCGCTAATCACAGGCAGGGAGACATTGTCCCGATCTCTGCAGCCGAGCATCGGGAAATGTCTCCCTGGCTGTGATTAGCGCAGCGCAGCGCCGCACACACTTCCTGGCGGGCTCTGCACGTGTACAATGCGAACACGCCAGAGCTCATCCTTATTCAGCAGACTGGATAGTCAGACAGGCCGGGTCGGATATCGGATGGACAGCGAGATACAGAGGGGCAGACAGAAGGGTAGTCAGAACAAGCCAAGGATCAGGTGCAGGCAGATGGCTGGAATAGTCACAGGTAAGTCAGGGTCTTTCACAGGTAAGTCTCAGATCAGGTTTCAGATACACAATGCTGTAGAGCAGACAGCAGGGATGGTGTGTGAGAGGCCGGCTTAAATAACCCGCCTGGCTCCAACAGGGGTATGCACACGTGTACGCACACGCATGCACAGTTGCAGCCGTGATCAGGAACCGCAAAGTCGCCTGTTTCTGGCGGGATCTTCATGACAATTATACAGCCCCCATATCTCTGAACCCCTTTACATTACACAGCCCCCGCACCTCTGGACCCCTTTACATTACATAGCCCCTCCCCCACACTTCTAGATTCCTGGAAACCTGCGTTCCATGTGTTTTTTTTATCACATATGCATTCAAAATGCACCCCAGTTGTGATCTTTAGTGGGTGTCAATGTTAACTTAATAACACCATAAATGCAGGTCCCAAATGTAATGTGTTTACCTGCATTGGATCGTACAGTAGTACCATGCAATCCAGTTCCTGTGCATCTTATAACTCTTGGGCTCGCATGGGCTGAAATTGTACCACACCTATAAAACATGTGAATCGCACAGCAACGCAGTGAGATCATGCGTGATTCATTGTACAGGCTATGAGTCCTGGAGCCGAGTGATGGAATAATTTCCACCACCTGGCTCCACTGACTTGCCTGACAGGGTTGCAATAGTGTTGTCACCTGGGACGATTGTCCTGCATATCTAGCGGGGTGCCCTGATTGCCCCCTGTGTTGCAGCCAGCATCTCTTTGAATCAGAGGTGAGAGAAAGGGTACTGCATTTGCTAGGGGGCACTTTGGGGAGAGGGAGGACATGTGCTGGGGGGGTGGGGTGGGATCAGATTTTCCTAAAATGCCCCCTAGCACATACCCTCTCCCCCCACACAAATTACTGCAGGAATTCATTTATATCAGCTCCCCCACGCAAGTGTCATCTATAGTGTGTGTGATAATGTATGTGTACTGTAAACAAACCTTTAGATAAGCGGCAAAGTACAGCAGCATCTTGCCTCCTCCCCGACTCCTCCTCCTGTCTGTGTACTCAGTAGGTGTCAGATCGGAGGAGGCGTGGTAGGGGCAGGTTGATCGGCATGCATTGTGTGCATTGCCAGTGAGAGAGGTAGCCGGCGGGAAGCGATGTCTGCTGCCATGAAGAGCTGGGCTTAGATCGCGTGTTACAGCAAACACCCCCCACAAGAACACCCTGCCCACATTAGGGCGCCCCTCCCAGGCAAGTGACTGCTACATGCACCGCCCCCCTGAAGCAGGAGCCGAGTCGCTATGTCAATTCCACAGCTGTATCTTTTCACACTATGCCCACTTATCAATGCCGGCTGCCACCCCTCTGTAACTGCCGCCTGGTACCATGGGCCCATTTGGTCCCATGGTAGGGCCGGCCCTGCTCTCACCGCTCCAAAGATGCTGCTGACAGGAGATTTTTTTCTCTCCTGCCAGCGCCTCGCCTCAGTGTGAAAGCCCTCGGGCTTTCACATTGAGAAGGCTGAGCAGGAGTTTTTCAGGCGGTATAGCAGCGCTATTTTTAGCACTGTAATGCCTGAAAAACGCCTCAGTGTGAAAGGACTCTTACTCTGACACGTTCATTTGCACAACTATTGTTTAAAGCTAAAGCAGAACTCCAACCAAACAGCTAAACACGTAGTGAAAATACATGTAAACCAGATTTTGAGCCTGGCAACATTTAAGCAAGTCTGTTTACTCTCTCTTATGTTCATAGAACTCCACACTGCAATGGGGGCTTCATGTTTATTACTGCAGCTTAGTGTCTTCCTGTGTATCATACATTGCTGAGGTCCATCAAGTGCATTTTATTCTTGTGAGCCACCTAAAATACTCTTCCTTCAGACCTTAAAATTATACTAAAGCCAGGACACTGCATTCACGATATATGGTCTGCCACAGTACACTAAACACAGATTTTCAAATATTTTAGTGAATATAAACTGCTAACTATCTTTTCTCATCAGCAATACATAGCAGTCTTATGACTTCTATCAGTGTCTGGTTAAAGCTTGTAGGAGGAGTTTTCATTCTCCTCTAACTGTCCTATGAGGCTACTTGACCCCTGACCCTCTGTCTGGACAGTGCTGATTGGCCCTGTGCAAAATTGTATAGCATCGCAGTGAAATGGGATGTGCATGATGTGAAAAAAAAAATAGTAATGCGTCTCCTAAAAAAATAGCAAACAAGTATACACCTAAACACGAATGAAAACGCACCACAGTGCATGTACAAATGCACCACAATGCACATCATCAGTGAACATCAATGGACATCCACTGACGTGCATGTTGTTGTGTTAATCCACTCATAATCTTATTTCTGCTGAATTTGGGCTTATATGGAAATAATATGTCTGTTTCAAACAATTTGCAGTTATACCAGAAGCATTTAAATTATACAGTACATTTAATGAGTTTTAATTAATACATTACTTAACTATAGTTCCCCGTATTTCTGCTGTGAAGCTAAACTCAGGGCAAAAGCAAATACACAGACTGAATACATATAAGGGAACTGTTTTACATGCCAAAGGATTTGCATTTCGATCTAGTAAGATTTACACAGCTCTGTCACATAGCACAGTTGGGAAGATTACATCACCTTCTCTGTTACATTTAAAGCAAAACTTCAGCCAAAAACAAAAATTGTCCTGATTATGTTCTTTCCCCCAGACTCTGTTTAATTAGCATTTTTTTCAGGGAGCCAGTACCTCCTTTGATAGTATCTGGTCCCACATAATACCGGTATGGTGAGCAAGTTTGGATATCTATATGATGTATAAAATCCATTGAAAATTGAGTTTTGCATAGCTTCATTGGAAACTTCAGATGCTGATCCCCATCTGGCTGATGGTGTTCTGACATGCCTATTTGATCTCTATTATCTGAGATCCAACAGATTTGGTAAGCGGCAGTAATTGCTTTTTTTTCCTTGATGAACAGAAAATCTTACCTGCAGACAAGTTGTCATTCTCTGTTACATTTAAAGCAAAACTTCAGCCAAAAACATGTTCTTGCCAGTACCTCCTTTGATAGTATCTGGTCCCACTTATGCAGCCCTTGCCTGGTAGAGAATGATGTCACCTCAGACCCCCCCCCCCCCGCCTGCAGACCCTTAGGGTAACATCACACATCCCAGGAGGCTGCTGGACCTCAATTTTGCGCATGCACAGTGGGGTGACAGCTGTGACTCATCAGGAATTGAAACCCAGCTCCCAAAAGCTAGATGGTGTCACCAAAGAACTGAAGCCCTGAGAAGAACCAGCTGCAGGGAAGACAGGACTTCTTGGGCTGTTAAGGGTCAAAATAAGAGAAAACATATACAGTACATCTCTACAATATATGCACATTTCTCTATATTTTATCGCTTTTTTGTCCCTATAAGTACCGGAAAATATCTGTTGATCTGCCAAAAATGCATTCTATTTTCTGACAACACCCAGCTTTTTTTGTAAATTGAGTAGTGTCATCCCTGCCCAGTTGTCTTTAGCTAAACTACTTAACACCCCCTCTCCTTTGTATCATCTCTACAACATAGGCAAAGATTATTCTATAACTTAAAGCGGAAGTAAACCCATCGATTTGATAGTTTAAAAAAAACTGTTAACATTTCCGGCATGCCGGAAATGCTAGCAGTCACATTGGTTGTGCTCTCAACCAAACTGTCAAACCATCCAATGGCTGGTGTCATAACAGATCACATGTGCAACATCATGGCAACTGCAAATTAAACAGAGGCTAAGATGGCAGCACCCTTGGCTGAAAACGATAGGAGGGTTTACTTCCACTTTAACTAGACTAGGTCTAACTAGATTACTTGAAATACCACAGGAAGTGTGCACAGAACAGCTTTGAATCCCTGACACAAACAGTCATTGAGTTATCAAACAAATATAACACAACATTTTATTTGGTGTAAGTATGTTTTTTTTTGCTAGTCATACTTACCTCGGTTGATGCAGCAACCCCCGGTGTCTCTACACTGAGAACCGAGCCACAGAACACCGCCAATGGCTCGGTTCTCACTTCTCACCAAGAGAAAAGCTGCTGACTGTCAGCGTCTCTCCTCTCTGCTTCTCCATGCTCACTGGAGTGCTGAGTTGTGGAGGGGCGGGGAGAGGCTGTCTAAGCGTCTCAGGAGCCCGCTGAGATGCTGAGACTGTAATCAATCGAGGCAGCTGGTGGATCCAGACCTGAAAGTCTGGATGATGTGCTCCCCCGACTGATGGCAGTGACGTCAGCGGAGAGCGGACTTCAGAATGCTCTCAGCTGAAAACGGGTCGCAGGAGTGCAAAATAAATTGCATTTCTGTGACCCTTAGGAGAAGCCCAGCCTAAAAAGCTCAGGCTGGACTTCTCCTTTAAAACCCAGCTCCAGACAAAATTTTTATTTCTATAGTGCACTGTGCATCAATTCCCTTACTCATCATGATACTCAATCTTGATTCCAAACACCTCTTCCTATGCCATCCTGCAGTGTAATGGATCAAAGTCACAATTTCCTCTACGAGTCAAGCTAATTTCCTGTCTCTGACCAAACATTTTTCCTTGCTCATTATTTTCTTTGACACTGGTCTTCTTATCCCCCATGAGTGGGGAGGCAGTTATGTGGGCAGCCAAAGAAGGAAATCATGAAGCAAAATATAAGAGAGAAAGATGTGACCGTGACTTCAGGCAAGTCAAATGGGCTTTTGGATAGGTTATTTTTTTTCTTACCAGTGGTTATTTGGGGGGGGGGCTTTACCAGATAAAAGGTAACAAATAAGAAAGGTTCACTTTCTGAAATACAGTGGTAACATCTCCCTGCCCCCGGCCTGCTGATTGGACAATGAAGGGGCAGTAGTAAACTGATGAAGTCCTCTCTCTGCACTCTGTCAGCATGTACCTTGTATTTGCCTGTAGTACACTTTTTTGGCTTCCAAGGCTGCTCCTCCCTTCCCAATGGGAGTGCCGTTGTACAGGGGACCACAAAAGGAAGATATCAAGTCAAATTCTGATGAAAAAAAAAAACATTGAATGATGCATAGATTCTTTCCCTGAATAATCCTTATGTGGGGAAAAGCATTGGGTGGAGTCACTATGCTAGACGCTATCATACTTGAGCCAGTCAGGCTATGTGCTGTGGTTGTGCTTTTTTATTTTTTTTCTGTGGAACTTTGTTTTTAGCTTGATGTTATGTTCTGATTAACAATACCGGTATGGTGAGCAAGTTTGGATATCCATTTGATGTATAAAATCCATTGAAAATTGAGTTTTGCATAGCTCGGACAGGATATCTGCACCTTCATTGGAAACTTCAGATGCTGATCCCCATCTGGCTGATGGTGTTCTGACATGCCTATTTGATCTCTATTATCTGAGATCCAACAGATTTGGTAAGCGGCAGTAATTGCCTTTTTTTCCTTGATGAACAGAAAATCTTACCTGCAGACAAGTTGTCATTCTGTTGTAATTGTGGATACCGGGAATTGTGAAGCTGCTCCGATAATTTTTTGGATCCCTAATTTCTTGTTTAGGACATTGTATCTTTTTTTCTAGATATTCTCTCATTTAAAGTTTTTCACTCATTAACACATTTTCACCTAATTTATGTGGTAGCACACTATTTTTGTTTTACACGTCAATGCATACATAACTACATTAATTTGTAATCTGCTTGAAGATCAGTTTTAATATAACAGGTATAAACGAAGCTAATGCATATTTTCAACTGGACTGTAGTATTTATTGGACAAGCCAGTGGTCAGTGTTGTCATGAAAACAATTAACACTGTAACTGATCTCCTTGCATGCTTATTTTCTGTGCAAGACCTATTTGGATCCCATTAAATATACTGAATACTAAATGTACTGTGCCTAGTGAGAAACGAGGCTGTGAACATTTCCTACCCTTCCTTACATCTTTTCTTTTTGTCATTTAAGTCATATGATATCAGTTGATCAAGCTGGGCTTAATAAATTCTATACTGCGAAAGTGCCAGCAAATCTGCATGAAAGATGGTGTGCTGAATGGGCACGGTAATATTCAGAGAGGTGGAAGCAAGGCCTGAAGGACTGCATGCTGATAAGATTTATTACTGCCTCAAATCCGTTATCAAGCGCTGACAAATCCTACTGGGAATTGTAGTTCCACATAATTTATAAAAGCTGTTTTTTGTTTTAGGATTTAATAATGTATTCTGCAGTAGAGCCAGGACACAGAAAATAATGAAAACAAAAATTATTCATAAAATATATTGATTGGAGAACTACCGCTGTTCTGCAGTATGTATTTGCTTTTAACTGATTTTTATTTTTATTTTTTACAACCCAAGACTTTTTAGGTATACGTCTGTCAGCAGCTATCACATGTGCAGTCAGGCATAGGGAATATTTGGGTATGGAAATTGATCTCCCTGTGGCTGCAGCTGGATTATTGTCAAGCAGAAAAAAATTGAAATTATTTTCTGATAAGCAGCACAATGAAAATGAATACATTTTAGACATTACCTGTAATTATTACGTCTAATTCTATAGTTATCTGCTCAGTTACTACTCAGCGTAATAGAAGATGCAACTGTTCAGTTATGCATGTATGTGGTGCTTGAACTATTGTTATCCACATGTAGCGGTACAACCGTAGGGGCTGCTGGATATTGTGGTCCACCTAAAAAACACATATAAATTGTAGCGCTGAATAATATCCCAAATATATAAATTAACTATATATCTAAACAGATATATCTGACGACATATAACAATAGTTATATTTAAAGGTTAAAGGGTCACTAAAGGAAAAACATTTTTTTGCTGAAATGACTGTTTACAGGGTATAGAGACATAAAAGTTGATTCCTTTTCAAAATGATTAAAAATAGATAAAAATCAATCATATAATGTGCCTGCAGGTTAGTTTCACTTTTGAACTGGCTTCATGTTTCTGTGAAGTAGAAATATAAACATAGAACAAAAACAAACAAATCCAGGGCAGTGTTTTGATTTTAAAATGAATCTGATTGGTTCTGGGAAGTTTTAGACACACAGTAATGACAGCTTAGAACACCGAGAGAAAGCTCCCAGTACCGTGGTTACAAGGAAACAGACAAGCAGGAAGTGTGGAGATCAGAGCAGGATTACAGCAACTTCAAAGCAAAAACGAACAATAAGGACATGAAACCAGTACTGCAGTACGGTAAAGGAAGCTATTTAGCTAAAAAAAAAAAATCCTTTAGTGATCCTTTAAATAGAAATCACCAATGTGAATGGTATACAATCAAAATGAATGATTATATGCAAAAACATATGTGAATTGAAAACATGAATTTCCAATAGGTGAAAAGTCCTATGCAAACAGGAAGGCCAACTGGTGTTCCCGCAGTCTGGATGTGACACACACTGTGAAAAGGCCACCACCAGATGGAAAGAGGCTTACCAAAAGTGTTGAACCCTGAAGAGCATATGCTCAGAGGGTCGACAAAGCTTGGTATAATCACTGGATATTATCACTGTGAGACCAAATCTTCAATGGCAATGAACGAAATTACTTCAAACACACCAACCAATGGAGCAGATGTACGTGCATGGAGTTGGTGACCCACCGACGGTCAAACAATGAACCAAATGATGTTGGAAAAAGTGAAAAGGAAAAAGCACATAGTGTGATACTGTAGGCAATGAGTGTTTACTGTAGGTGGAAACACTTACACAAATGTAGAAAAACAGCACTTGATCAAATATGCACGACAACAGTGGGGTCTCCTGGCACGTTTCGTAATATGTTGCATCGTCTACCCCAGACCTCCACTGCCCATGACATCACAGTCTCTCCTGCTAGCTTTACATCCATCTCAGACTGTACACTCCCAGTCTGCTCCGGAATGCCTCCCCAGCTCTCCCAACTGTGCCTGTCACTCTCCAGCCCTCCTAGCTGGTGGATCCCTCCTGGAGACTTGCCAGGCAACACTAGCTCCTGTTTTTTTCTCAGTTACTCTCTGTGCCTCCTGTCCAGATCCTTCTTTGGTTCTCAGCAAGGCTCCGACTTGCACCCAAACCCCTGAGGTCCAAGCTCACCCCCTAGACTGGGGAGTGCCTCAAAGGCCCCAAAAACCCAATGCTCCATCTCCAGCTTCTTCCATCCGACAACTCACCCCCAACTGGGCTGACCCTGGGTAAATCTAGGAGGCCTGCCCCCTGCCAATCCTAGTTGGGGATTGGTCAGGGCTCTCTGAGACACCACAGACAGTTCCACCTCTCTTCCCCTCCATTCTTCTAGAATACTCTAGAAGCAAAAAGGAGGTAACTGAAAAATGATGCTATCTGTGAGTCACCAGCCTAATCTGAGCCACTCCCAGCCGACACAGATCAAAACAAGCCAGCCCACACACATCAAAAATGTTATTTACCTGCACTTACACAAAAACCTACTTTTAGAACGTACCTAAAGTAGAGGGTGCTACACACATGGTATGGGGGGTAAGGACATTTTTAGGATGATGCATATGGCATGGTCAAATATTTTGCAGACTTATCTGCCTACGGTAAAAAAAGAGCTAGCGTTTTACATCTTGTTCTGCATGTTGTAACAGTGCTGAGCCTTATCAAAGTGTCAGAAGGGTTAAATGATAGTCGGCATTCTCACTTATAGGTTTAGGGGCATATTTGTTCTGAGTGAACTGGTTTGCAACAGCGAGGCTGGGGCAGAAGTACATTATGTACTACATTAAAGGTAGGAAGGAAATATAAAAAAAATCATTAGCCAAAAAACAAGTAGTGGAGGGGTAGTCTTTCCGTTAAGACCTAGTTGAAAAAGTGGAACTCCTCTTTAAGATAAGAGGAGGGAAAATTCAAAAATTCACGCACTGGAGTACATAAAAAATGCCTCTAGAACACGCATGTAGAAAAGCATCTGGAATGCTTCCGGACTGTGTTTATATAGTAGGAACTGGCCCTAATCTAACTCTGTACTTTTTATGCTGACAAATTTTTATCACAAGAATATGAGCATCCCTCTTTGCAACATCTTTGGTGTATCTAGTATATCAAATTAATATTTAATACTGCATTTGTATCAGCTGGCAAGTAAACAGAGGAAAATAATGCTTTTAAATGAGTTCACAGCAGTTGGCACTGTTTCTGCCAGTTAGGATGCATTAGCTGAATGTATCCCTAACATGTGCTGCATCTGTTTGACATTCACATGCAGCACATGTGGTAACTGAATGTCATCATACATGCATTGCTTCTTACAACCTCCTTAAATGTCACAGCACAGGTTTCCTTAAATATTGCTATGTTATTTTATGAAAACAAATTTCTTTGGTCAAAGTTCTGGCCTGATACTGTAATGTTATATCAGGGGCCAGCAACCTAAGACAGACGTGCCACCATTAGCAGATTTATAAAGGGCAAAATTGCCCTGGAGCCCTGCCTGCAGGACCCTCCCTCTTGACAAATGTATATTGATAAAATATCAGGCCACAACTTTGACCAACGTCATTAGCCTGTGGCACTGCTGAGGTGTTATGGAAGAACATCTATGTTGATCTTATACAACTATCATCTACTTTGGATTACAGTGCACTCCTGGATGATCCATACTCCCCATCTTGCTACATATTCCTATAAAGATGTTATTTTTTTTTTTTATCTTCTCCTTCTCCTACCCTAATATATATAGATAGATAGATAGATAGATAGATAGAGGGAAATATTCCACTATTTATTATCATGATGAGGGTGGTTGAGATGATACCCAATTTTGGGATGTGGTTTATACATGTACATGTTTCCTTTATTGTTTTTCTTTTTGAAACAGTGTTTTATACATTTACATTTTACCTGGTTCCCGCACTCTTCACAGGCTTCGTGACGCCGAAACATTCTAGTGCTGACCTTTTTGGTGAGTTCTTGTTCCTATAACAGCATTTCTTCTTGGCCGTATTTATACCACAGGGTTTTCTAGGGGAACATAGCATGGCTTTTATGTGTATTTAGGCCATGATGTTAGTCATTTTGTTGATTCATTTTATCCCCGTTATTTAATTTAATGTTTAAATGTTGGCTTATTGTTGGCTTATTTCAAGTATACTCCTGAGGAAGCGGGTCACAGCGAAACATGTAGCGTTTGCAAAACGTATGCAAAACTTATTGCAGAATTCTTTCGATCTTCCCTTTTCCAGATTACGTCAGAGAATTGGGTGCCTCATTTGAGTAGCATTATTTGTATACTGTATACCTGCTCATGTTTTTAAAAAATTCTGTTTGTATAATAAATTAATATTTTTGTAATTCCATAGAAAAATCTATGTGGAGTTTTCTGCCATTTATTTATATGTATAGTATACATGTATATACTTTAGCTATTTGACCTTTCTATCATGTACAGTGGGAAAAATAATAATTTGATCCCCTGCAGATTGTGTAAGTTTGCCCACTTACAAAGAAATGAAGGGTCTATAATTATTATCATAGGTGTATTTTTAATGATAGAGACAGAATATTAACCAAAAATCCAGAAAAACACATAGAACAAATGCTATAAACTAAGTTGCAGTTCAGTGAATAAAATAAGTATTTGATCCCCAAGAAAAACATGACTTAGTAGTTGGTGGAGAAACCCTTGTTGGCAAGCACAGAGGTAAGACGTTTCTTGTAGTTGGTGACCAGGTTTGCACAAATTTCGGGAGGGATTTTAGTCCATTCTTATTTACAGATCTTCTCACAATCCTTAAGGTTTTTTGGCTGTTGAAAGGCAACTCGAAGTTTCAGCTCCCTCCTAACATTTTCTATAGGATTAAGGTCTGGAGACTGGCCAGGCCACTCCAGGACCTTAAACAAAAAATTATTTGTAAGTGGGCAAACTTACAAAATTTGCAGGGGATCAAATAATTATTTCCCCCACAGTATAATTTGTCAGTTGCAATAACATGCCATGTAGACTGACACTTGTGTATGAGAAGCCCACTGACCCCAAAGTGCCCGGAGTCCGTCTCAAGGTCAAATGGATGCTCTGCATATCATGGGCAAATCAATAGTCGCGTCTCTACAAAATGATTTGATTTTTTTTTACTTAATCACAAATGTTGTAAAGTTTGTTAAATATTTTTTAGTCTGTAGTGTGGTAAGCATACCAGACAAATTCTTATGATTGAAAAAGGTGGCCTTTGCATTTGGATCCACATATGTCTGCAAACAGATTTTTTTCACACCTGAAAACAGCAAAAGTGGAACTTCCGCTTTAAGTACTCCTCGTCCCTAACATGCCACATTTGGAATGTAATTTTTTTTGGGGGGGAGTGGGTGAGTACCTTTGAAGGGGACTTCCTGTCCCACTTCCTCCTTCCTCCCACAGGCTGCCTAGGTGACTCCCCCTCTCCTCTTAGGCGGCGCTTTCCTCTTGGCAATCTTCTGGGACAAGTGACAGGTCCTATAAAATTGCCTGTCCACTGGCACATGCGCAGTAAGTGCCCATCCGTGAAGCCCAAAGATGTCATGGCCGGGTGCCCACAGTGGCTATGACGGCGCCGGCAGGGAGGAGGGGGAGGGAAGCGGCGCTCCGGGCAGCCGCATTGCTGGACCGTGGGGCAGGTAAGTGTCTGTTCATTAAAAGTCAGCAGCTAAACGTTTTGTAGCTGCTGACTTTTAATAAACATAGAATACCTGTAACTCCACTTTAAGCCCTTCTCAAAGTCAATTTACAACAGATAATTTAGAGGCGTTTGTGCAGCTGAAATTAACTTCCTACAAGCCAGACATAAACAAGTTATGAAATGATCACACTGAAGCAAAGGCTGTTCAGTACACATCAATGGTAAATATGAACACATTTTGTGTGTACACCTGTTAATCTAGTAATAATTAATGAGTTTAACTTGCTATTGGCAATAGAACAATGAGTATAAAAAAATGAAACTGAAATATGTGACAAGCTCTTATTCACCACCATGCTGAATGCCTAATGCTTCTAAATTACACAACATGGAAAAGGTTGTTGACTTCTGTGCTATATATTTAACTGCTAAACACATTGTTTAAGTTGGCTTTAAATGGGTCAGTTTTTGTGGTCAGTCAGTGGGTTGAATGAAAAAAAAAAACTGACCCGATTCTCTTAGGCCTCGTACACACCATCGGACTTATCCGATGAAAACGGTCCGCGGACCATTTCCATCGGATATGTCCGATCGGGAGTTTGATCCGATGGCGTGTACACACCATCGGATCAAATTCCCCGCCGCCGGACGGCGTGGTGACGCGGCGGTGACGTTGACGCCGCCACGTCACCGCCACGTCACCGCACCAGGAAGTTAAACACTTCAGCGCATGCGCCTAATCCATTCGGCGGCGGCGCGGCGGCGGTGGGGGACGACATGTCTGCTGGTAAGTGTACTAACCAGCAGACATGTCGGGCGGACAGATTCCACCGGATAGATTTCAAAGCATGCTTTGAAATCTGTCGGGTGGAGAAATCTGTCCGCTAGCCCATACACACGAGCGGAGATGTCTGCTGAAACGGTCCATCGGACCGTTTTCAGCGGACATATCCCCTCGTGTGTACGAGGCCTTATACACATACTTGAGATTGATGGAAAATCCTCCTTTCTGTGTCATTGTATTTTGACCCCAGGGAGACTTCCCGATCATCAGGATACACAGATCAGCACTGCAGCCTATTACAGTGGTGGCTGGTGGGTTTTTCTTTTGGGGGTCGGCAAACAAGAAACACACCCCCGGTGGCATTGGCACAGCACTAAAACACCCTCCCAGGCGGTCCAGGACTTACCCATGGGGCTGTGGTGTCCTCTCCTAGAGTGCGGGCAGCGGCCCCAGCAGGTCCGCTCCTCCAGTTTCCTCCGCCGTGTCTCCTCTTCTGCCAAAGCGTTATAATCCAATAGGATTGCCTGACGCTTTGGCCAATCGGGAAACAGGTCTCCTAAATTGGCGGGGAGGAAAATAGCGAAAATTCACTCGCTATGGTCACAGAACTTTTTTGAAGCCTCAAAATAACACCCATCCCGCATTAAAATCCATGGTCCGGCGCCACTTATATGTAGATCAGGAGGCCGGATGCATGTGTAGGGGAGGCCCTGCCCATGCGCCACTGGCCTATTACCTGCAGCCCTAATTAAGCAAAAATATACTGACAGGGTGTTAAGCGTTAGTCGATAGGTAGATAGATAGTGGCCATAAATGGAACAAAATTTGACTGAACTGGGTGAATTTCGATCCATGTATGGCCAGCTTTGCTAAACTGAGGGCTATACTCAACTATAAACCCAATAGTTACTGATACACCTGCAATTGACTATAGATGAAATAAAAAATAGGTGCGCTGTCCTTCGCAAGTGTTAAATCAGTAGTGACCAAATTTCCTAAATTAAACAATAAAGCGTGTAACTTGTTATTTAAATTAAAGTCCATCAAGTCTACTGAGAATCGTACAGCCAGAATATGTGCAGTCTAGTGCTTCTTTTAGTGTGTCACATCATCATCTTACCAGATCATCAATCTTTAAGTTATAAGAGAACTGTAACACTTCAGTTAACGGATGTCACTACAGCAGCACCCACAGCCTGTTCACAGCTCTCAAAATGAATCACTTATAACCTCAGAGAGCACAAGGAGGAACAAAGGCAGACCACATTGTGTGAAACCTCTAAAACAATGTGTTTTTTAATAAAAGAAAGATACCCACAATGTAATATAGAAAAAGTGAGCGTGTATCACCACAGTCAGTGGGCAGGATGACATCACAGGGCAGGCTTTGCTCAATGCATTTTGTCGCAAAGAGGACATTGTCAGGGGACAGGAGCTCCTGTCCCCTGACAATGTCCTCTTACCATTATTACACTATGTGGTCTGCCTTTGTTCCTCCTTGTGTTCGCTGAGATTATCAGTAGTGCATTTTGACAGCTGTGAGCGGGCTGTGGGAGCTGCTGTACTGACATCTATTAAAAAAGCAAGATTGACTGTCTTCACTTTTTCCTTTTGCAATTAACTTCTGCAAATGCATTGGAGTCAATATGGAAGGCAAAATTTGTTTTTGTTAAAAATTACTTAAAAATGGTTCTTGAGTTTTTTTCTTTTGCTTTTTGAGTGTTTTTCTTTTGCTTTTTGAGTTAATTTATGTCTTTTTCACACTAAGAAGAAAAATAGAAAGCAACAATTTACACAAAAATAAATGTAAGTTCAGAAACTGGCGCAGTTCTGATGCACACTTGAACCAGGTGGGAGGATTAGGTATAGAATTTAATGAATTAAAGGAATATAAAATCCTGCCAGTAGCTAGGAGAGAGACCAGGAATGTGTCATATAACGTCTTAAGAATATAATACAATAAAAAGATCAACCAGAAGCAGGTTTCAACAGTTAAAGTGGAATTGTAGTCAGAAAATTAAAGTGATTGCAATGGAATTGTTTTAAATAACAAACCTGTCATATTTACCTGCTCTGTGCAATGGTTTTTCACACAACAGCCCCGATCCTCTTCCCCACCAGTGCTCCTGCCTCCTTCTGAGTGCCTTCATAGAAAGGCATTTGCTATAAGGGCACTCGTGCAGGCTTGATCATGAGCTGCACTATGTGTGTGCCCCCCCCGCTCTCTCTCTCCACAGGCTGTGATTGATAGCAGCAGGAGCCAATAGCTCCTGCTGCCTCCATGGCCAGGTAGAAAGAAAGCGGTAAGTGCCGCTGCTCTCAGCCACAGCAGAGAATGTAGTTAAGATAAAAACTGTGCTGTTTTACACACTACACTCAAGCTGCAACTCAAAATGAAATACACACAAATAAATACAAAAACATAAGGAGCTGCACTTATACATGAATAATTAAAGACAAGTGCAATTCAATAAATCAGCAAATGAATCTAAATGAAAAACAACAAACTCAACAAATAAAAAAAAGCAAAATACATTGACAAAATTTAAAGGCCCTTAAAGAGCTTTCAAAACAAGAAAAGTTCATAAGAACACCATGTGATACGATCTTCAATGGTTAAAGAGAACATGTGAATCCACCACCAGACTTACCAGCTATGCAAGCTGTTAGAGATTGTAGCTAATACCAAGCTAGGGCCTTTGATCTTCCCAACACCTCCAATGAGCCAAACGTTCCTGGAGACTTGGCGTTGACCCAGCAAACAGCAAGCAGCCGTAGGAATGACCTTGGTAGGTGGATTATGCCAGTAGAAAGAATGAAAAAAGATTTGCCATCAGTAAAAACAGGTGTTGTTTATTAAATATAAAGTCTGTACTAATAGACAGACAATGCAAGAGTAAAAAATTCCATAAAAAGGCCGGCTGGGAAATTAGTAAACACACGCCCGTGCAAGCAGAATGTAAGAACAACGCAGTGATGTCAGCATGTTGCTGAGGCACGGGCGGCGTACTGACACACCGCTTCACAGAACCGTTCAAACCTCGATCTGATCCAGGAGTGGCTGACATTGATAGCAGAGAATGTGATAGGCTCCTACAGGTGTCTGTCAGAAACTAGGAGGGAGCTTGTTGGATACTACGCATTTCAGTGGATGCACACAGCCCCATCTGGCATTGCACATGCACAGGTGTCTCCTTACAAACAGGGATGCAAGAGGTTCAGGGACCAGCCAGGAAACCAAAAAAGGAAAATTTTCATGGAAGCCGTGTAACAACGCCGTTGTTACTATGTGAGAGAACGGGCGCAGCTGCTTCTTCTCCTCACAGCTGCGCTCCGTTCTGTATACGATGGGCATCACTTCCTGTGCGCCGTGCGTTCCACGCTGGAACGCAGAAGTGCGCCGCAGCTCTGCTCCAGCGCGGCCTATTTAAATCCCCTGAGCTGACAGTATGGCGTTCCTGAATTCTTGTAAGACGCCTACTGTCAGCTAGGGGTTCTCCTGCTTGCTGCCCATCCTATGCCTATCCCATCCTGGACCTGGACTGTGAGGACCACCCAGCATTGCCTACAGCCTCCATTGCCTGGAAGACTCAGCTTCACTTCTTCACCTCTGAAGTTCCACTGTACCGCAAGTACCATAGCCTATGTTTAAGCTCTGCTACTAAGCTGAGGTCAGCTGTCTTGCTCTCATATCTCACTGCTCTGTACTGTTGTTACCAAGTATTGCTGGAAGCCTCTCACGCCTGGTCAGCTATACTCAGTAGCCACTGTAGCCATAACCAGTCACGTCTAAGAAGTACTGCCACTTACCCTTCTGGACTGTAATACTCTAGGAAGTACCTAAAGAGGTTGTTCTTGACTATTACCCTAATATTGAACCCTTAAGTCCTTTATCATTGTGCTGGCCCCTCTCCTCCGGTCCCACATGGTCCCATCATTTCCCCAGTTCATAGTCTTTAGTTACGCCTACTTGGCTGGCCCCTATGAAGGAATATGCGCTAACTACTTAACTGAGGCTGTGATGCGTAGAACCCTAACTCTCTGCATAAAAGAGAGTGAAACCTGGGTTCAAACCTGAGAAGCCTCCGCAGTTGCGATCCAGATATACACCCAGATAGGCGAACCCTTACAAGCCGACTATACATCCTATGCGAGTCTGGAATTTCCTGAATGGAAAAAGGGTTCATTTTAACCAATAGCAGGATACACAAAGGTGCTTACATAAAGGGAATGTCTATTTACTTCAGCCCTCCTAAAATATTGGTGCCTGGGTACCACCATCAGAGGACAAGCAAATGTCTCCTTGCCTGTCTATGGCCGGTTATACTTATATGATGATAACATTTATTTTTGATAAAACAGTGATAAAACTTATTTTTGAAAGTTAAGCCAAGTACAGAACAATGACAGGTAACATTGCTGACACTAGAGATACTTTGCTTTATGTACCTCTAATCTTTTTTCAATCATCAAAGTGTTTCATGTAGTCGAAAACGAGCTGTTGTGACGTGTTTACAATATGCCAAGGTAACAATCTTGATTAGAAATATTCCACAGTGACACTTTCATTAGTTACACTGTTTGACTTTGTTGGCTTTGCTTATCAAAAGGTACCAGTAATGCTATAATAGTCTAATACATCAGATGTCATGCAACAGTCCTCTACACAGATTAACACCGCAGGACTGATGCCTTCATTTTAGCTTTTTGCTTTTTTGTACACATATTAATCATACATTTTTAGCAAACTCATACAACCAAGAATTCTTCAAATTTGGCAGATCTGGGTACCATGATATTGAGGAGCTGAATGAAGGAATATAACGGAAGGAATACGAAGACATTTATTTCTTGCAGCATCATGCTTTCACCCAGCAATATTTTTGATCCCAAAAGGAGTGTTTCTGGTTCTAACTAAGGGCAGGGATGGACTGGCCATTGGGACTACAGGGAGTTTCCTGGTGGGCCGATGGCTCAGTGGGCCGGCTTCAGTAACAGCGGACCACCGCCCCCCTCCGCTCCTCTGTCTCTCCCTTCCCGCAGCGCTCACCTCCTCTCCTACCACTGGTACTGCCTATAAGAGTACCAGTACCAGTACCAGCCATTCTACTCTAATAAAGTAGAACGGCTAGTGGCTAGTGAAGAGGGAGCTTGGGTGGCCGTGGGTGGGGGGGTGCAGGAGTTTTCTGGCCACCATGGGAGAGTTATTTAGTTACTCCCGAAAATCGTTTTGATTTATTTTGTTTTACGTCGAATCGTACATTTCCGTTCGAATATTCCGCCTACAAGAATTCTAATGTTGTATGACTAGTAATAATGTCGAATCTATTCTCTATAATGTCGAATCTATTTTCTCATAAATCGAAATCTATTCTCTGTAATGTCGAATCTATTATTTCTATAGTGTCGAATCTTTTCTCTATAATGTCAAATCTTCTCTCTATGATGTCGAATCTTTTCCCTATAAAGTTGAATCTCTCTATATCAAATTTTTACCGCAACGAAAACGAAAATAAAGCATTTTTTATGTCGGATCTTTCGGTTTTCGTTTCTTGCACTTTCGTTATCGTTTGTTAAAACGATAACGAAAAAAAACAGATTTTCGGACGAAAACTAATGCACATGTCTAGTAGTGTGCGCTGCCCCCTGAATTTGTCATAAGCTAGCATAGCCCTTTTATTCTGTCCTCTCTTTCCAACCCTCAGCCATCATTTTCTATATAAAGAAAATACCAGGACATTAAACTGGTTCCATATACAAACGGTCCACTCTAATAAAGCTTTAGCACACGCTTGGTATAATGACAGAAAGTTGAAAACCGTACAGTAATGCCGCGTACACACGATCTGGCTTTTTCCATGCCAAATCACATCGGAATTCAATCGGAGAAAAATAGAACATGTTCTATATCTAAACTTTGATAGAATTCATCGGAATTTCCGATAAAAAAAAAAAAAAGTGATGGGAATACACACGATCGGAATATCCGATGGAAAAAGTCAGATCGTGTGTACGTGGCATAATAGTAATAGTCAATAGCCATCAACAACAACATAAACCACTGAATATTATTTCTATGAACCACATACTGTATATCCAGAAAATGCTGATACAGAATCATATAAGGAATACAAAATAAATAAAAGTAGGACATTTATTTCAAACAAACTTATTAAAGAAAGCATTTGACACTGAAATATTAACTATTTAATTTTTTAGGGTAAAAAATTAGATTTGACCCTTGTCCATTATAGAGTGACCTTGCATATTCAATGTAGTAACCTTCACATGGCACACTACAGCAGTAAAACGGGAGATTGCAAAGGCTTAGAACATCAAGGGGCAGATTCACAGAGAATTAGATTATCGTAGCGTTTCCGAAATACACTACGCCGCCGTATTTTATCTGGCTCTACGTGGAATCCAGGTAGATTTTGTCCAGTAAACGACGGCGGCGTAGTGTATTTCTCCCGGCGCAATCCATCTACGCGAGTAGGGGGTGTGAAGCATTTAAAATAGGCGCGTTCCCGCGGCGATCGAACTGCGCATGCTCCGTTCCCAAATTTCCCGCCGTGCATTGCGCGAAATCACGTCGTTACGTCGTAGTAGCGTCGTTTACGTACATTCCTATTCCCGAACGAGTTACGTTAAAAAATAAAATTAAATTAAATTCGATGCGGGAACGACGGCCATACTTAACATGGGTTACGCACTGTTAGACCAGCAAAAAGCTGCTCTAACATTACGTAGCCAAAAAATGACGTAGGCGATTGCGAAGGACACTCGTACCTTCGTGGATCGCCGTGAAAACTCATTTGCATACCCCGACGGTGAAAACGACGCGGACACCACCCAGCGGCCGCAAAAATATTGCAACGTAGATCCGAAGGCTTGCGAAGACGTAAGCCTCTCGGATCGAAGCCCGAAGCCGCCGTATCATGGTTTGAGGATTCAAACTAGTGATACGGCGCGCAAAATTTGAAATTACTCCTGTCTAACACCAGTTAGACAGGCGTAATCGCTCTCTGAATCTGGGCCATTATGTTTAGATTAGACATATTGCTCATAGCTTAACTGCAGGTAAGAAGCTAAATACACAGTTTAAATGTATCAAGAGAATATTTTAACCTACTGACAAATATAGTGTGCCATGTTGATGTTGGCCATGTTGGGCCTTGGAATAAAACTTTGAAAACGCACTCTGATGTCTGGACACTCGCTTTATTCACTTTCTACAAGCATCACCTTAGACAAGTGTAATTGGTAACTTAATACGCCGACCCCAAAATCAACCAGCGGCTCCTTCGGGGGTAAGCGATATATATATATATATATATATATATATACACACCGTGTAGTGTGTGTGTGTATATATATATATATATATATATATATATATATATATATATATATATATATATATATATATATATATATATACACACACTCTGCATTCAGTGTAGATTATATATATATATATATATATATTTAAATACAATGCAGTCAGTGTACAGCATAAACAGTGCATTAAAGTGGTTAAAGGGGAACCCTATGACATAATTAAGGAAAAAAAACGGCATGGGTTCCTCCCCCTCAGTCCATACCAGGCCCATTGGCTCTGGTATAAATTTCAAGGGGAACTCCACTTTACAGGCAGACTAAGGGGACTCCAGAGGCATGATATTTAAAGGAAAGGAAAAACGACCATTTAAAAAAATAAAAACATTTTTCATTGATACATGTCCCCTGGGGGCAGTACCCGGGTCCCCATACACTTTTTAACTTACATTTAAGCCTTTAAAATTTAGATTTTTCATGTTCGTGTCACATAGACTTTAAAGCGAAGGTCCCGCCGATTTTTTTTTAAGCCAGCAGCTACAAATACGGCAGCTGTTGACTAATAAAAAATGGACACTTACCTGTCAAGCGCGCCCGCGATATCAGCAGCCTCGGCTGAGCAATCGCTCGGTCCTCGGCTGCTTCCACCACCATCCTCGGTGAGGGAATCAGGCAGTGAAGCCTTGTGGCTTCACTGCCCAATTCCCTACTGCGCATGCGCAAGGATCGCAGCACGCCGTCACTGGTCCCCGCTTTCTCCTGGGAACAGTGTTTCCCAGAAGACAGCGAGGGGGGGGGGGGGGCGTGACGTGACAGGCTGGATTTCCCGTGGGGATCTGAACCCAGAAGTGGTGCAAATACCTGTCTCAGACACATATCTGCACCCCCCTCCCCCCTGAAAGGTGCCAAATGTGACACCAGAGGGGGGAGGGATCCAAAAAGCGGAGGTTCACTTTTTGTGTGAACCTCTGCTTTAATAGGGTGTTCGCACAAATTTTTGGCCTCTTCGCATGTTCAGGTACGAACTGAACTGGGGGGTGTTCGAACCATCCCTACAAACCACTTGCTTCGGGGTCCTGCACCATCTAGGGCAGGGATCCTCAAACTACGGCCCTCCAGCTGTTGCGGAACTACACTTCCCATCATGCCTAGTCATGTCTGTGAATGTCAGAGTTTTACAATGCCTCATGGGATGTGTAGTTCCGCAACAACTGGAGGGCCGTAGTTTGAGGATCCCTGATCTAGGGGCATCAGCCAGGTATGGACCAAGCTGGACCATTGTAACTATGTATACCTTGAATTCCTTCTAAGCTTTAAAATCTACAGTATGTTTAGAACTATTGTGCTGTCTTTCAAATACCCTTCTGATTTCCCTAATGAATTCCAGATTCCAGATCATTCCAGAAGCTGGACAAGTTTACATTTCCTGACAGACTCCATGGCAGCCTACGTGTGGGTTAATCCTGCCTCCTCTCCAATGCTATAGGACCCCATACCCATAAAAGTCAGCTCACCTCCCAGTACTGGTGTTCCTTTTTTGTCCTCCTCCATAGATTCAGGATGCACGTTCATTCAGGTGTCCAACAGATCAGGGTGGATAGCACACTTTAACGGTGCAGCTCGGATCCCAGCCATGGGCGGGTGGAGAGCTTTTGCAGCAACTTACTTCACTGTACTGTGTTGTGCTGTGTGTGCTGAAGATTCTGGACTCCATGGCTGGCAAGTTCTGACAACTCCTCCATGGCAGTCGCCTCTATGTATAATACATTTATGTCCATCTGTTTCTCTTTCTCCTGTTGTTGCAATATTCCCCTTTTCCTGTATTTTTGCCCTCATGGTGGCTGGGGCGCTTCTGAGGCTTGGCTTGGCTCGCGCATGCGCAGTTTGGCGAAACTCGCGGTGGCCGCGCAGGCGCCGTTGAGCCGCTCCCCACCGAGTCTGATTCCCGAATCCTACAATATATATAATCTTAAAGGGGCAGGGTATTTATCTAACGTTCTTTTTCCGGCACCATAGGATCCTCACCCTTCAGACCTAGTGTCGCTGTGTCACGCTGGTCCAAAAGCTATGGACCAGTCACCGCCCATACTTGGCCAGCCCTCACGCACAAGCCCTTCTGGTCCAGATCCTCGTGCCTCAATCGAGACCAACTCGGACCTTGCCAGGCCGCAACACCGTTCATCTTTGCTTCCCCCTACAACTTCAAGATGGAGAAATTCTATACGAGAGGTCATTGCATTCAGGTGATCGGGACAGATGCCTTGAGGGATCGGTGGAGGTTCAAGAAGGCATATCCCTTTCCCCCGATCCCAATAATCCTCAAATTCTTGCGGAGACTTCAAGCAGAGGCAGTCGAAGTGACGCTGGTGGCTCCCTACTGTCCGAACCGGCCATGGTTCCCTCTCCTGGTCCAACTGAGCTATCGAGACCCAGTACCTCTACCAGTCAGACCGGTCCTTCTCTCTCAGGGGTCACTCCTACACCCTTGTCCGGCACTGATGAAACTGACGGTTTGGTTTTCGAGAGGGAGAGGCTGGAATCCCTTGGTTGCGCCTCTAGACTGAATTCCACATTGATGAGCTCGAGAAGAGCAAGCACAAACAAAGTTTATGGAAGAATCTGGGCTAAGTTTGTAGAGTTCTCCTCGGCCTCAGGCAGGTCCTTCAGGAATCCAGAAATTCAAGACATCCTGAGCTTCCTTCAAACGGGGTTAGATCTTCCCCTGTCCATCAGGTCTTTAAGGTCTCGTACACACGAGGGGATATGTCCGCTGAAAACGGTCCGATGGACTGTTTCAGCAGACATCTCCGCTCGTGTGTATGGGCTAGCGGACAGATTTCTCCACCCGACAGATTTCAAAGCATGCTTTGAAATCCATCCGGTGGAATCTGTCCGCCCGACATGTCTGCTGGTTAGTACACTTACCAGCAGACATGTCGTCCCCCACCGCCGCCGCGCCGCCGCCGAATGGATTCGGCGCATGCGCGGAAGTGTTTAACTTCCTGGTGCGGTGACGTGGTGGTGACGTGGCGGCGTCAACGTCACCGCCGCGTCACCGCGCTGTCCGGCGGCGGGGAATTTGATCCGATGGTGTGTATACGCCATCGGATCAAACTCCCGATCGGACATGTCCGATGGAAATGGTCCGCGGACCGTTTTCATTGGATATGTCCGATCGTGTGTACGAGGCCTTAAGAGTTCAAATCTCGGCCCTGTCCGCCTTTTCTGGGATCTCGTGGGCAGTACACCCACTAGTCAGGCAATTTTTCCGAGGAGCATCATGGTTGAGGCCTCAGAGGAAGCCAAGATTCCCCAAGTGGGATCTTCCTCTGGTTCTTGATTTTCTGAACGGGCTTAGTACAACGGGGCCTTCCCTGTCCTCCCTAAAGGACTTTTCAGCTAAGGTTGCATTTTTGGTTGCTATCACCTCAGGCAAAAGAGTTTCAGAGATCGGGTCTCTCTGTCACACAGAGCGGTTCCTGACGTTCTTCCCGGATCGAGTGGTTTTGATACCCATGCTGGGCTCAAATTCAAAAGTTTCGTCAGTATTTCATGAGAATCAAGAAATTGTTCCTTCCTACCTTTAAGTCTCCAGAATCCAACGAAACGTACCCTCTGGACATAGGCAAGATCCTTAACGAGTATCTCCAAGTTACGTCTCCCTTTAGATGCTCCGATCATCTGTTTAACCTGCACTCAGGCAGTAATAGAGGGAAAAAGGCCTCTACCAGGACAATCGCATCTTGGATCGTCCAGACAATCCAGCAGGCTTATAGGGTTAGGGGCTTGGCTTCCCCGCAGGCGGTGACGGCACACTCCACCAGAGGGATGGCAGCTTCCTGGGTGGTGGCTCATCATGTGGCCCTGGATGTCATCTGTAAAGCAGCCTCTTGGTCCTCCATAAATATGTTTATGTCTCATTATTGTATTGAGCCTGTATCTCTTTCCTCTGTGAATTTTGGTTTGAGATTCCTGTCGGTTTGTTCAGCATACCCACCCGTGTGGTCTGGCTAGTTATTTCTCACACGTAGGCTCCCATGGAGTCTGTCAGGAAAAAGGAAAATGTATTATCATATACTTACCGTAATTTTCCTTTCCTGGTGGACCCTATAAGTAAGTAGTCAGCTAGTTACGGAACACCAGTACTGGGAGGTGAGCTGACTTTTATGGATATGGGGTCCTATAGCATTGGTGAGGAGGCAGGATTAACCCACACATAGGCTGCCATGGAGCCCATCAGAAAAGGAAAATTACGGTAAGTATATGATAATACATTTTCCTTTATTTCAAGATCATTCAGAGTAATAAGAGAAGGCTAGAAAAAATTGAAATACAATAACAAAATGCATATATGATTTTAAATTTTGACCATATATACACTTTAAAGGGGTTGTAAAGGTTTGATTTTTTATTTTCTAAATAGGTTCCTTTAAGCTAGTACATGGTTGGTTCATTTACCTTTTTCCCTCGATTTCCCTTTTAAATGTTTTTTTTTCTTTGTCTGAATTTCTCCCTTCCTGTTCCTCCTCAGTAAGCTTGCCTACATCATCCGAGCCATTCTAGCTGGGGGTTAGTCAGCATGCTCGCCCCCTCTTTTGGGACTACATCCCTGCGGTGAGACGCTGTGTTCACTACATCCATGCGTCTCCCCGCAGGGATGTAGTCCCAAGGGAGGGGGCGAACACGTTGACTAACCCCCAACTAGAATGGTTCAGATGATGGAGGCAAGCTTACTGAGGAGGAGCAGTAAGATCAGTAAGATCTTTGCTCCCTGGATTTGGGAGAACATCTCTGGTGAGAGGAAGATTGTGCCGATTGGGAACGGTTAATTTATTTAGACCTCTGTAATCAACACAAAGTCTTATGCCGCGTACACACGATCACTTTATATGATGAAAAAAAACTACGTTTTTTAAAAACGTCAATTTAAATGACCGTGTGTGGGGCAAAACGTCGTTTTATGTCTTGTGAAAAACGACAAAAAAAAAATTGAAGGATGCTTCAATTTTTTGTGTCATTTTTCAAAACGTCTGGTTTATTTTCACAAAAAATCACCGTGTGTAGCAAAAAATGTCGTTTAAAACGACGTTTTTCAACCCGCGCATGCCCAGAAGCTAGTTATGAAGCGAGCTTCAATAGAAAAGAGTGGTGAACGTAACCTTGCTTTGCTAGAGCATTGTGAAAAAACGATGGTGTGTAGGCAACATCGTCTTTGAAAATTGAAGTTTCAAAAACGTAGTTTTTTACTTCACAGAAAACGTTGTTTTTTTTCATCACATAAAGTGATCGTGTGTACGCGGCATTAGTCCCCCATCCTTCTTTGGGACAAAGAAGCAACCTGCACCTGCGGGAGAAGTAGAGGGACGGATGAAACCTTTAGCTAGGTTTTCCTTGATGTATTCTTGCAAAGCAAGATTCTCTGGTTCAGACAGTGGAAAGACTCTCCCTCACGGAGGTGTAGTGTCAGGCAAGAGGTCAATGGGACAATCATAACTGCAATGAGGAGGTAAAGTGTCAGTGTAACAGAATGGCCCGTGACACCCAGAGACGTTGGAAGGATGAGAGATACTCTTGTGCCAGCAGCACCAAAAACTCTTGGGTCGAAATCCACCCTGTGCCCTTTTGGGTATAGGGTGGCTAATAGTGAATCATAATTCATATTACATGAGATGGGACATTAATAATACTTCATATTGCAGGACTGAGATATCACAAGGAGTCATGATGACATGACCAGGTCAGCCAGTGAGTCATACCTTTTGTATAATAGGCTATTGAAATATCCTAAGGTGTTGGCTATTCAATGTAAAGACACCCACTCTCACTGCCATTGTGTGACAAAGCTGTATAAAGAACTTATTCAACAAGATGTCTGTGTTACTATTCAAGGTTAATTGAACCCTATTGATAATACGGTGCCGTCATGTCTAGCTACCAATTAAAGAATTATCCTCAGTGAGTGAATAGGGGGGTGGAGATTACATTGTCCTGTGATTAACTGCATTATGTTGTACTGGATATAAGCAAGCTAAGAACCAATAAAGTTATTCATACATTTTGGAAACAAAGAGAACGGAGCGTAGTCTCGTTTATTCTGGGAAATGGAATGGATCATGTCTGCCTGGTTGTTGGTGTGTCGGATAAGCTTGTCGTGGATGGATGGAAGGTTGTAAGCGGTGGTAACCGTTACAGTCAGCACTCCCCTTAGAAAACACATCCTGAAAGTCCTTATAACAAAGCGGAATCTGTTACATTCCCACTTGACAAGTAGCAAGTCGAACAGGGTGCTTGATGCAAAAATTTTTACACTGATTGGACCAAGCCAGAATATTTCCTGTTCGCCAGTCAATTACAGGATTGTGCTTCTGAAGCCAAGGAAGGCTTAGGATCAAAGGAGTGGACGGAGAGTCAATGACAAGACATGAAATCTTCTCGCAGTGAAAGGCCCCCAATTGTAACTGGAAGGGGTTGGTGGACTGAAGCACTAGGTCTTGTGAGAGAGGTCGATTATCCACAGAAATCAGGCGGACTGGGCAATCTAGCGTATGAGTTTCCAGGGACAAAGAGGTAATCAGAGTCTTATCAATAAAATTCTCAGCAGCTCCAGAATCTACCAAGGCCAGCAGTTCATGACTCCCTGTCCCAAAGGAGGCTAGACACATAGGGCCAGATTCAGGTAGATGAGAGTATCTTTCCTCTGGAGTAACGCTTCTCATTTACGTTACTCTGAAGACCCTTTCAGCGCAAGTCCTGTAATTCACATAGCAGTTGCGCGTAAACTTGCGCCAGAGTAACGAGAATGCGCTGGCGTAACCCGACGCAAGTGGAAGTGGGTGTGATCATATGTAAATGATGGGCGGAGCCCAGCGCAGAGGCTTACGTTCAGCGCATCATCCACGGAGCATGCGCGGTGAGTGCGGCTCCACTCGCCCCCTTGTGCGCATGCTCACAACTTCCGTCGGCACCACTTCACGGGAAACGTCAGCGCAATGCCATCCATTGGGCGTTTAAATGCGCCCGTAGAAGCGCCATTTCGGCACTAAAGTATATCCTGTTCCCCCTCCCCGCAGTGATGTTACTTTTGTTTTGAGATGGCTGCTCCCGTTCCCCGCAAACACACAGGAGAAAGCTGAACTTTAATGGCCAGGAGCTGTTAGCCATAATCTCGGCTATGGAGACCTATGATGTCTTCCTCCATGGCTGTAAAATTTGACAGACAAGCATGGACAGAGGTGTTGTCCTGCAAGTGGGGGTGCTCAGCTAGCTCTTATCGTCGGTAACGCTGCTGTAGCTGCTCTCCTGCTGACCTGTGGCCATCTGGAGTAAAGATAAAGCAGCCTTTTGTAGAAATAACTTTGCGCCGGACGGACGAGATACGCGCGGCGCATGTAGCCAGCGTATGGTGCTAATCCGTTCGTGAATTGGGAAAAATCCCTCATTTGCATATTTGCAGGGGAAATCAATAGGCGCGACTGATGCGCCCAGCGAAATTAAGCGCTGACGATACTCTGGCGTCGGAACGTTCCGCCGGTCGCAAATGACCCGTTATTGGGCGCATCTAGTTTGGTGGGTACGGGCACATAGAAACGACGGCGCATCATCACAGTTACGCGGCGCATATCCAAATACTCCAGCGCAAGTGTTCGTGAATCTGGCCCATAGCCTCCTTCAGTGAGGCTGTGTAGGAGAAGTTGACCAGAGCATCCTTAACCACTTTGTTACCGGGCCTATTTTGGCACTTTTCTCCTTTATGTAAAAATCCCAATTTTTTTGCTAGAAAATTAATCAGAACCCCCAAACATTATATATATTTTTTTTTTAGCAGACACCCTAGGGAACAAAATGGCGGTCATTACAACTTTTTTTTCTCGCACAGTATTTGCGCAATCATTTTTCAAACGCCTTTTTTTAGGGAAAAAAAACAGTTTCATGAATTAAAAAATAACAAAACAGTAAAGTTAGCCCAATTTTTTTGTATAATGTGAAAGACGATGTTACGCCGAGTAAATAGATACCTAACATGTCACGCTTTAAAATTGCGCACACTCATGGAATGGCGCCAAACTTCGGTACTTAAAAATGTCCATAGACGCCGCTTTAAAATTGTTTACAGATATACACAAATATTCAGAGCAGAAAGTCAAGCTGGATCTTACAGTGGCAAACAAGGTAACATGAGCACTGATTGGGTGAAGATACAGGTGATTTAAAGGAGAGCTGGCCAATCAGTGTTTCCCAGGCAAGGCTGTGTCAGGTGAGTGTGCTGGGTCCTAAAGGGATCCCAGTACTGACACTGGCACAGTGTACTGACTGGTGCTTGATACATGGTTTAATGTAGAAGGACCAGTCCCCCTGGAGGCAGCTCACATGCCCAGTCATTGTTGTGTCCCCAGGCCCAATCTCTCTGAGCATAACAAGATGCAGGACAGAGCAATTTATACCACCTGGGTGAGTCCAGGAACCCAGGGGGCTTGTGGGAAACAGTTACAGAAGCCCCCCTTTGCATCTGATCATGGTAAGTAAAGGGACACTAAACTAAATAAATATTCTAATAAATGTCAAAGTAGACACGCACATGTTGAGTGAGTGAGTGAGTGAGTGAGTGAGTGAAAAACTTATAGAGCGCAACACTTGCGAACTGAATCGCCTCTGGGCGCTATTTCCATTCCTTGGAATAAAGGAAGGCTCTGCCTTCAGAAGAGATGAGTTTTAATCATTCTCCTGAAGGCCAAGTGGTCGGACTCCAGTCGGATGTTGGTTGGTAGTGCATTCCACAGTCGCGGTCCTTGGACAGCAAATCTCCGATCTCCTTTGAATTTGTTACAATTACTTGCTCTGAACAAAGCTCCAAAATGTATCAATCTCTCCCCCCCCCCCCCCCCCAAAAAAAAAAAAAAACAGACATTTTATTAGCTGCTATGGTCAAATTGTCCTTTACAAACGTTTCATTTTAGGAATAGCACAATTGTATATTAGGGAGAAGGAGCAGAGTGGGCAAGATTTACTGCTTGTGATTATTCAAGCATTTAAATGACCACAGTAAGACAATAACAAAAGAGAAAGCACTCACATAGCCTCATTGGTAAATAATATTGGAAAAAAGGGACCCAAACAGTAACCCCAATTTGGACTATGATGGCACAGTAAACAATGGGAATATCATAAAAATTATAATCTTTATTAAAACATGGTATACAAAAGACATAAAGAAAAGGTTAAAAAACATATACACAGTAAGGCAGCATACACACGGCCGAGATTCTCGGCAGAAACCAGCGAGAAGCTCGCTGGGATCCTCATTCTGCCGAGAACCCCTGCCGTGTGTACGGTTTCGGCGAGCATCCCGTTGGGAAAGCCGTCGAGAGATAATAGAGAGCAGGTTCTCTATTTTCTCGACGGCCCATCGGGATTAATGGCTCATCGCCTTTCCCGACGGGGTGGTTGCCGAATCTGACGGCCGGGCGAGAACCTCGACCGTCGGAACGATGTGTTGCGCCCGTCGAGGTTCTCGTACGTGTGTACGGGGCCTGAGATGTATCTGAACTACTGTAAAGATGTATCTGAACTACACCATCCAATATGTTGTTTTACACTTACAAAATTATATTTTTCTTTTTGTAGACTTTTATGCATTTACTTGATCAAACGCTATATTTTTTATAATTTGTCTTCTTATGCTTACTGCAGAGCTAGCATCAGAGCAAACACCCTTTCATAGAATGGGAGTAACAATAAACCTCTTGTTTCTATATTGAAAGGCTCAATCGATGACCTGTTCGTCTGCAAAGAGAAAAGGAAACAAATGTAGCAGACACTTCAGGTCACAAGCTATATTTTTAGCTGCTGAAATCTTTGTCACATTAAACAAGGAACTGGAGCAAGCAAAACAACCTTTCACAAGGACACGGATTAATATTTAAAGCTACTTCAATCCTGCAGTAGGTTTTGGGAGACCAAACTACCACTTTCAAACTCGTAACCGATTTTAACTAACAGGGCCTTTCCAGTCTATTAAACAAAGCAATTAAAATAAGGCCATGCTTATGTACTATTGGTTAAAATGGAAACAATCTGCCGTGTTTGTCATAAAATGCTTTAATTAAAATATGGTTGTGGACAAAGTCTGCTTAGCAACATGCAGCCCAGTACATCAGTAAAAACATAAATTCTCTTCAATTTGCATATCTATTTGAACTAGTATTATACATGTTGTTACAAAGTGCAGTATATTTAAGACAAAGACAAGGAAGGGGGGCAGAGGGTCACCGACAATGTACAGTGCGTTGAAAAAGTATTCATACCCCTTAACATTTTCCACATTTTGTGATGTTACAACCAAAAACTGAAATGTATTTTATTGGGATTTTATGTGATAGACCAACACAAAGTGGCACATAATTGTGAAGTGGAAGGAAAATGATAAATGATTTTCAAAACGTTTTACAAATAAAAATGTAATACAAATGTATTAAAATAAATGTCAAAAGTGTGGCTTGCATTTATATTCAGCCCCTGAGTCAATACTTTGTAGAACCACCGTTCTCTGCAATTACAGTTACAAGTCTTTTTGGGAATGTCTCTACCAGTTTTCACATCTACAGAGTGACATTTTTGCCAATTCTTCTGTGCCAAATAGCTCACGCTCATGTCAGATTTGATGGAGAGAGTCTGTAAACAGCAATTTTCAAGTCTTGTCACAGATTTTCAATTGGATTTAGGTCTGGACTTTGACTGAGCCATTCTAACACATGAATATGCTTTGATCTAAACCATTCCATTGTAGCTCTGGCTGTGTGTTTAGGGTCATTGTCTTGCTGAAATGTGAACCTCCGCCCCAGTCTCAAGTCTTATGCAGACTCTCAGGCCCCGTACACACGGCCGAGGTTCTCGCCAGAAACCAGCGAGAACCTTGCTGGGAGCTGCATTCCAGCGAGAACCTCGGCCGTGTGTACGCTCTCTGCTCGCCCCGCCCGTCGGGAAACCCGTCGAGCAAATAGAGAACAGGTTCTCTATTTGCTCGACGGCCCGTCGGGATGAATGGCTGGTTGCCATTCCCGACGGGCGGGTCGCAGATTCTGACGGCCGGCAGAGAACCTCGACGGGCGGAACGATGTGTTCTGCCTGTCGAGTTTCTCTGCCGTGTGTACGGGGCTTAACACATTTTCTTTTAAGATTGCCCTGTATTTGGCACCACCCATCTTCCTATCATCTCTGACCAGCTTCCCTGTCCCTGCTGACAGGGCCGTTTGAAGGAATTTGGGGGCCCCAAGCAAGAAGCAGGGGACAGGGTGTTACTGTACAATGTACCCCATTACCAATTCACATAGGGGGGCCAGGATCTGGGGGTCCCCTTTGTTAAAGGGGTCTTCCAGATTCTGATAAGCCCCCCACCCGCAGACCCCCACAACCACCGGGAAAGGGTTGTGGGGATGAGGCCCTTGTCCCCATCAATATGGGGACATCCTCCCCATGTTGAGGGCATGTGGCCTGGTACGGTTCAGGAGGGGGGGTGCTCTCTCACCCCCCCTCTTTTCTGCGGCCGGCCAGGTTACGTGTTTGGATGAGGGGTCTGATGTGGATTTTTGGGGGAACTCCACGCCATTTTTTTTTTATTTGGGGTGGAGTTCCCCTTAAAATCCACACCAACGCCCTTCAAACAAAAATTTGAAGTCCAACCATGTGTATGGGGCTATAGATGGACTTGTGTACAACCAGCTAGCCCATGAATTAGTTAAAATGCAATCCATGTATGGCCATACTGAAGCACCACACTGGAAGTTCATCGTCCAAACATATTTCCAAAATAGGATAAAAGATTTCATTACAGAATCAACACGTTGCGGGTGCCAGAACAATCTATCTTCATCAGGGCTTTAGGAAAAAGGTTGGAACACACTGGACTGAGTAAGGTATATAGTATGAGGTCTTAGACGCTGTGCTTCTAAATCAGCCAAGTTCAGTCAGCAGCTGGTTTATCCTAATGTGGAATAAATTTGTGTCTGAACTATCACCTTCTGGCATTGCTCATCAGTCTTAAACTTTCTAGATTTATATTGCTGTCTGTATCCCCACTGGAAAGATTTGCCTTCTCTGTTTGTCTTGTTGACTGCAGTCACCAGAACTGAAAGTGATAAGAAATCCAAAATGTTGAGTTATCAATGGAAAAGGAATATCCAATGGGCATCCTATTTAGGAAGGCATTATCCTCGCTTGGATGGATTTATTCTTACTTCCTGTTGTGTCTTCAGAACAGGATATACTGTATAAGGGAAAATGTTATACTTACCTAACGGTAATTTTCCTTTCCTGATGCAAGCATGACAGCATATACGTATGGGAAGGCTCCGCCCCCCTGCCCAATCAGGACCGGTTATACTATAAAAATAGGTCTCCTCCCCTACCCCCGCATTCTCGTAATTTATTATCGCTGCGGAAGGCCCTACTTAACTGTTTCAGGCCCCTGTATTTCTTTTAAGGGAGGGACCTATATGCTGTCATGCTTGCATCAGGAAAGGAAAATTACCGTTAGGTAAGTATAAAATCTTCCCTTTTCCTGACACAGCATGACAGCATATACGTATGGGATGTACAAAATTACTAGACCAGATGGGTGGGTCATGCTGAATTTGTTTATTTTTTATATATATATATATATATATATATTATGCATATTTACCTATCTGTGACATTACTTCATGTCACTCCCTGTAATACCGCGCGACCAAACTGTATTGTCGTTAAAGCCGCCGGATCCACCTTATAGTGGTTTAGAAATGTATTAAAGGTCGTCCAAGTTGCGGCCCTGCAAATGATTTTGGGGGTGACTCCCCTGAAATTCGCCCATGATGTCGCCATCGCACGTGTGGAGTGCGCTCTGAGTTCCGCTGGAGGCTCTAGTTGTTTTGCCACATAAGCTTTCCTTATGACCTTGACTAGCCACGACGCCAGCGTCCTCTTAGATGCCGCTAGTCCTTTTCTGTGACCTTCATATACCACAAACAGATTTTCTGACTTTCTAAATGTTGCCGTCATTTCTATGTAGGTTTCCAGGACGGATCCCACGTCCAAGTTATGGGGTGTCCCTGTTGTACCTGTCTGGTATGTTGGAAGTACCATTTCTTGGTTTATATGAAACGCAGTATTGACCTTTGGTCTAAAGTGTGGTAGAGTCCGTAACACTACTCTGTCTGTCATAAGACAAAAGTATGGTGGTTTGCAACCTAGGGCTTGTAAGTCCGATACCCTCCTGCCGGAGGTTATTGCCGTGAGGAACACAGCTTTTTCTGAAATATTTTTCAACGTTGTAGTCTGTGTTATGCTGAAGATTTCTTGTGATAGAAAGTCTAATACTACTTGAAGGTCCCAGGGTGGGACGTACGATCTCCTTACGGGTCGAATCTTCGTGCATGCTCTTAGGAATTGACGGATTAAACTCTGTGATGCCCATCTTATACCTGATAGCGCTGATAAAGCTGAGACTTGTACTCTCAGTGTGTTGACACTGAGACCTTTGTCTAGACCTGTCTGGAGAAAATTTTGAATTTGTGGCTCTAAAGGTGTTCTTGGATTGAACCGTTGTGCCTCTGCAAAAGATTTGAATACTTCCCAAATCTTTGAATAAGTTTGGTTAGTGGTGGATGCTCTAGCCTTCAATAACGTCTCCACCACTTCTGTGGTAAGTCCTGCGTCTGTTAATCTTCTCCCCTCAGCTTCCAGGCAGCTAAATTTAGAATTCCTGGGTTTGTATGAATCACCTGACCTTGTTGTAATAGGTCCGGGATGTTCGGAAGTGGCATGGGCTGGTCCACTGCCAATGATTGGAGTAGTGGGAACCACGGTCTGCGTGACCACATTGGGATTATCGCTATGACTGTCCCTGGGTAAGTTCTTACTCTGTTGAGTAACTTGAAGATTAAAGGGATCGGAGGGAATACATACGCCAGCCTGCAGATCCATTTGGCGTTGAGAGCATCTGTTGCTTCTGCTTCCTGGAACCTTGCTCTTGCTAAGAAGCGCCTGCACTTCGCATTGGTTGCCGTCGCCATCAAATCTAGGTCTGGATACCCCCATTGCTTGCACACCCAATGGAAAACTGACTGATTTAGTTCCCACTCGTTGGGATCTAGGGTCCGTCTGCTCAGTATGTCTGCCAGAAAGTTCTGTGGGGCTGGTATATAGACTGCTGTCAGGTCGAGTAGGTTTTGTTGTGCCCATTCCATTATGGTTGTCACTTCCTTCAGTAATGCCTGGCTTCGTGTTCCACCCTGTCTCCTTATATATGTGACTGCTGCCCTGTTGTCCATCTGAATTACCACTCTCTTGTTCCGTATTTGTGTCTGGAACGCTTCTAACGCACACAAGGCTGCTCTCAATTCTATGACATTGGAGACCTCTTTCGTTCTGTACTTCCACTTGCCTTGAGCTAACAGCCCCTCGTGGTGTGCCCCCCATCCTGATGTTGACGCATCCGACGTTATCACATAAGGTGGGTCTGTTACTAACTGGTGACAGTTCTGGAGGTTCACCGGGTCTTTCCACCACTCCAGAGATCTCTTCATTTTCCCTGTTACATGAATCTTTTGTCTGACTGATCGTCCCTGCCACTGCTTGAGGAGACCCTTCTGAAACTTTCTCATCCTCCAATGTGCCCACTTTACCATCGGGATGGTTGAGGATAGTGCCCCCAAAATACTGAGGCACTTCGATGCCGTCAGGTATTGCTTCCTGGATACATCCTCCAGCCTGTAAGGTTATCATTTTTTGTTTGGGAAGTTCTACTGTGTTCTTGTGGGTATCCAAGATCGCCCCTAAGAACAGAATTCTCTGTGATGGGCCCAACTGGCTCTTCTCCCAATTGATCATCCTTCCAAACTCCTGTAGTGTATTTATTAATATGTGCCGATGACTCAAAAGGACTTGTGGGTCCTTTGCTGCTAATAAGATATCGTCCAGGTAATGGAACGCTTGAAGGCCCTTCCTGCATAGAATGGCTATAATCGGTAGCAGAACCTTTGAGAAGGTTCTGGGTGATGTAGCTAGGCCAAATGGTAGGCATGTGAACTGGAAATGCAGATCCGCAACTGCAAACCTTAGATATTTGTGTAATTGTGCATGGACTGGGACATGTAAGTATGCATCTTTCAGGTCCAGAGATAACATCCACTCGCCTCTCGTGAGGGCTTGGGTTACTGATTGCAAGGATTCCATCTTGAAACTCTGGACTACTATAATCTTGTTCAGTTCTCTCAGGTCTAGTACGGGTCTTAAGTCGCCTGTCTTTTTCCGAATTAAGAAAAGTGGCGAATAGAAACCTTGCCCTTGTTCTCGCCTTGGCACTGGTTCTACTGCTCCCTTGCGAAGTAAGGTCTGAACATACTTGATAATCAGCTGACGTCTCTCTCTGTCCTGAGGTAAACGTGTGGGGCAGAAATGTGGGTTCACGGGAGTAACTAGAAATTTCCATTGATACCCTCCTTGAACAACCCCCGTTGTCCAAGGTTCTTTGACTTGTTCCGTCCAGACATGAGCAAACTTGCGTAGTCTGGCCCCCACTACCCCTGTCTGGATGGAGAAACCTTCAAAAGGGCTTCTGCTGCTCTGATGATGTGCTCGCCTTCGATATCCGAGCCACTGTTGACTGAGGTGGCTTTGTGCCCCTTCTATACTCTCTGAGAGGCCTGAAGGGTCTGAACTCCCTCACCTTGTTGGGATATTGCTTTCTCCCTTGAAAGTGTCTCTGCTTCGGCCTTACATCTTGTGGGAGCAGTCCCAACTTGCCCCCTGTCACCTTGGATATTGCCGAATCCATCATATTCCCAAACAATGCCGTTCCATTAAAAGGTATACGACACCAATTAACTTTAGATGATGTGTCCGCCGTCCACGGTTTAAGCTATAGAGCTCTCCTCGCCATGACAGAGGATTGCATGGCTCTAGCTGAGCAACGCAAAGAATCTATAGCTGCTTCTCCAACAAAGTCACCAGACTGTATGATATTGTCTATGATCTCCAGGGATGACGACAGATCTGCACCCGACTGTATTTCCCCTTTTATATACTCTGCCCATACCGTAATGGCTTTTGCGAGTGTTGCCAGTGCTAACACAGGTCTGCAAGCACTACCTGCAGCTAAATAGGTTATTTTCAAATCCGAGTCCATTCTTCTGTCTAATGGAACTTTGAAGGACACTGCGTCGTCCATTGGAAGTGTTACATGACGTGCCAGCCTCATGATAGCGGCATCCACCAACGGGGGAGTTTCCAGATTATGCATGTCTTCTGCCTTAAAGGGGTACATTCGCATGAATCTATTGATAGGTGACCTTCTCCTGTCCACCTTTTCCCACTCCTCCTGAATCACTTCTTTTACCTCTTCTATAAGAGGGAAGGACAGTGTAGTTTTCTTTAACTGAGGGTAAAACTTTCTTTCCTTTGCGGGATGAGTTACTTCTTCCTCCCACTGAAGCGCTTCTCTCACAGCTGTTACCAAAGGTTGCACTGCTGAATATCTAAAGCTTAACTTTGTGTCATCCATTTGGCCTTCATCCTCAGACTCCCACTCTGGGGATGGGTCTTTAGGTCTTTGGGTTACCGTATGACCCCTGCTTGACCTTTTGGGTTCACTGGTTGTAGGTTTTGAATCGTGTATGGATTCCTTAACCGTACGTTTTATTAGTTGGATTATCTCAGCTCTTTCACTGTCTTTATCTGCTGCCGCTTCACGCAGACAATCTTTACAGAAACTCTTCCCTCTGAGGGCCATTCTTCCACATCCTACTCAGAGATCACTTATATCCGCTGGGTATGTTCTACTCTATGACGGCTCTTATCGTGGGCTTTAGAGTGTGATGCTGATCTCTCAGAGCTTGAGGCATGCCTGTGTTGGGTCTCCTTACTCTTGGAGGAATGATGTGGTAACTGTGGGCTGAAAGCAGATTTGCAGCCAATCAGTAAATGCACTCTTTTTTAAAAGGTATGCCATGTTGACACACATACCTACCTGCCCTCACCTTAAGATATGTGGCTGGTCCCTAGGAGAGCTCATGATTCTGTAAGTTACAGATAGTCCCATTTTAGTAACTTGTAATCACAAAGTCTTCATGCAACTTTCAACATGTAATTTTCCTACCTGGGTCCCGATTCGCGCGTTTGTGACGTCTGGTAGTGTTGTTGTTGCATTGATCTTGTGCTGCGCTCTGTGTGCAGCCTGTCTCTTCGTTATAACTCGTGTGAGCCGTCCCAGCGTCTCACGTGACCGGAAGTTCTCCGGTCACCATCTTGCTGCACCCGGAAGTTCTCCCGCCGCCATCTTGCGAGTGGGCAGCCCTAACGTTCACTGAGACAGCTCTCCTAGACCAGATACCTGCACCCCAGCTTCCTGGATTTTCGCCGAGAGTGAGGTCTCCCCCAATAGGCGTTCAGTCTGCCTGCACAGCGGGGAGCTTCGACACAGGAGAGGCATGAACCTGTGCGGCTTGGCGGGAAGTGTCCGGCAAGGTGAGGGAAAAATAAAAATGTCCTGCTTTCCAGCAGTAGTACAACCGCTATTTAGGCTTAACTACAATTAGCTAAAATGTAATATTTTTTTGTGCCTGTTGCTCTAAATGTTAAAAACAATAATGTTTTGTGTTTCATATCCACAGGGCAGACAGTCAGTTTTGTTCTGTGCATGCATCCTTTTCCTGAAACACATAAATCTTTAATTAGCAATGTTGTAGTCTTTCCCAAGTGGACAGAAACAGTGTGGATGAAGATGTAAAAACAGACTGGCATCCAAATAAAGCATCAGTCGTGCTTCATGAAAGCAGGAATTTGTTACCAAACAACTATAATATTGACTGCTCGGCTCAAGTCAACATAGATTTCACGCAGTGAGGTCATCTTGAAGGAAAAACATATTTGTTGTCTCTGTTGGAGACCAAAATTAATATGATTAAGCTTGATATAGTATTAACCTTCAGCTGTTTTTGCAGTTTCCAGGTATAAGAGCTGTAAGGATGATCCTACTATTCCCTAAATACTCTGTGTGGGAGTGAATGATTAGTCATAAATTCTAAGCAGCAAAAATTATGATCTTTACAAGGCTAAAGCTGCATTAACTTGTTTCTGTCTGAATCATGTGTAGCTAAGTGTCAGATAATTGTGCTATTACAGGTCTGTTATTCTATAGAAATAATTTCATGGAAATTTTTATTGGTATCTGAATGTCTTGTACATGTAATTGCCATAGGTTATTTTACTTGTGTCTGTTTGGGTTCATCAACACACATCAATTCTCGGAAGAGTTATGTGTGGTTGATTGCTTTTCAGATGGCGTTTAACAGGCAGCTATGTTGCCTCCTCACTGCCTGTTTCAACCCCTTTAAGACTGCACCACCATGCTGCAGCCATGTGCTTTGTACAGTTGCTATGCGACCCTATTCACTAAAATAGGTGTTTCAGGGGGGGGGGTTAATTTTTGTGACGTATGCATACCCCCACACAGCTGCCTTTGTAGCTCGGAGGGGAGGGCGGTTAGGGCAGAGATGTATCTTGGCCTAGGCCGACAAGGCCTAGGCATAGGGCGGCACTTTGCGGGGGGCGGCGCCCCCCCCGATTCACTGACTTACTGATTGAGCTTATCGTGGCCGCTTCCCGCGGCTGGCTGCCTTGCTGTTTGTTACTGTTATTGTGTCATCACTCTCATGGGCAGCGGGCGCATGCCGCATACTGTGGGGAGCGACTGCCGCTGCCGCCCCCATAAGAGAAACGATCGCTGGCTGGCCCTACACCTTGCACGTATTTAGCTAGTGGAGGCGGAGCCTAATGCTCCGCCTGCCAGCCTCCGATCGGCATAATTTCATCCCAGCCTCCGATCGGCATAATTTCATCTGCTCTCCAGGCTCGGCTCCAGCTTTGGGCGGGAACGGGTCGTCTCTCTGTAAACAGAGGAGGAGGAGCAAGAGAGAGGAGAACGATGGTGGAGTCCTTCAGGCAGCTTTTCAGCAGGTATAGGGATATGTATAGCATGTATTGAAGAAACAGGACCAAGTATTGCTAGCAGTAGTTAGTTACCAGTCCAGTTGATTTTTATTGTCACTACTAAATAGTAAATACATCAAAAACTTTTACCTCAAGCTGTTCTGGGCAAACAAACATGGCATAGTGTGGCTGGGCTGGAGTCTGAATACCCTTAGGAGTACTAGAATTGACAGATAAAGAAAAAGTGTTGCCCTACTTGGTTATGTAGCTGTTCAGTTAAGAGTGCTTTCAAACTGACACAGCGCCTGGGGTCGGCGGTAAAACGCGGCAATTTTTTTCGTGATGCTTTTAACCCCCACTAGTGGCCGAAAAACGGTTAAAAGTGCCCGCAAAGCACTGCTCCAGCGACGCTTTTGCGGTGGTTCGGCGGCGCTGCCCATTGATTTCAGTGGGCAGGGGCGCTTTAGGAGCAGTGTTTTTTTGACATCCTGGCAGTGTGAAAGCCCCCTGACTTTTTAGACTGGAGTGAATGGAGCCGCTCATTCAGGGCAATTTGCAGGCATTATTTTTAGCGTTATAGCGCCTGCAAAGCGCCTCGTGAAATGGGTCTTACAGAGCAAATTATGCCACAAACAAAAATTATTAATCATGTACAACCCTAGGACATGGTCTGTGTTTGTTTTGCGGAATGCCCAGGGATTACCCTACGTACAGCTGATGCTCTCCTCCAATCCAGTTCTCGAATGTGGGTGGGTTTTCAGCTTCCTCAAGTACAGCTTAGGACTGCTGGTCCTGCTTTGTAAACGATGAAATTGGTGAGGGGGACAGCCTGGGGGACAGGAGAGGCTTGAGCCCTGGTTCACACTGGTGCGATTTGACATGCGATTTGACATGTCAAATTGCTGGCAATTGCACCGTCCTAATCGGTGCGTTGTGCACCGATTTCAAAGAGTAGTGCCTGTACTACTTTTTGCCATTTCGGTGACAGATGTCAGTGAAATTGCTGCCGAAATTGGGACTGACATGGGGGAGTGAAATCCTGCGAGTTCAGCTGAACTCACAGGGTTTCATTACCGCAGCTCAGTGTGAACCTGGGCTTAAGATCACAACAGACACTGAGCCTAGGTTCACACTGGGCGCCGGAGTGAAGCCGTGCAAGTTCAGCTGGCTCGTATTTAAATTAGGGGGTGCATGAGTTTAGTCAGGCCTAGGGCAGCACAAAACCTAAATACACCTCTGGGTTAGGGGGCAGTAAAAATGTGACTCCACCTGCTGTAACCTCCCTCCCCCCCCCCCCCGAAATGCAAGTGTAAGCTAAGCCTTACGTTCGCCATAGATTAGCAGTTTGTTCAGCCAGTGGACTGACCCCCCAAAAAAAAGGAACTGCTTCCTTCTTCTATGCATTGGGGAGATACACCCCCCCCTTTTTCCCTGCTGGGACATTGTATTCTGACAGCAATCAGTATACATGGACCAGCGGCTGCAGCCACTGATCGACAGAGATTCTCCAATATTCCTGTTAAACAAGAATGGCCACATCTAGATTATAATTCTACCGGTCCCTGCTCAACCAGCTGAATTTCAATTCAACTATGGCCAGTATTAGTTAGTCATGGACTGGTAATTATTATTACTTAGGTAGCCTTTCATAGCTGAAAAACTGATTACTTATTAGTTAAAACACAACTGCATGTGGGGAAGGAACATGGTATGGTAAGGCTCAGGCTCAAGCACCACCATTCATTAATTGCAACAATCCACCAGGTTTTTTTTACATTGCACTTCCTTTGCACGGTACAATTTTAAATTTTTATTTTGAGAGCTCTTGGTAATATAGAACTAGGTGACTGAAGCCTTTACTAGCGGACTGATGACTCTGTTACTTAAAGCCCAACACCAGGAAAAGTCTCCTCTTGCAGTGAGGCTGCGCCCACAACTAGTGTATTTGGCACCCAGAATTAATAATTTTGTTATCAACCTCCTACAAAACAATTTTCAATTATATTCTTGATATGATTAATAATTAGAGAAAAGAAAGGCAAACAGTAAAAATGTTGACATCCTCTAACATTACTGGTTAGTGTAGAAGTGGCCCCTTGCATTAGTGGTTAGTATACAAATTATCCCTACCGTTGGTGGTAATTGTAGATGTGCTCCCCTTGCATTGATAGTAATTGCAAATTGTTTAAGGAATCCATAGCAACCTTAACAGAAATCCTAGAGCTCCATGGAACCCCAGTTGAAAAACACTGCTCTATAGTATTGCCCCTTGCTTCTCCCCCAGTTGCTACATGAAAGGTGCTGAGCCAACACAAACAGTAATTCCACACCTCCGAAAAGAAGAGGGCAATGATGTTACATAGTTACATAGTTAGTCTGGTTGAAAAAAGACACAAGTCCATCCAGTTCAACCAATAAAAGGAGAAAAAAAAAGGAAATCATAAAATCTCATATACACAATCCTATACCCACAGTTGATCCAGAGGAAGGCAAAAAAAAACTGCATAACATGATAAAATTTGCTCCAGCAGGAGAAAAAAACGTATATTTTTCCTATTCTGCCTAGTGACAGGACAGTGATCTACTGCTCCCTGTCATCGGGAGCAGTGATCACTGTCGTGTCACCTGCAGCCCAGCCCCCTCATAGTTAGAATCACTCCCTAGGACACATTTAACCCCTTCGTCCCCCCCTAGTGTGAACCCCTTCCCTGCCAGCGGCATTTTTATAGCATTGATTGCTGTATAAATGACAATGGTCCCAAAATAGTGTCAAGTGTCTGATGTATCTGCCACAATATCGTAGTCACGATAAAAATCGCAGATCACTGCCATTACTAGTAAAAAAATAATAATAATGCCATAAATCTTTCCCGTATTTTTTCGACGCTATAACCTTTGCGCAAACCAATCAATAGACGGACCAATTGGGTCTACCTGTCAGTTTTTGCCGGCAGACCTGATCGGACCATCCCTTGCTCTCTATGGAGCGGCGGATGTCAACGGACATATGTCCATTGGTATATACTGGCATACGTTGGTATACACTGGCATATACATGCGTATGCACATAATTTACTAACATTTCTTTATTTACAGCTCCAAATATATCATTGTATTAGGAATTTTTACACAGTGCGTTGTTCCATAAATAACTACACAACCCTATAAAAAAAATTAAAAAAACTATATGGGTATAAATTAGGGGTCAACCGATTATCGAAAAGGCTGATTATCGGGGGCCGATATTTACATTTTTTAAGTATCAGTATCGATCAGAAACGTACAGATTGCGATTTTTTTTTTTTATTATTTTATTTTTTTTACCAAAAATATGTAGAAGAATACATATCAGTCTAAACTGAGGAAAAATGTATTTATTTTTATTTAAAAATTGGATATTTATTATAGCAAAAAGAAAAAGATATTGGGGGTTATTTACTAAAGGCAAATCCACTTTGCACTAAAAGTGCACTTGAAAGTGCAGTTTCTGCAGATCTGAGGAGAACATCTAAAATGAGGGGACAATCTGCTGATTTTATCATCCAATCATGTGCAAGCTAAAATGCTGTTTATTTTTTATTTTTTTGTTTAAAGCCCAAAAAATAAAAACCACAAAGGTGATCAAATAACACCAAAAGAAAGCTCTATTTATGGGGAAAAAAAGGACATCAATTTTGTTTGGGTACAGTGTCGCACGACCGCGCAATTGTCAGTTAAAGCGACGCAGTGCCAAATCGCAAAAAATTACCCGGGCATTGGACAGCCAATTTTTCCAGGGCTGAATTGGTTAAACTGAATAACTCAACACCAGGTTCACTATATGGACCACCTATGTATTGATTCATGTTTATCATATCCCTCCTTAATCTTCTCTTCTCAAGAGTGAATAAATTCAGTTCCTCTAATCTTTCCTCATAGCTGAGCTCCTCCATGCCTCTTATCAGTTTAGTTGCCCTTCTCTACACTTTCTCCAGTTCTCCAATATCCCTTTTGAGAACTGGAGCCCAAAACTGGACTGCATATTCCAGATGAGGTCCTACTAATGATTTGTACAGGGGCAAAATGATATCTCTATCTCTGGAGTCCATACCTCTCTTAATACAAGAAAGGACTTTGCTCGCTTTGGAAACCGCAGCTTGGCATTGCATGCCATTATTGAGCTTATGATCAACTAAAACACCCAGATCCTTCTCCACTACAGATCCCCCCAGTTGTACTCCCCCTAGCATGTATGATGCATGCATATTCTTAGCCCCCAAGTGCATAACTTTACATTTATCAACATTAAACCTCATCTGCCACTTAGTCGCCCAATTAGACAGAGCATTGAGGTCGGCTTGTAAATTGGAGACATCCTGTAAGGACATTATTCCACTGCATAGCTTGGTGTCATCTGCAAAAACAGAAATGTTACTTTTGATCTCAGACCCAATATCATTTATAAAGGTATTAAAAAGTAAGGGTCCCAACACTGAAACTTGGGGTACACCACGGATAACCTTGGACCATTCAGAGTAGGAATCATTAACCACTACTCTCTGAATTCTGTCTTTTAGCCAGTTTTCTATCTGATTACAAACTGATATATCTAATCCTGTAGACAGGGAGGTTGATTTACTAAAGGCAAATATACTGTGCACTGCAAGTGCATTTGCTCTAGATCTGAGGGGAAGCTCTAAAATGAGGAGAAGCTCTGCTGATTTCTATCATCCATTAAAGTGGAGTTCCACCCGTTTTTTGATGTTTAGTTGTGCTGCATGCCCTTAGCACATCGTTTTCACAATGGGCAACATTTTTTATTTTTTTGGCCGGTAAATACCTTTTTCCCCATAGCTTCCTGGTCCTAATCGCCTAGGCGATTAAGTCACAAGGGATCCTGGGATATCTGCGTCATGGATCCCTTGCGAATCGCCTACCAAAATCTTGCGTTTTTCGTGAGAGAGAGAGGAGCTTTCAGAAGTCTCAGCGATGTCTGGGTGGGCGGGACAGAGCAGCTATCGAACAGCAGCCAATTGTGTGGCTACTTAAGAAAGGGGCGGAGCCGCATCGCGAAGCATAATCTAACTGTGTGCAGGGAGACAGAGGAGCTTTCAGAAGTCATCAGCGATGTCTGGGTGGGCGGGACAGAGCAGCTATCGAACGCAAGCCAATAGAATGGGGTCAGGGCGGATCGCTATGTGTATACGGCTCCGCCCCCTTTCTAAAGAAGCCACATAATTGGCTGGCATTCGATTGGTGCTCTGTCCCGCCCACCCAGACATCGCTGATGACTTCTGAAAGCTCCTCTCTCTCCTTGCACACAGTTAGATTGTTTTATAATTATAAAACAGCTTATTGTTTTATAACCAAACTGTGTGTAGGGAGAGAGGGAGAGGATCTTTCAGAAGTCATCAGCGATGTCTGGGTGGGCGGGACAGAGCAGCCATCGAATGCCAGCCAATTATGTGGCTTCTTAAGAAAGGGGGCGGAGCCTTATACACATAGCCGCCCGCCCTGACCTCATTCTATTGGCTTGCGTTCCATAGCTGCTCTGTCCCGCCCACCCAGACATCGCTGATGACTTTTGAAAGCTCCTCTGTCTCCCTGCACACAGTTAGATTATAAAACAATCTTTTATAATTATAAAATGATCGCTGAAAGCTTCTCTGCCCCTGCCCACAGTTAGATTATGTGACGTGATGCGGCTCCGCCCCCTTTCTTAAGAAGACACATCTGAAAGCTCCTCTCCCTGCACACATTGATTATAAAACAATAGTAAAAAAAATAAAAAAACGTCAAATAAAGTTATGATTTCAAAACACTATGGGGGCGGGAACTTCTGCAGACAAGAGATTGCCATAGCAATCTGTCAGGAAGAAGGACGGCCTCCCTGAGGCATTACTGAGCATGTACGAGATTTGCAGGTGCATGATGGGTAGATAACTGCACAGAAATCCAGAAAATGAACAGAATGACCACAACTAAAATGGAAACTGCCTGCCTCTGAGATCAGTAAGTAAATAACTATTTTTTAAAGAAAGTAAAAGCCCAAAAAGTATGACATATTAGAAATTTTTATTTACAGGTTTTGACAGTTACAGAGCAGTGTTTAAAAAAAAATGTTTGGGGGAGTGGAGCTCCCCTTTAATGTACAAGCAAAAATGCAGTTCTCCTCAGAACTAGAGCAACAGACTATTTACCTAAATTAAACCCTTTACCTCACACATGAGTGGTGTGTGGGGAACTGTGTCAAATGCTTTTGCAACATCCCAGTATACTATGTCCACAGCCAACCCTCTGTTTTTACAAGTTCAACGGTGCAAGTGAATAAAAGAATATATGAAAAGGAAAAAACACTGTACTAAAAATGTTTATGTGCTTTACTTGCATGTTGGAAGAAACGCCTAACATTATCAATTCTTAAAAAATGGACTCACTTGTAGTTTACAAAATGGGTTACAGAAGGGTTTACTTTACAGTCTATAGGTAGCCATGTCACTTTGATTTTGATTTTAACAACATTATCACACTCCCCACGGGCTGCCATTCTAGAAAAATTAGTGCATGTCCTACAATCCTCATAGAGGTTATAAAGTAGCCTCAGATGACAGTAAAAGATCAGGGGTCATCAATTTTGCTAAAAATACCACCTCGATGTTGCACAGCATTATTGTATTGTGAAAGATGAGGCACAGAGTTATGTTTGAATAAACAAACACTGTATATCAGATTCAGAATACTTTATTAATCCCAAAGGGAAATTATTTCAACATCAGCACCAGATACTCATCCCAACTTTGAATCATTGAGGAGAGAGTATGGAGGGGGGGGGGGGGGCTGCTTTGCTGCCTCTGGATCTGGACTGCATGTTGTCATTGATGGATCCATGAATTTGAAGTTGTGTAAGGAAATTTTAGAGCAGAATGTCAGTGGCCGTGGTTGAGTCATGCGATGTGACAAGGATCCAAAAGGTAGGCATAAATCAAGAAATTGTCCTAGAGCAATTCCGTACAGCAAAATAGTGCAAAGACTTTTTTACTACTGTGCAGGTCATATCAACAGCTACAGAAAGCATTTTATTAATGTTACTGCAAGAGAGGGATGTTCACTCGTTATTTAATATAATAGTTTACATGTTTTGCTATTAATGACATTGATTAAGCCATTTGTTTAGGAAAGGTATGTACCGTATTTATCGGCGTAAACCGCACACTTTTTTCCCCTTAAAATCAGGGGAAAATCGGAGGTGTGCGATATACGCCGATACTGTTGCAGCGGTGTTTGTTTTTTAATTAGGCGCCGAGCGGGACAAGCCAAGAGGAGCCGAGTGTACTGTGCACTCGGCTAGGCTCGGCTACGCCCGCAGCCACGCGAGAGGAGCCGAGAGAAGCCGCGAGAAGCCGAACACACAGGAAATCTGGCTCCTCACGGCTCAGCGCCTAATTCAAAAATGAACACCGCCACAACCCCGGGCAAGGTGCGGATGGACTGGACGGGCCCCGCAGACGGAAACCTGGACGGACCCCGCGAGGAAGCCGCAGACGGACACCTTGACGGACCCTGCGCAAGGAAGCTGCAGACGGACACCGCGCATGGCCGCAAACGGACGCCGGACAAGGCCGCCGATTGACAAAAATTTTAGTTTTTTTTCCCTTTAACTGCCTTCCTAAGTTTGGGGTGCTTGTTATACGCCGGCGCGCGGTATACCCCAATAAATACGCTAAATGTTAAATGTACTTCTTTTTTTGTTGAGGCTGTCTTTATACACTCACCGGCCACTCATGTTCAAATTGCTAATTAGCCAATTTAAGTGACTTTGAAAGTGGCAAGATTGTTGGTGCCAGGCGGGCTGGTCTGAGTATTTCAAAAACTGCTGATTACTAGGATTTTCACACACAACTATCTCATTCAGAGAATGTTCTGAAAAAGAGAAAATATCCAGTGAGCGGGGTGCGGTGTGGATGAAAATACAATGTCAGAAGAGAATGGGCAGGCTAGCTTGAGATGATAGAAAGGCATCAGTAACTAAAATAACCACTTGTTATAACCAAGGGAATTCAGAATACCATCTCTGAATGCACAACACATCAAACCTTGAAGCATATGGGCTACAGGAGCCACACCAGGTCCCACTTCTGTCAACTAAGAACAGGAAACTGAGGCTACAATGCGTACAGGCTCACCAAAATCAGACAATAGAAGATTGGAAAAATATTGCCTGGTCCGATGAGTCTTGATTTCATCTGCGACATTCAGGTGGTAGGGTCAGAATTTAGCGTAAACAACATGAAAGCATGGATCCATCTTACCTCGTATCAACGGTTCAGGCTGGTCATGGTGTAACAGTGTGGGGGATATTTTTGTGGCACACTTTCAGCCCCTTAGTACCAATTCAGCATCGTTTAACCACTTATGGACCGGGCCATAGCAGAATGACAGTTACAGCGCGGTTGAAAAATTATGGGAGGGTGTACAATGACGTCCTCCCAGAATCGCGATCCCACTCCTCTGCTCATCCATCCCTATTCATGCCTCATCCATGGCTCATTAATGCTCATCCATCCCATCCATGGCTCATCCATCCCCATCCATGGCTCATTCGTGCCACATCCATGTCACATCAGTACTCATCCATGCCACATCAGTGCTCATCCGTGCCACATCAGTGCTCATCCGTGCCACATCAGTGCTCATCCGTGCCACATCAGTGCTCATCCGTGCCACATCCATGCCACATCAGTGCTTATCCGTGCCACATTCATGCCACATCACTGCTCATCTGTGCCACATCAGTGCTCATCCGTGCCGAATCCATGCCACATTTATGCTCATCCGTGCCGAATCCATGCATCATTAGTGTTCATCCGTGCTACATCCATGCCACATCAGTGCTTATCTGTGCCACATCAGTACTCATCCATGCCACATAAGCACACATCCGTGTCACTACTGTGCCCATCAGTGCCACTACAATGCCTCACAAAGGTGTAATAGGTAGTCAAATTAGATTTGTTATCTATGAGTTTATTGTGTAATATTGTTTTTAACACTAAGTCACTTTGAAGATTTATCCACGATAGCTGTTATAAATATGCACATACACGAGGGTACACCCCAGTACTGGGGAATGGCACCTATTCAAATGGTTAACACTAATGTCACAATGTCTATAGGTAGATATATATAAACCACACTCATATTCAACCCCTTCCCCCTTTTTTTTTTTTTTTTCTCCTTTTCACCAATGTACCTGGTTACACTTAAGAGATATCTAATAAGATAGGTATATTTGTAATGGGGTATTTATAAGGGGTAGACTGAACTTTCCACAGGGGAGTTTGTACAGATGGGGTAACTTCTACTACCAAAATTTTTTATTTTTTTTTTGTTTCTTCCTGGCCTCTCCCTAGCCCAGTTAAATAAAGTTACTATACCAAGGTACCTGACTTGCGGGACCTTGGAGGGGGACGGAGTATGGGCGGGAGGGGCATTCGCTGAATGGATTCGGGAGCTGAGTGAGAGAGTGAGAATAGCGGTCTATGTACCAGCCCTGAAGGGAAGCCCTAAAGGGCAATGGGGTAGTGGTAAGGGAGGGAAGGGTTGGGGAGGGAGGGGGTTTTTTAAGGGAGGGATAAGTGAGCATACACTCGGGGTATTACACACTGCGACAATACAGTTAGGGGTGGAGGGGACCATATGGGTGGGCCATGCCAGTCACGGTGGGCGCGCAATGGACCCATGTCTCGATGGCCCGAGCAGAGTTGAAAACTGGATTATTATTTCCATTACTATTGATGCAGGATAAGCTATTGGCTATCACCTCCTGGAATATACGAGGTATGGGCGATCCAACTAAAAGAGCGGCAGTTATGTCACTCCTGGAGGATGGAATGCCGGGGATAATCTGCCTCCAGGAGACACATTTGACTAAGGACTCAGTCCTGCAGTGGAACAGTCGTAAATTCCAAGCACAATTCCACTCAGTACACTCCTCCTACTCAAGAGGAGTGAGCACACTGATAGGGAGGGGAGTGACCTTTTCCTGCTCCAAATCATGGGTGGACGATCAAGGGCGTTTTACATTTCTGCTTTGCTTCATTGAAAACAGACCATATGTCATAGCTAATTTGTACATCCCCCCTTCCTTTAAGCTAGATGTCTTATATAGTCTTATTAAATTTACACTGGATGCCCCAGATGTGCCCATTATAGCGGTTGGCGATTATAATGAAGTTTTAGACAATAGCATCGACAGATTCCCACCGGGGACTGGGCCAAAGGGGGGACGACTGGCTGGATTTATCCAGGAAACTGGGCTGAAAGACATTTGGAGATCCTCTTTCCCACAGGGTCGTCAATTCTCATGTTACTCTAGCTCCTATGGAACTCTATCTAGAATAGATATGGCCCTGTGCAGTGATGGGGTTATGCCCCTGGTCAAGGATATACACTATGGCCTTAGAGGGGTCTCAGACCACTCCCCGCTGGTCTTAACAATAAAGTCAGGAGCTAGGTCCTCTTCTAAAGTATGGAAGCTCAACCCAGGTTGGCTAGAGCTAATAGGGGAACCTCAGACCATGAAAGCCCAATTAGCAGAATTTGTGCTTATTAACCAAGGTACGGCATCATCGGGAGCGGTCTGGGACTCCCTAAAAGCCTTTGCAAGAGGCCTGCTAATACAACAGGTTGCTAGAGTTAAAAAAAAAGGGAGGATGGAAGAGATCAGGTTGACTAGCGAGACCGCCCAAGCAGAACTGAAATTCATTGAGGAACCAACGCTAGCCAAACGGACAGAGTGGATAGCAAAACAAGAAGAATATAGAGCACATATCTTAAGAATAGCGGAGAATAAGAGGACACTACAAAGGCAACAACAGTTTGGGGAGGGGGAGAAGGTAGGACGTATGCTAGCTCTTCTGAGTAGAACCAACTCCCCTCCATCAAATGTCTCAGCAATTAGGACATTGTCGGGCGAGATAACAACAGATGCACAGGAGATTCTAAAAACATTTTCCCAATAATACAAAGATTTATACAAATCCAAGAGGGAATCGGCGAAGGGTGCGATGGAAATCTTTTTTCAGAAAATAGAAGTTCCCACACTGTGTATTAAAGATAGGGAGGAACTAGAAGCACCAATTACCCTAAAAGAAATCCAACAAGCTGTGAGCGATATGCCAAATCAAAAATCTCCGGGTCCGGATGTGCTCCCCATAGAGATATACAAGAAGTTTGGCGAGATATTGCTCCCAGTGCTGTTGAGGACCTATGATGGGGCGATGAGAGAGGGGATACTTCCACCCTCGATGTCAGAAGCAATTATCATTGCAATCCACAAGGAGGGGAAGGACCATATGGATCCTTCATCGTATCGCCCAATCTCTTTACTATCCTCCGATGTAAAAATCCTAGCTAAAATCTTGGCAGCCAGGCTAAATAGATTTATTAGTAAACTCATTCACCCAGACCAATCTGGCTTTATACCAGGTAGGGCAGCCAGTATTAACATCAGGAGAACCTTTCTAAACATACTTACTCCGATAGACACAGCAGGGTCCAGAGCTATACTGTCGCTCGATGCGGTCAAAGCCTTTGATAGCCTCGAGTGGGCATACCTTTGGAAAGTACTCGATGGCTTTGGGTTTGGTCCGATTTACACCAGCTGGGTTAAGCTGCTGTATCGCGGACCGAGCGCCAGGGTTAGAATTAATGCCGAGATATCCGAGAGCTTTCTACTGGAACGTGGGACGAGGCAGGGGTGTCCACTGTCCCCCCTTCTGTTCGCCCTTGCAATGGAACCACTGGCCATAATGGCCAGGGCAAGGTCGGACATAATGGGGTTCAGAAGACACCAGGGAGAAGATAAAATCGCACTCTTCGCCGAAGACGTCCTATTTTTTCTTGGAGATGTTGTAGGCTCGCTCGACAAAGTGATGCAATTAATGGAGGAATTCGAACAGTTCTCAGGTCTTACGATCAATTGGTCTAAGTCAGCCCTGCTACCAGTGGACCCAGTGGATTCCCACATGTTGTCAGGCCTCTCCCAAATATCCATTAGCCCTAAAATTAAGTACTTAGGAATTTGGATCTCAAAAGATGCTGCCCAATTCCTCTCCCTAAACCTAGATCCATTACTATCAAAGTGGAAAAAGAAAAGTGATATATGGAAAAGATTGCCCCTGTCCGTTGCAGGACGCTGTAATCTAATCAAAATGATTTGGCAACCACAATTATTATACCTTTTACATAACTCGCCAATATGGATAGCACACAGATGGTTTAAAAAGATAAACTCTTTATTTAGAGATTTAATATGGAAGGGAGGGCAACCTAGGATAAGTCTACAAACTTTACAACTGCCTGTAAAGGAGGGGGGAATGGCGGTTCCCCATCCAAAACTATATTTTTTGGCAGCACAATTGCAACATTTAGCTGGATGCGGAACCGTAGAAAGAAGTAATATCAATAATAGTCTCCTACTAATAGATAACCCACATAAGTTACTAGTTGAAGCCCTAGAAGCAGATTATCTGTGTCAAAAACATTTGATTACAAAATTAACCATCAAAATATGGCACACTACAAAAACAATCCTAGGGTATAAGGGACCATCAGAATTTTCTCCCCTTTGGAACAACAATAATTTGCAGGAGCTGTTAAATATAGAAGCATCGAGGGAGTGGGCAAACAAAGGCATATGTCGACTAAAGCACATATTTAAGGGCAGTGTTATGAAGCCATTTCAAGACCTAGTAAGTGAATTTAAAATTTCGAATAAATTTTTCTTTAAATACCTTCAGGTCCGCCACGCTATACAAGCACAATTTGTTTCTCAGTCAGTCGAGTGGACAAAGTTGGTAGCCCTGGCCCCTGTTATTGAGGCAACTCAAGCCAAGGGCTTAATAGCTGCGAATTACAGTAGGCTGGGTGAGAGGGCATTAAATAGAGAAGGTCCGTGGAAGAGCAAAGTGGCATGGGAGAGCGACCTGGGCAGCATCTCCCCAGAACAGTGGAATAGCATTCTCCGTCAAGGAGCTTGGGCGTCCATTGCCCCGGCCCAAAGACTGTCCAACCTATTCCTACTACATAGGGTCTACCACACCCCCCATAAAATGTTCAAACTAGGATGGAGACCCAACAAAGAGTGCCCAAGATGTAGTAATAAAGGAGATCTTCTTCATATGGTTTGGAAGTGCCCAAAACTTTATAGCTTCTGGGTGGGCATTATAACACGAATAAATGGAAAATTTGGATCTGCCCTTGTCCCAGCAGCCAGGATCTGCCTCTTGGGTTGTATGGACGATACCAAGGTACCGCAAGACACTCTTGAGCCTATCCTGAGATGTCTATTTCAGGCTCGTAAAATAATTGCCCAAAAATGGCAAGCGAAGGCGCCCCCAACCATAGAGAACTGGCTAGAAGTAATGAAACAAACTATCTCAAATGAAAAGGTATACTTTACTACCCAAGGGAAATATGACAAGTTTGTAAAAACTTGGAGATTATGGCAACTGACAGACGAGGATGCTAGGTAAGCACCCTTGCCCCCAAAATCTAGGGACCGCTTGTGCCTGGGTAAAAAGGGAACGACCAATTAGTATAGGGTCCCTATGAGAAAGCCCCTACCTCGCTGCTTTTATTTTGTTTCAACTATTAAACAGCAGGAACGGAGTCAACGGATGTTAAATTATTCCACCTAAATACCATGTTTGTATGCTCACAAGGGAGGGGAAGAGAAGGGAGGGGGAAGGGGGGATGGGAGGCGGAAATAAGGGGGGGGGAGGAACACAATAAAGACAATACTCAACATTGCACAAGGTGCCCGCTAGGGGTGCAGGAATCACTTAATTCAGTATATAACTATGAAAGTTGTAATAATCTGTTTGTATTTTTCTGTTCTTGAAAATATGTATGTTAAAAGCTAAAAAAAAAAAAAAAAAAAAAAAAAAAAAAAAGATTTGAAATGTATGTCCCTAGAACCTTATGGTGCGCCCTACATGTTGGGCCTCTATATGTGGCCAGGCTGTGGAAAAGCCTCACACACGTGGTATTGCCATACTCGGGACAAGCAACAGAATATATTTTGGGGTGTGATTTTTGCTATGTACATAATATGTATAAGAAATATCTTATAAATTGACAACTTTGTGTAAAAAATGCACTTTCATTTTCTTTCCACATTTTCCAAAAACTTGTGGAAAAAAATAACATGTTCAAAAGACTCATTTTGCCTCATAGAATATACGTTGCAGTGTTTCCATTGTCCTGGTGCATTTTGCCTCATAGAATATACGTTGCGGTGTTTCCATTGTCCTGGTGCTCCAGGGCCTTTAAAAAATGTAAGAAGTAGTCAAGAAATTATATGTAATAAATATAAGGCCGCGTACACACCATCGATCCAACCCGATGAGAATGGTCCGACGGACCGTTTTCATCGGTTCACAGAATGATGGTCTGTAAAATCCTTTTCTTGGAGTACATCACGGGACACAGAGCCTAGTAATTACTATGTGGGTTATATTCCACCTTCAGGTGCTGGACACTGGTGTAATCAATTAGACAGGAAGTTCCCTCCCTATATAACCCCTCCTATACTGGGAGCACCTCAGTTTTGGTAGCAAAGCAATAATTGTCCCAATATCCCCAAACAAGAGGGGCGGGAGCTCTGTGTCCCGTAATGTACTCCAAGAAAAGGATTTCACAGGTAAGCTGTTATAAAAATCCTATTTTCTTTATCATACATCACAGGACACAGAGTCTAGTAATTACTAAGTGGGACGTCCCAAAGCAATGCCTACTGAGGGGAGGGAGACACAAATAACGCAGACCGCCATCAGACGTGAGGACCCATACTGCTGCCTGCAGCATACCGCGCCAAAAAGTGGCATCCTCTTGCTGTCTTACATTCACCTGATAGAAATTAGTGAACGTAAGCACCGACAACCAAGTTGCGGCCTTGCAAATCTGAGTCACAAAGGCTTGGTAATGCACCACGCATGAAGTGCTTACTATCCTGGTAGGGTGCACTCTAAACGAAACAGGGGGAAACCCTCTCTATAAAACACAAGCCTGAATAATAACCTGATGAATCAACATTGAAAACAGTTGATTTATATGCTGCCTGTTCTTTCCTAGGGCCTCCTGGTAGCGCAACATCAGTTTTCCGTATCCGAGCAACCGCTTTAGATAGGTCTTGACTTTTCTTACTCTAACGAGAGAGTGTAACCATTTTAATAGCTGATCGTCAGATCACACTGCCTGCCCATTTCTAGGGTCTTCTGGCAGCACAACAAAACGTCAGTTTCCTATATGTGAAACCTTCATATAGATTTTTAACTGCTCTCATCTATATTGAGAGAAAAACAATAACTTTTTCCTTCCGCAGAACAAAGTTCTGGAAAAAGGGAAGGCAAGAATATCTTGATTCAAATAAAAACTAGGAGGATTTAACATCACCCTATCCTCAAGAATAATTAAAGCGGATGGTTCACCCCAAAAAAATATTAAAAGCCAGCAGCAACAAATACTGCAGCTGCTGACTTTTAATATTAGGACACTTACCTGTCCTGGAGTCCAGCGGTGTCCGTAGCAGAGGACGAGCGATCGCTCGTCACCCTGCTGCTCCCCCCTCCATCCACGGTGAGGGAACCAGGAAGTGAAGCGCTGCGGCTTCACTGCCCGGTTCCCTACGGCGCATGCGCGAGTCGCGCTGCGCCTGGCGATTGGCTCCCGCTGTGTGCTGGGAGCCGAGAGTTCCCAGCACACAACAGGAAAAGCCTGTCTTTTGCCCGAGACTGCGGGCCGGAAGTGGGTGCAGATACCTGTCTTTAGACAGGTATCTGCACCCCCCTCCCCCCTGAAAGGTGTCAAATGTGACGCCGGAGGGGGGGAGGGTTCCGATCAGCGGATCTTCACTTTAGGGTGGAGATCCGCTTTAAGTATGGCTCTATACAAAGAAAGTTGCCAATACTGAAACTCTCTTGCGGAGGCTACCGCAACCAAGAACACCAATTCCCTTGTTAGAAGGATGAAGGGAAATATGGTGCATCGAAAGCGGCCTATATACTTTTCTCCCGTGGCATATAGCTCAATATTACTTAGCAAAACGCACAAATATCAAAGGCATATCCATGTTCTACTCTTACCTACAAGACAAATTAGCATTCACCAAATCTTCTGATATGCAAGCCTGGGAGAGAGAATTCAATGCAGTATATTCAATCGATCAGTGGCAGACAGCCCTAAGGGTAACATACTCCTCCACTAAATGTGTTAATCTTTGGGAACTATACCAAAAAATCTTATTGAGATGGTATCTCACCCCACTCAGATTGTCCAAGATTGGTAATCCCCCGGGTGCTGGAGGGAATGTGGGGGAACAGGTATGCTGTTCCAAACTATATGGTCCTGCCCTGCTGTAATGCAATACTGGCAGCTAATCAAACACCTTGTAGCACAGGTCCTTAAACTTAATCTGACCCTGTCCCCGGGGCTGGCGCTACTTTCCTTGGGCATAGATCAGATCCCGTATCATTCGAGGACGCTGCTATCCCACATACTTCTAGCTGCTATGTGGTCTTTAATGCACTAGTTTTAGTCTGCTATTCGGCTTATTTTTTTTTTATTTTTTTCTCCTTGTTTTTGTTATTTCAGTTGTACTATCTCATTTTAGTACCTTGGTTCTACATGAGAACTAGCCCCTCGGGCATGATGGGTTACAGGAATTCAATTACTCTCATCTGTTATGTATACCATCATAGTATTGTGTGGATAAGCTGTTTCTACACTTTGTGATACATCTCACTGTTATGTTTCTTTGTATTTTTGTTCATGTCATTTATGTTTAAAACTGTTTAAAATGAATAAAAACGATTGAAACTAAATATGGTGCATCGGCCCAAGGTGCTGACCTTGTAAGCTGACAAAACTAGACTCAATCCCCCGAGCACAAGCGCGACCTATCTGGCGGACTTATATGCGTTACCCCTTGTATAAAGACTGAGATCAAAGAGTGCGAAGCAAGTGACCTTTTAAAATATAGACAAGGCCGAGATCGGATCCTTGATGGAACTTAAGGCTAGCTCCATCTCCTTTCCTAATGTAGCAAGTCAAGAATTGTACCTATGACATACTTCCAAGGATGCCACCTCTTGGTTTCACACCAGGAACATGGGCCTTCAAGATCCTATGATACATGGTCCTGGAGGCCAGCTCTCCTATATGAATCAAGGTAATTTTCCATTGATTCTGAAAGCCCTGATCCTCAAGAATGCAGGCTATAACAGCCAGACCATGAATTTCCATGTTTGCAAGACGGGATGGAATACCTCCTTGCGAAGTAGGCCTGGACAAGATGTAAGAGACCCTGGGTCCTCTACTACCATCCTTATGATTCCTGCACAGTAATGTCGCCTGGGTCATGCCAGAGCTATTAGGCTGGCTTCTGTTCCCCTCTGATGTCACTGGGGGGAGAGAACGCATAAACCAGTGACAACTGGTCCCACAGGGTCACTAATGCATCTGTCCTACATGCGAGTGGATCCTTTATCCTTGACACAAAGCTGTCCAACTTCTTGTTGAACCTAGACACCAATAAATGTTATGTACATGATACCCTTTCTCTGGCATTTGGTCAGAAAAAAAGTCTGGGGGGGAGGTCATTCTCCCGGGAACAATTGTTGACGGCTCCAGAGAACCGCCTGCCAAATCTGCATTCCATGAATTTAAGATTGTCGATAGGCAAGGCACAAGGCAGAAAATGGCTTACTTCTCTCTGGCTGCGTGACTTCTAGTGCCTCCTTGGTAAACAAAGTAAATCACTGGTGTGGCATTGTCAGATTGTACTCTGACAGAACAATCCTGCAACCTAAAACGTCCAGGCCCTTAAGCCAGACGCTCTATCCGTAGCTCTAGAATGCTGACAGAAAATGCTCACTTGGAGCTTGACCACTTACCCTGGGCAGTGGTCTCTTCTAGGCCTGGCCTCCATCCCTAGAGTCCAGAGTTCGTATCTGTCACCTCCCAGGTAACGGGCATGAAAGATCTTCCTTTCTGCCAATCTTTTGGTTAAGAACCACCAACTGAAACTCCAGCGTATCCCTGGGACCAGACTCTTTGAATGATGCTAGGTTAGGATCTACTCGTTCCAGGCCGACAGAATAATGTTTATATCAGCCTTGAATGAAACTGAGCATAGGGAACCGCTTTGAATGAAGCCACCATCTTCCCTAGCAACTTAAGCAAAAGGCAAATGTAAGGAATTGTTCCTTGCCTTGACCACATAGACCAACTTAAAGTACAACAAAAAACACACAAACTCCTGCGGACGGGTGGGTTGTCCAATAATTGATCAAAAAATCTTCATCGAAAGTCATAAAATTGTAAAAAGTGGTGCTAGCAGTGGCCTTGCTGCCCTTCGTGGATGGGGAAGTCCTGGCACAAACAAAGAAAAGAAAAAGAAAGGCGCACCAGCCTAGTGCATTACCACTCAACACTTTATTCAATAATAATAATATTAAAAACTACTCACAAACAGCATATTGAACATGCTTGTCAACAAAGTTGAGGTGAATTCCCTTCGAATCTCGCTCCACAGTGGGGGGATATAGGGAATGTGAAACTGCCGGCTGACGCGTTTCGAGGCGTCTGGGGCCTCTTCATCAGAGCTCGACAGTATAGACCCCTCCGTGTCCACTGCCTATATACTACTACATTCAATGAATGAATGAATTAAATTGAATTGAATTGGAGGGGACCACACCTACTGCTGACCTCAATGATCACACCTCTAGGAGGTCGCACCAAAGGATTGGTAAACACAAAGATTTACACGTGTGACATGTATGTGTGTATACGAATGTACATGTATGTGTGTATATACAGTATATATATACATTGTTTGCATACACACACAGGGTTCTGTCTCATAGACTCTTTTATAGATTACTTATAGATTTTTTATTTTTAGCTATTTTATAGATTTTATGGGGTTTTTTAATAGTTTTTTTAAATGCAATCGTTTTTTTTTAAATTTAACCATCGTATCCCCTCTTGAAGTACATCTTGCCGACCGTGCCAATAAGTTTCCATTTGTGGTAATGACCATACATATATATGTGTGTGTGTGTATATATATATATATATATATATATATATATACACACAGTACAGAAAATAAGTATTTGAACACCCTGCTATGTTGCAAGTTCTCCCACTTGGAAATCATGGAGGGGTCTGAAATTGTTATCGTAGGTGCATGTCCACTGTGAGAGACATAATCAAAAAAAAATTCCAGAAATCACAATGTATGATTTTTTTAACTATTTATTTGTATGATACAGCTGCAAATAAGTATTTGAACACCTGAGAAAATCAATGTTAATATTTGGTACAGTAGCCTTTGTTTGCAATTACAGAGGTCAAACGTTTCTTGTAGTTTTTCACCAGGTTTGCACACACTGGAGGAGGGATTTTGGCCCACTCCTCCACACAGATCTTCTCTAGATCAGTCAGGTTTCTGGGCTGTCGCTGAGAAACACAGAGTTTGAGCTCCCTCCAAAGATTCTCTATTGGGTTTAGGTCTGGAGACTGGCTAGGCCACGCCAGAACCTTGATATGCTTCTTGCAGAGCCACTCCTTGGTTATCCTGGCTGTGTGCTTCGGGTCATTGTCATGTTGGAAGACCCAGCCTCGACCCATCTTCAAAGCTCTAACTGAGGGAAGGAGGTTGTTGCCCAAAATCTCGCAATACATGGCCCCGGTCATCCTCTCCTTAATACAGTGCAGTCTCCCTGTCCCATGTGCAGAAAAACACCCCCAAAGCATGATGCTACCACCCCCATGCTTCACAGTAGGGATGGTGTTCTTGGGATGGTACTCATCATTCTTCTTCCTCCAAACACGGTTAGTGGAATTATGACCAAAAAGTTCTATTTTGGTCTCATCTGACCACATGACTTTCTCCCAGGACTCCTCTGGATCATCCAAATGGTCATTGGCAAACTTAAGACGGGCCTTGACATGTGCTGGTTTAAGCAGGGGAACCTTCCGTGCCATGCATGATTTCAAACCATGACGTCTTAGTGTATTACCAACAGTAACCTTGGAAACGGTGGTCCCAGCTCTTTTCAGGTCATTGACCGGCTCCTCCCGTGTAGTCCTGGGCTGATTTCTCACCTTTCTTAGGATCATTGAGACCCCACGAGGTGAGATTTTGCATGGAGCCCCAGTCCGAGGGAGATTGACAGTCATGTTTAGCTTCTTCCATTTTCTAATGATTGCTCCAACAGTGGACCTTTTTTCACCAAGCTGCTTGACAATTTCCCCGTAGCCCTTTCCAGCCTTGTGGAGGTGTACAATTTTGTCTCTAGTGTCTTTGGACAGCTCTTTGGTCTTGGCCATGTTAGTAGTTGGATTCTTACTGATTGTATGGGGTGGACAGGTGTCTTTATGCAGCTAATGACCTCAAACAGGTGCATCTAATTTAGGATAATACATGGAGTGGAGGTGGACATTTTAAAGGCAGACTAACAGGTCTTTGAGGGTCAGAATTCTAGCTGATAGACAGGTGTTCAAATACTTCTTTGCAGCTGTATCATACAAATAAATAGTTAAAAATTCATAAATTGTGATTTCTGGAAAAAAAAAAATTGGATTATGTCTCTCACAGTGGACATGCACCTACGATGACAATTTCAGACCCCTCCATGATTTCCAAGTGGGAGAACTTGCAAAATAGCAGGGTGTTCAAATACTTATTTTCTGCACTGTATCAATCAGTTTTTTTTATAATGATTGGTTTTTCTTTCAACATATGTATGCACTCTTAATACTTTTAATGATTCTTGTATAGGGTCATGTGTATATATATATATATATATATATATTTGTGTATGTAGTCAATCATTATTATTTTAGCCTTGTTTTTTGGTCCTTCCGTGTACATTGGCCTATATACCCTGCTGACCTGATCGCATTCTCTTTCTATTTTTATATATATTCATATATATCTTATTTAGTAAGATTCCTGTATTTTACTCTATTTTAATTTTAATTTTATTTTATTTTACTGATACTCTCTGTCCATTCCCTTGGGTCTCTTTGCATCATTATTTCACTTTACATTGTATTTATCTTTCTTTTTATTATTCACACTGATTTTGCTACGGCTGCTCCTTTTTTATACGCACTCTCTTTTCTTGGGTCCTCTTTGCACATACAGTATATCCCCCTCCCTGTTTCCTCACCTCCCCAGGTTCTATTATTGTTTTCCTCCAACAAGGTGGTGACCTCCTGGGAGGCTTGCAGCATACGCCCCCCGACGTGCACTTTGTTTTAGCGTCGAGTGAGCGGCCACTGCCGATGACGTCATCTTTCGGCGCATCGGCGCTCTGGAGCGCAGACGGAGCGGTGTTTGCGCTCCAGGACATGGTAGCAAAGACGGCTTCCATGTCACCATGTAGAACGGATCTATTGCAAGTGCTACAACCTGTGAAGGTAACGCGATATGCCTCCCAAGCCCATGTTACTGGCAACACTATAGCGCTGCTACCATCTTTTTGCCTACATGGTCATTGGATCTATCAAAATCAAAAACAGAAATAAATACCACAATATTCCTTCCCCCCCCTTCCCCTCTATTGTTCCATGACACCAGTGAGGTTTTTGGCTGGGAGTATTATTATTATTGTTATTAAAGAGCTACAATACACCTCCCCCTATCTGCTATGTCCATCATTGCTGTAGTCCATCTGCTGGTGGGCTGGTATTATGCACGTATATATGTGCATACCCATAGTACATAATTTTCTATATAGCACATTATTGTTTAGACATTGATTCATTTATTTATTTATTTATCTTTCTACTATTTTTCTGTTGTTTGGGAGAGAGCGGTGTGTATGTGTCTTTGTATATATGCATACTTCACATGCAAGTGTGTATATAAATCTTTGTGTTTACCAATCCTTTGTTGCGACCTCCTAGAGGTGTGATCATTGAGGTCAGCAGTGGGTGTGGTCCCCTCCAATTCAATTCAATTCATTAATTCATTGAATGTAGTAGTATATAGGCAGTGGACACGGAGGGGTCTATACTGTCGAGCTCTGATGAAGAGGCCCCAGACGCCTTGAAATGCGTCAGACGGCAGTAACACATTCCCTATATCCCCCCCCCCCACTGTGGAGCGAGATCCGAAGGGAATTCACCTAGACTTTGTTGACAAGCATGTTCAATATGCTGTTTGTGAGTAGTTTTTAATATTATTATTATTGAATAAAGTGTTGAGTGGTAATGCACTAGGCTGGTGCGCCTTTCTTTTTCTTTTCTTTTACATAGACCAGCTTTCTTATAGCGCTGATTTTGTCGGGGTCAAAAAAAACTCCTTTTTGGGTTGTGTCCCAAACATTCCAAGCTTCTTTCCAAACAAAAGAATCTACCTTTATCTGGGATCCTAACCCAGGAGTTCCAGATACTTGACCATGCTGGACACACTTAGGTCCAGCCATGCTACTGACCGATCTATCAGCAGCAGATTGCCTATGTATGCCATTACTGCTATACCCTGGGCCTTGAGACCTGCTAGCACCCTGTAAACTCGGGCACGGTGGCTAACCCAAAGGTTAAGACCACCAACTGGAGAAGGTGCTGTTTCCCTGCGAAACGCAGACAATCTCTGCAGTCCCATGTAAACACATATGCAAATGACTCCCCATATGTCTATGTGGCAAGTGTTTAAGTCATATGCCTCTATGGAAACGTGTATTCAGGAAGTATGGATTCATACAAAATATGCTTTGGGCAAAACATAAAAAAGGGGGCGCTGTATATACGCATACATATAGCATGTGTGCTATGGAACCGGCGTCTTGCAAGCAAGCATGCGTTTATGAACGTGTTACGTAACATTGCGCAACATGTACCCATGCAGACACATATTCCTATATGAACACAAGGAATCCTGTATAATTAAGGAAACTTAAATTATGCCTCATTATGCAACCATGCAAAATCTAGGCAAACATGCAACTTTAGGCGATCATGCATCCTTATGCGATTCAGCATTTTTGTTGCAATCAAACATCTTATGCATTTTAAGCACTACTGTGCGGACAAGTACCCTTGTGTGACCAAGGACTCTTGTGTGATCAAGCACCCCTGTGCGATCCAGCAACTTTATGCAATCAAGCATTTTATGCGATTTTAGGCATTTCTGTGAAAACAAGTCTCTCTGTGTCACCACAACTGCCATGATGACACTGGTTTGTCAGGTTGTGCCCAGGCCAGGAAGTGAGAACAATTCCAGGGACATAGACATTAATTAAAATGTCTGTTCTAGCTCTTCCCTGCTTAGCTATATGGTTTTATTACATCATGTGTCTCTTTTGGGATAAAATGTTTTGCACTTCCTGTCCTGGAGACACAAACAGAAAGTTAGAATTATTTCCAATGAGAACACCAATAGCAATAAATAAAAACTGGTTCTAACAACCACATTTTATTCAAAACTTTAAAGCTGGAACTCCAGGCACTGCCACAAACACTTTAGTTTAAATATAGTCCCCAATAGCTACAAATATATATAAATCAATTTTGTGTGAATCAGATACCTTTGAAAACCTGGCTATTACATTTTAAAAGTAGAAATGACCTCATTACCATGCTGTACATGGCCTGTGCAGAGAGCAAAGCTGTGGGAACTGCCCAGCAGGCTCCACTGCCTGCAGAAAATTAAAGGAGAGGGTTGACACAAGACCAGCCCCCCTGCACAAAGAGAAAGGACAACAGTGACCAGTCTTTTTTTACAGGATGTTCCTGTACAAACGCAATGACTCTTACTTGATTACTGGAACAAAACATATCAAGATTCAAGCAAGAATATACATGCTTCCTGTGTTTACACAATATTTGATTTTCCTGGAGTCCAGCTTGAAGAAAGGTTGTGACAATCTTAAAATGTGGCTATACAGGGAATTAAATAGGTTAGGACAGTTGCAAATTTTTACAAAGATGGCTTTAGTTTAAAGTTTACTAATTGACTGCTGTTCACCCTAAAAATATACATACTGTATATAAATATGGTATCATTGACATCACTAAAAATATGCAGTTTTCGCTAGCACTGTAATTACTATAAAGGTCCACTAGGTGGCACTGCAGAACTAAAATTGCTATTAGCAGAAAAATAGGGGAGAGACCGCAGAAAAAGACCAAGTGGTCCTTGATTTTGTTTTTGTTGACTGATTCACCACCATCTCCATTCCAAGTATCATATACTCCTAAAATACCACTTTCTAAGGCTAGTATTGTACTTTCCTCATGCTAGTTTGAGGCCACTCTGCTTTGTTCTGAAAGGGGCTGTAAAGGTTTGTTTTTTATTTTCTAAATAGGTTCCTTTAAGCTAGTGCATTGTTGATTCACTTACCTTTTTCTTCAATTTCCCTTCTAAATGTTTTTTTTTTTTCTTTGTCTGAATTTCTCACTTGCTGTTTCTTCTCAGTAAGCTTACCTCCATCATCCAAGCCTTTCTGGCTGGGGGTTAGGCAGCGTGCTCTCCCCCTCCCTTGGGACTACATCCCTGCGGGGAGATGCACAGATGTAGTCCAAAGGGAGAGCCCGCGTGTCACGTGAGCATCGATCTGCACCTTAAAGGGTCACTAAAGGAAAAAGTTTTGCTGAAATGACTGTTTACAGGGAATAGAGACATAAAAGTTAACTGATTCCTTTTCAAAATGATTAAAAATAGATAAAAATCAATCATATAATGTGCCTGCAGGTTAGTTTCACTTTTGAACTGGCTTCATGTTTCTGTGAAGTAGAAATAGAACAAAAACAAACAAATCCAGGGCAGTGTTTTGTTTTTAAAATGAATCTAATTGGTTCTGGGAAGTTTTAGACACACAGTAATGACAGCTTAGACCACCGTGAGAAAGCTCCCAGCACTGTGGTTATAAGGAAACAGACAAGCAGGAAGTGTGGAGAACAGAGCAGGATTACAGCAACTTCAAAGCAAAAACGAACAATAAGAACATGAAACCAGTACTGCAGTAAGGTAAAGGAAGATATTTAGCTAAAAAAAAATTCCTTTAGTGATCCTTTAAGTAGTGGAAGTGTATGGATTATTTTCGGAGAATAAGGATTCTGTTTAGTGTCACTTTAAATATATTTTAGGTTTCAATCATGCCTTCCCCTCTTTCCTTGAGACTGTACATATTCAGTTCCTACATACCCTCCTATATATTAACCCTCACCTCTCATGAATTTTGTGGTCTGTCCCTTGACACATACAATCTAATCAATATCTTTTTGTAAAGAACTTCACTTAGTTTTACGAGCACTAATCACCCAGTGCCAACTGTAGATACCACCATTATAAAGTATAATAAAAAGTTCATAGAAAATGTCCCATGCAGTAATCTAAAACAAGCTTCAAGTGTTCCAATCCAGAAAAAACAGACTTGATCCCCAGACAACTTCCACCACTGTGCTACAAGTGATTTCCACACCCAATAAGACATTGAACTCACCAACTACATTTGCCTCTCTTTTTACTGGTTGGCAACAAAAGCTTTCATCAGAATCCTGTAGATACATTTATGAAAACATGCAGGGTAAGGAAAGAACTTAGCCGGCTTGTGTGATAATAAGAGGATCAAGAGGGGTAGCATTTGCTTTGGGCTCCATACCGGAAACCCCAGGTAGGCAAGGCACCACCCAAGAAAAAACACCAAGGTGGGAGGAGGAAGAAAAAGATACCCTTGAGCGCTACAACAGAGAGAGAAAAGTACCCCAGGAAGGGCTCAACATATCTTTCGGACAACCTACAAGAGTGTCAGGGATGCTGCCTGTGGGATAGGCCCCCCGGCACTCAAGAAGCTTAAAGGAAAAGAAAAATGGCTGCTGCCACACAACTACAAGAAAATGATTGCTATGCATCCTCTACCTGGCTTCCATGCACGTCTATGGCCAAGGTCCACCTCAAAAAGGCTGCCTCTCCAGTCCACCCAAATATGGTCACAGGATCTCGGGGAAAATGGCTGCCGTGGCTCCAGGAAGATAGTTGCCTACCGTCCAAACCACATGACAGCCACAATGCAGCCTCCAAGACCCCCATAAGAGGCAGATACCAGACCTCCCAGGAGCCAGAGAAAGACTGAGAAGGCAGGAGGAGGAGGTAAGCTCTCCAGAGAGAACAGGCAGGGACCCCACAGGATCGACCACCCCAGGGAGTACCCATGCCCCACACCTTTTCCAAGGAGGGAAGAGGGGCATCTACATACCAATCCAACGCTGCGTGTGGGTAAGGCTCCCAGGACAGGGCCTCCTCACCAGGGGACCTTTTTTCACCTGATGCTGCTTTTGTTTGGTGGGTGTGCACTGCATTGGGGTGAAAGCTAGTGGAGGTTGGTGATCTGCAATTGCACTTATAATGTATGCATGGAGTGTTACTCACCTGGGTGTAATTTATCAGAGTGGTAACAATATTACACCATATTATTTTTTTCTTTTTCCGGCCTATCTGGAGTTCCAGAGATAAGGAGAGGATTCATCATACTCCACATGAGTGGCATTATCAAAGTGTGCTTTCTGCACTTAATTGTGTAGCCACAAATTCTGGTTCTTTTGCACTTACCGAGTGGGAACATTGGACTTTTTTGTTTAACACAGAAGGACTGGTTTGTGTTTTTTTATGTTTATGTAACTCACTTTTACAGTATAATCATCACAGCGCGGCATATTTGAGGTTTATTGCTTTGGAGGATTGGATATATTGCCTTTTTTTGCTAGCAGCTGTTATTTAATTACATTTTTCTGCTTAAGGGTCCTTACACACGGAGCGGTCTGTTTTTCGGTCCGCTCCGTGTGTCCGTCAGCTCAGCGGGGGGGTCTCCGCTGAGCTGTCGGGCGGACGGGGCGGTCCCCGCACACTGTGCAGGGACCGCCCCGTCTCTCCTCCGCTCTCCCCTATGGGGAGTCGGATGGAAACGGACCGTCTGTCCGTTTGCATCCGATCCGTTTGCCCGGACGGAAAAAAAAATAGGACATTCTTCCGTCCGCAAAAACGGATGCGGATCGAGCGGACGTTAGCGGATGCATCATCCGCTAACGGATCCGCTCCCATAGGGACCCATTACAAGTCCGTAAACGGACTTGTAATGAGTGGACCGTTCGTCCGCTAGTGTGAAAGGGCCCTAACACTCACTTTATTAAATGTTTCCATCTTGGGATTCAATTCACCCTGGTATCAGATCCCCATACGCTAACTTTTTCTCAATCTGGAACTCTTCCATGATCAGGACTGGAAAATTTTCTCCAGGGCACATTTCAAACCCACTTCTGGGAACTCGTATGTACACAAGTCTAGTTACCACCATAAGAAATGGATTCAGAATATCCCCTACAGTCAATTCTGCAGGTTGAAATGAACTTGCAGCACCATGGAGGACTACAAGCCCCAAAGTTTGATCCTCAAATAGAAGTGCGTTGAAAAGGGTCACCATGATGAGGACATAGATCAGGCCATTCAAAAATACCTTGATGAATACACAAAGACTGCTCCCTCTGACACCGATAAAAAACAACCTTTGCTTATTACTCAATACAATACCAAACATTCGGCCTTCAAAAAAAATCTTTAAACAAATACTGGGGCATCCTACTAAATGATCCAAAATTATAGGACTATGTGCCTTCTAAACCAAAATGTGGTGTTCAAAAAAGCAAGAAATATTAGAAACTACATTACTCCAAGCAAAATCAAGACGAATAAGAAAAATAAGTATGACACCATTGCTAAGATGTTATCTCTTATCGGTATGTACCGATGCTGTAAAAAGCCCAATCTTACATGTGCTTATGTTACACATGGCCAAACTTCAATGATCAAAGTGGGAATTCATATACCATTCAGGAATTTCTTGCTTGTTCTTCCAGCTACGTCATTTATCTCATTATGTGACCCTGCAGGAAGTGCTATGTAGGATGCACCATCAGGACGCTTTGAGCTAGATTCAGAGAACATAGGAGGAGCCTCAAACGATGACTCCCCTAGAATTAGTATAATACGTCACTTTGACACCCACCATAAAAAAAGACCCCACATCACATGCTCCAAATTCTGTCAGTGAATGTCAATGACGTCAATCCCCATTCACGGACGTTTTACGCAAACGACGCGAAAATTTTAAAATTCGACGCGATGACGACGGCCATACTTAACATAGGATACTTCACCTAGGGGGCATGTTTTTCTTTACGCCGCGTATCGCTTACGGAAACGTCGGAAAGTCACTGCGTCGGGCCCAAGTATGATCGTGAATTGACGATTCTCGCTGATTAACATATTCTCGGCGTTAATCAGCGGGAACGCCCCGAGCGCCATTTTTTAAATTGCAGTTCCGATACGACGGCGAAATACAATTACGGTCTGGTTAGGAAGGGGGTTTAAGTACCCAGTGGTCAAAGTTTTGGAATGGCACAGACCTGAATCAGATTGAAAATCTGTGGGGTGATCTGCACAGGAAATGCCCTCTCAATCTGACAGATTTTGAGTGTTTTTGCAAATTGCCAAGTCAAGATGTGCCATACTGATACACTCATACCAGTGCTGTAATAAAATCAAAAGTTGCTTCAACAAAGTATTAGTTTAAGGGTGTGCACACTTATGCAACTATATTATTTTCGTTTTTATTTTTACCTTCCTTCACCTAAAAGATTCAACTGAGTTTATAAGTCACATTAAAAAGGTGGAAAAAGTTCTGAAATGATTTATCTTGGTCTCATTTTTTTTTACATCACAGAAACCTGACATTTAACAGGGGTGTGCAGACTTTTTATATCCACTGTATCTATGTGGTCCTCACTTTTTTTTTTTTTTTTCCTCTGACCTCCATATCACTAGTTTCTTATAATGGATAGAGGTCCGCAAGAGAAACAAGTGAGAGCGTTGGTGGACTACTTATGGTGGTGTCTTTTCTCCTGCGGACTTTGGCAAATAATCTCTAAGGAGTGGAGTTTGGTGGTGTGGTAGAAGTAATACTTCTATCACACTATAGGGCAGGGGTAGGCAACCTTAAAGTGATACTAAAGTATTTTTTTCCCCTTTAAAAATAATGAACATGTTATACTTGCCTGCTCTATGAAATGGTTTTGCACAGAGCAGACTGGATCCTACTCTTCTCGGGTGCCTCTTTGGCACTTCCTCCTGTCGGGTGCCCCCAGAGCAAGCAGTTTGCTCTGGGGGCGTCCCAGTTGAGCCACAGCTACCCGTGTTCATTCAGACACAGAGTCATGGTTCACCCTCTCTCCCGATTGGTCAACTGACTTTTATTAACAGCAACGGGAGCCAATGGCGCCGCTGCTGTGTCACAACCAATCAGGAGGGAGTGTCCCAGATGGCTGAGGCACTCCTGCACATCGCTGGACAGAGATGGGGCTCAGGTAAGTATTGGGGGCTGCTACACAGGTGTTTTTTTATTTATTTTAATGCGTATAATGCATTAAGATAAAAAACCTTCTGCCTTTGTAATCGCGTTAAAAGGAGGTGGAGATCTACCTGAACATGGAAGAAATCAAAGATCACTGAGCACAGTGTAGCCTCCTCACACCTGATTTACACCTCTAAATTGCCGTACCACCGTGTCGCAATCACACGCGGCAATCATGAGTTTAAATCAGGTGGTGAGGAGGCAGCATATCGCCTCCTCACCATCTGTCAAACACAGTCGGATCGTTTTTTTAGAGGAACAGCAGTACTTGTCAATGTGCCCTTAGTTGCATTCCGCAGTGGTGCCCTTAGTGGCAAAACCCTGTGGTTGAGTCACGGTGGTACTGCCCCCCAATCCCTACCCTCTTTAGATGCTTAGGCAGTAGTCCAAAAGGTGTAGACATGCCGCAGTAAGAATTAAACCCCCTGTTGCTTTCGGTGGGTGCTACCGCCTGCCAATCGCGAACCATTTAAGTAAATGGGGCCTTGGACCAAGGGGTTAAAGCAGGTGGTGCAAAAGCAACGTATTGCTGCATGCTTTAACCCCTTGTTTGCTATACTGCACAAGGTTGCAGGGCACTTGCGGAGTGGCCCCATTTACTTGAATGGGTCAAGCTTGGCAGGGGCTACACCCTTCCTTGAGAGGGCGTTTAACTCCTGCCGCGGCATGTGTACACCCCTGGCCACTGCTGTTAAAGGGGGTATGGGGTTGGGGTGGTAAAAACAATATGTCCTAAATATATAGGTTTTACCACCTTCTAAACTGCAAATGTTAATGACCCCTTACTGTTCTGAGCACCCTATAAGGCTGCCTTCACACGGATGTGCTGCGGTTTACCTGCACTGTGGGTGCAGCACAGTGCATCTCCGACTTGCCTGGGTTAGCTGCGCTTTGCCATAGACTTCTATTATATCCTGCAGGTGTGGTACACTTTCTGAAAGAGCATCAAAACTCCTGCATTCAGAAAGTGTACCAAACCTGCAGGATATAAAATAAGTCTATGGCTAAGCACAGCTACGCTCACGGTGTGGGTAAACCGCAGCACATCAGTGTGAAAGCAGCCCTATACTAATATGCCCACTATTGCTTCACACTGACCTGAAGATCTCCTCTTTCCTGCTGCTTGCACCACTCTGGAGACCGCTAGCCATGATAAGAGGTGCAGTGTAGTTGGTATCACTTTGCATGGGACAGGAGCCAGCACTACAGAGGAAAGATCGGATTACGCGGCTCTTGTTCAGCTTTAACTTCACGAGTAGTCCCTCTGCATTGCACGCTTTTTTTGGTGCTCTGGAATGGTGGCCAGCAAGCCATAGATTTATGAAATAATACATGGTCTTTTTTTAAAGCTTACTAGCACCTCAGTGTTAGATAAACTTACAACACACGTTTCCACAAATCAACTCTGAAGTACGTTACACTTTAATAATTCATTTTTAAAAGGAATACCTGGTGATCCTGTCAGTCTCTCTTCTGCCCTGCTTCCTGCGAGTTCCTGCCAATGCTAACCTCAGGTTTACAGTCGAAGTAGCATTGACAGACATATTCCAGCATGACACCACGCAAAAACACAACATGCCTGCATTCCTGTAGTCAGTCTGTGATATTACAGGCTAATACAGTATGTCTATTGCGAAGCCCTGCTGAGCGTGAATGAGACTCCTAAAGTTGGCCATACACTGAGCAAATTTCATCCAATTCCTGATGAACTGGCCAAACGTTGTTTTTTGGGCCCTGTCCCATCTGACACCATTCTATTGAAAAATCAAAGCAGCTGGGTGGAAATTTTTGGCAGAATACTGGTTGCATTCAATGAGCTACAACCACACAGGGTATTCATCAATCTGCACTTTATAGCGTGGATGGAGAAATCTGTTAAATTTTTCTTGTTCAGCATGCAGGCTGTTTTATTCTTCTATAAAAAAAATAACAAACATGTTATACTTTCCTGTCCTGTGCAGTGGTTTTGCAGAGAGCAGCCCAGATCCTCCTCTTCTTGGGTCCCTGGCAGGTGCTCCTGGCCCCTCCCTCCTGTTGAGTGCCCCACAGCAAGCAGCTTGCTATAAGGGCACCCGAGCAGCAGATCTGTGAATCCAATCAGACATGGAGCCGTGGTTTGTCCCCTCCCCCTCTCTCTCCTTGGCGGCCGTGTTTGACAATTTTGATCCAATCAGGAGAGAGAGTCCCGGACAGCCAAAGCAGTCGTGGACATTGCTGGATAGAAATAGTCTCAGGTAAGTATTAGGGGGACTACTATACACATAACCTTCTGCCTTTACAACCACTTTAAGTGCTAGATGTCAGCAATTCAGAAGCACCCTATACAGGGTAGAACCACTGCCCCTGCCCATTTTAGCAATCATGCTGCAAAACTGCTGCGGTCATGTGTTGGCTCCAGAAAATACTTTATTGAAAGGAATATGTACACTTCAAAACAAAAAAAAAAAAAAAAAGGCGAATTTTAAGGACAGTAAAGGGATTTGCTTAGGTGGTTGTGAATTACTTCTTCCTACCGTTTCCATTTGGCTGCTAGTATAACATACCTACGCAGCACACCATTAGATGCAAATAAGCTGCATTATCGGGTATCCCTTGAATAGCAGAACAGAACCTAAAATTGAAAATTGTTGTCTCTAGCTCTATAATAACGGAGAAAACACAAGAACAGTGTTGTACAAGGACTTGGTCTTCAGCAGAGGGGAAGGGTCTATTTATATAGCAGAGTTGACCAGGCGATCCAAAGTTCAGAGTGGATAATATCTCAGGCCTTGCTGCGCTCCAGGATAGGGGTATCCTAGCAGTGGGAAAAGAAAGTAGAAAAAAGGGCGCACCAGCCTTGTGCATTATCCTTTGATGTATTTATTAAAAGAAAAGCTTTTAATCATTCTTCTTTTAATAAATACATCAAAGGATAATGCACAAGGCTGGTGCGCCCTCTCTTTTCTACTTCCTTTTCCGAAGGTTCCATTTAGCCTGGGAAAGTTGTTTAACCACTTAAGGACCGCCTACTGCACATTTACGTCGGCAGAATGGCACGGCTGGGCACATCAACGTATATATACGTTGATTTTAGTACCCAGCCGTGGGGCGCGGGCGCGCGCCCGCGACCCGGTCCGAAGCTCCAGGACCGGGACCGCGGCATTCGCGGACCCGATCGCCGCTGCAGTGCGGCGATCCGTCCCTGGAGTGGAAGAACGGCGAGAGCCGTGTGTACACATGGCTTCCCCGTGCTTCTCTGCGGCTGTAGCATCGATCGCGTCATCCCTGTAATAGGGGGACGCGATCGATGACGTCACACCTACAGCCACACCCCCCTACAGTTGTAAACACAACACATAGGCACACATCCCCTACAGCGCCACCTGTGGTTAACTCCCAAACTGCAACTGTCATTTCCACAGTAAACAATGCAAATTTTAAATGCATTTTTTGCTGTGAAAATGACAATTGTCCCAAAAATGTGTCAAAATTGTCCGAAGTGTCCGCCATATTGTCGCAGTCACGAAAAAAATCGCTGATCGCCGCTATTAGTAGTAAAAAAAAAAAAATTAATAAAAATGCAATAAAACTATCCCTTATTTTGTAAACGCTATAAATTTTGCGAAAACCAACCGATAAACGCTTATTGCGATTTTTTTTACCAAAAATAGGTAGAAGAATACGTATCAGCCTAAACTGAGGAAAAAAAATGTTTTTTTATATATTTTTGGGGGATATTTATTATAGCAAAAAGTAAAAAATATTGCATTTTTTTTTTTAATTGTCGCTCTATTTTTGTTTATAGCGCAAAAAATAAAAACCGCAGAGGTGATCAAATACCACCAAAAGAAAGCTCTATTTGTGGGGAAAAAAGGACGCCAATTTTGTTTGGGAGCCACCTCGCACGACCGCGCAATTGTCAGTTAAAGCGACGCAGTGCCGAATCGCAAAAAGGGGCAAGGTCCTTTACCTGCATTTTGGTCCGGGTCTTAAGTGGTTAAAAATTAATGTAGGATTTTGTTTTTTTACCAAAAGACAAGACGTTTTAGTTCATGGTGCATGAATACGATTACAAAATTTCACACATTTTAGTCACTGTAAACCTTGTAATGCCATATATATTTTTTACATTCCTATATTTCTTTTTAATGAGATTTGACATTGTTCAGCTTAGTGACTCTTTTTAAATGGCACATTACAAACACAAATATTAACCAGTAAAAACAAAAGTTGACTACTGTAACAATGCAAAGGATTGTCACTGCTAATGTTCAACAGTGTATATTGCTAATACTTTTAGGCTGTAAACAGTAAGCTTTGTTCACATTTGATTATAAAGTAAATCCTAGGTTGTTTCTCAAAAAACCTCCCAACCCATAAAACTTAGTACGAGAGCCGTACACCAGTGTAAGTGGGCCAAGTGCAAATGGTCATCACAGGGAACCCATCAAGTCAAGTGACCCAGCCAGTTGTTTCAGACAAAAAAGGTTAAAAAAAAAAAAAAAAAGGTTAAAAAAAAACAATAAATAAATAAAAAAGGGGCAGACTAGATTAACCATTTGGTCTTTTTCTGCCTTTACTCTATGTTTCTATGTCCTCTTGTTGGCATGACAAGCAGCAGAACGTCAACTCACAGTAGTCCATAACACATAGTTAAAATAAGAAAGTTGGCTCTTTATATCCAAAAAGTCTGAAGTCTCCTTCAAATCTCTCATAAAGGCGTCGGATGTCTCTCTTTGATACTTCAGAGAAATATTGTTCCACCTTTGTCTTATTGTAACGGGTGATTCCTGGAGGTATAGGGGGATAGGATACCAGTCTGTCTATACCTGCTTCTTTCAGGATGTATGGAGCATCTTCCTCAAGAGTCTCATGATGGCCAATCACATTGTAATTAATTTCACAAGGTGCACAAAGTTCTACATATGTTACCCAGTGTATTATATGATCCCCAAACTGGAGATCTAGAAACTTGTGGTTTGGGTCCCCCAAGTATCGTACAAAGTCTTGAAACTGTAGACCTCCTTTGGTCTCTGAGCGATCTTTCCTGTATTTGCGGATGATGACAGGAGCTATGTTGTGCTTGTACCATGGTTCAAAACGAGGGTTATGTACAAACTTATCCTTGTAGGCAGAAATAAGCCGTTCAAATGGATCACGCACAATAAAAAATTTGAAATAGGAGTTCAGTCTGAAATAAGCAGGAAATAAAAAAAAAATATATATTATATTAGGCATTATATAGTAACACATCAGCTAACCAACTACATTGCCAGAGCAATCTTCACACATTTTCAAATGAAACCCCAGTTTAACATTTTGGCATCCCAAAAAAATAATAAGAAAGTCGTACAACAGAACAAAAATTCAGAAGTGATGTAATGTGTTTTCGGACTAAAACTGTACTGCTTAACCCCCTCCATACAGGGCATTTTCACCCCCTTGCTGCCCAGACCAATTTTTAGTTTTCAGTGCTGTTGCAGTGTACCCAAATGAAATCTTTATGTCCCCCCCCCCCCCCCCCCACAAATAGAGCTTTCGTTTGGTGGTATTTTATCATCTCAAAAGAAGAGCGACAATTAGAAAAAAAAAAAACACACAATATTTTTTACATTTTGATTTAATAAAATATCTTTTTTTTTTTTACATTTTTTTTCCTCAGTTTAGACCGATATGTATTCTTCTACATATTTTTGGTAAAAAAAAAAACTCAATAAGCGTATATTGATTGGTTTGCGCAAAAGTTATAGAGTCTACAAAATAGGGGATAGATTTATGGCATTTTTTTTTTTTTTTACTAGTAATGGCGGCGATCTTCGATTTTTTTTGTGACCGTGACATTGCGGCAGACACATCGGACACTTGTATGCAGCGATTAGTGCTATATAACTGCACTGATTACTGTGTGAATGTGACTGGCAGGGAAGGGGTTAACACTAAGCGGCGCTGAAGGGGTTAATATGTTCCCTAAAGTGTGTTCTAACTGTAGGGGGGAGGGGACTCACAAGGGGAGGAGACCCATGCGTGTTCCTCTGTACTGGGAACACACATCGGACTCCTCACCTCTGACAGAGGTGGATCTTTGTTTACACACACAGATCCACACTCCTGCCGTGATCAGCGGTAATCGCGGGTGCCCGGCGGACATCGCGGCCACCAGACGCGCGCGCCGGGTCACGAGCATTGCCGCCCCTGGCGAGTGCGCCCTAGATTGCCGGAAAGAAAGGACGTCATATGACGTCCACCCGGATCGAGGGAGGGTTCCTGCCGGCGTCATTTTATAATGGCATTGTAAGAAAAGTTTTCATGCTTGTCCCATCCGATAATAACAGATGAACTGTTGTAATCGGACCTTGAAAGCTGTGTACCAACGATCAGATTATCATACAATCGTTTTGAAAGCGGTATTTTTCATATGATTTTTTGATCATGTGTACAGATCATAAGTAATCCTGAAATTGAGAGCTCTGGCTCTGACTGAGAAGAGGGCATGTCAACAGATTACTGCCATGTTATATATACCCGGACATTGTTTGAGTGATAATAATGCTAGGTTCTCTCTCAACTGGCCATACACATATAGGGGTCAATTCACAAAGCTTTATTTTCAGATTGCGGGTGTTATTTTAACGATTTTGCACGTTATTGAAGCTAGTTCAATTCACTAAACGATTTAACACTTTGAAAAATCATCAAATAACGTTTCACTACACAGAACCGATATTTTAAGGTGTGGATCCTTATTAAAGAGTCAAATCGTTATTTTAAAGAGTCAAATCGTTATTTTAAAGAGTCAAATCGTTATTTTAAAGAGTCAAATCGTTATTTTAAAGAGTCAAATCGTTATTTTAAAGAGTCAAATCGTTATTTTAAAGAGTCAAATCGTTATTTTAAAGAGTCAAATCGTTATTTTAAAGAGTCAAATCGGTATTTTAAAAAGTCAAATCGGTATTTTAAAAAGTCAAATCGGTATTTTAAAAAGTCAAATCGGTATTTTAAAGAGTCAAATCGGTATTTTAAAGAGTCAAATCGTTAAATATGTACAGAAGTGCAATTCGCAAAGATTTTTTTGACAGTTATCGATCGTTAAGCAATCGTTAAATTAATACCTCCCTCAGGGTGGCGTTATGACATTTCCCAGGCGATATTTTGTTGTTAGAGGAAGCTTTTGGCGATTTTTGGAGTGTAGTGAAGTTTTTAGTAGTGTTGGGCAAGATAGAACCGTGCTCTATTTGAACTTAAAATTATCCAGAGGCGAAGAAGAACACGTTAGAATGTTGTTCAGATTTATAAACATGTATTCCGTTCACATACTATTTTGGATGACTTTTCTGAAACCCAGGTGATAGCTAAATTCCGATTATCATCTCCCATGATTTATTCTCTGTATGAGGAAATACACATGGCTTTAGAAAAGCACACACTAGAAGTTTTGCACATCACATGCTCAATCTCCATGTGTATTGCTTGTGTCTCTCTCTCTCTCTCTCTCTCTCTCTCTCTCTGCATCTGCTCTTTTCCACATGCAGCTGTTCTCCTCCCCTTCTGCTCCCAGAATGCATCTCTCCAGCATTATTTAACAATCTTAAGAGTTATTTTAACATCCCAAATCTTAATAATAACGTCTGAGTAGTTAGCATAACGATTGGATAAAGAGTCAGTTGAAAACCATAACGACTATGTTAAATAACGATTATAGCTTTTGTGAATACCATGTTTGCTAGTGTTAAATAAGGAGTGCTAATTTAACAACTGAAGAAAACCAATAACGTTTCTCTTTGTGAATTGACCCCATAGTGGTCATTTATGTATGCTTCTGATCCTATTTTCCCAAGACTAACTGATATGACCATTCATGTTCCATGTGTGGTCTGTTTATCTTGTGCTGGCTATAGAAAAATCATCCCCCGTAGTTTGGAAAAACCTTTTCTATCAAATATTTTCATTTATTTTTATCAAATCATCTATTTATTTTATATACAAACAACAAAAACAACCAATACAACATACACAACCCAAGCCTGTAATGAGAGGGAAGAGAGAAGAAGAAAAAAAAAACACCTCCCTGGCCACCATGCCCCCCCCCCCCTATCCTGTTTGCTTGCACTTTTTATTCACTCCTCTCTCATCATACCTCCAGGATATCAAACCACCTTCTCAATATTTTTTCAAATTGCCCTATACAGCCTCTGTGTAAATTCTATCAAATATTTTGATCACTGTCTAGGCAAACATGTCTGAACAGGACAAGTATCTCTAATGGACATGGGATCTTTAATTGTGAAACTACACCCAAACATGAACAAAAAATGAGATCATGAGATGATCACAGCCAACCACTGTGATGATTTACACTAGTCAGATCAATATGGTGTATTCTAAAACTATACAAAATATTTCTTACAATACTTAAAGGCTCATACCGCTCATGCACATCTGATATACTGTATGAAGATAGCCTAGGCAGACCATTCTTGTCATGGTCATGAACAATACTTTCTGGAATATCCTCGATTGAAGGAAATGCCCCTGAAAAGATGCAACATCAAAGAAGTATTATTTGAAACAGCAATATACTGTACCTGTAACAAGAAACCATTAATTCACCTCAACGTTCTTATAAAGATAGAACAGGATGCTCACATTACTCAGAAAGAGACTCATCCCTACTGACGCAATCATATTTTGTCAAAGAATGATAACCAAAATGACAGCACAAAAATTGATGCAGTTATAACAGTAAAAATGTTCTGTGGTGAGATTAGCAAGAAACAATAGTGGAATAGTGGCATTTAAAAATACCACGAGGGAAAAAATTTATAAAAGATTTGGCAAATTATCATGCATTGGAAGGCGTTTTAGAAAGACTCACCTTTGGGATAACTTTTTTTTTTTAAATAATTTATACACACATACACACACAGGAATATATATATATATATATAATGTAGCAAATACTTACAAAATGAGGGCATTTAATCATTTACAAATTCACTCGTATTAATATGCCTTCACGGAATACAACAAAAATAATTTTGTTAGTCTGTAATAAGAAACACAAATATTACCATTTAAAACAATGAGAACTTTCTTCCACTGTGTATTTCCTACTTTGGGGGTTTGACAAAACAAGATTTTGTGCTTTTCGGAGACAAAGATTCGGTCCAGTACAAACTTGGAGATGATGGCGCGAGACTGGTTACCCAGTGATCCATTTCTGCACACAGTCTGCAACAGCTCCAAGCGCTCTTTGTGGATGAGATCAAGGTGCGATGCATTTTTCAGAGGCTCTGCAGATGGCTTCAAGATAAAAATCACAAGGTCTGTTCATTTTTAAGCCAGATCACATAACAAAACTTCAAGAATTTACATCAAAACTAGAAGCCTTTTTCGGTGTCACAAAATGTAAGATTACTTGATTATGTTTAATAAGAAAATAGTTAGCATGCTACAAAATAAACAAAGTTCAAGGTCTGGAGCCCATGGATACGTTAAATTCAACCTTCCTCTCAGGCCTACCAGTCAGAAGGTGGAGGAAATGGGCGTTTGGCTGGGACGACCGATTTTCTATTTTCCTACTTTAACCACCTTTATCTTTTGTTATCTTTGTATTACAGAACAGGTAATCCTTAAATTGCGCAAACAAACTTGGGCAGGGTTTAGCCGATATGCAATTCCATTAGTGGCAACAAATGGATTTGAACTTTACAACAGGATTGTTGACACCACTAGTAAGTTATCTATGTATTATTACGTCACAAAAACGATGCAACTGCACAATCTATATACAGTATGGGCCAGATTCAGCAATAGTTAGGATGGTGTATCTCAAGATACGCCGTGTAACTTCTAAAATGCGCCGGCGTAACTTTTTTCTGTATTCAGAAAAAAAGATACGCCGGGTTTGAGCTAAGATACGAGCGGTGTAATTGTATTACGCCGTCGTATCTTAACTGCATATTTACGCTGGCCGCTAGGGGCGTGTACACCGATTTATGCCTAGAATATGTAAATCAGCGAGATACGCCTATTCACGAACGTACACCCGGCCGTCGCAGTACAGATACGCCGTTTATGTTATGTTTTCAGGCGTAAAGTTATTCCAACAAAAAGATGGCGCAGCCAATGTTAAGTATGGACGTCGGGACCACGTTGAATTTTAAGAAATTTCCGTTGTTTGCGCAACTCGTCCGTGAATACATTCACGTAATTTTCAAAGACTCTTACATTCACGTCGTTTTCAAAGACTCTGACGTCATTTGGAGCATGCGCACAGGGATATGGTCACGGCCGGCGCATGCGCAGTTTAAAAAAACGTCATTTACGTGGGGTCACACTTCATTTAACTAAAACACTCCCATGTGAAAAACATTTGATTTAGGCGGGCTTACGCTGGCCCATTTACGCTACGCCGCCGTAACTTGAGAAAGTGCTTTGTGAATACAGCACTTGCCTCTCTAATTTACGGCGGCATAGTGTATCTGAGATACGCCAGCACAACTTTACGCCGCACTTTGTGAATCTAGCCCTATTTGTGGACTTTACTATTTGCTGTTTAACTACACCTATAAAACGATTGTGCTTTGAACCAACTTATCTCCCGTAATAGCAATTGATCTAGACCTCTTTTTTTCATTACAAACTTGGAAAATGGAAAATGTTCTGTTTGTATCTTTTCTTTAACCACTTCCATACCAGGCACATACGCACCTTCCTGCCCAAGCCAATTTTCAGCTTTTAGCGCTGTCGCTATTTGAATGACAATTGCGCGGCCTTGCTACACTGTACCCAAACATTTTTTTTATCATATTGTTCCCACAAATAGAGATTTCTTTTGGTGGCTTTTGATCACCTCTGCGATTTTTATTTTTTGCGCAACAACTAAAAAAATACATAAATAAAAAAATAAAAAATAAAATAAAGTTTATTTTTTTCTGTTAAATTTGTTTGTAAACAAGTACATTTTCTTCTTCAATTACGGGCACTGATATGGCTATACTGATGGGCACTGATAAGGCTGCACTGATGGGCACAGATAAGGTGGCACCAATGAGGTGGCACTGATGGTCACCGATAGGCGGCGCTGGTATGTGGCACTCAGGCAGCACTGATGGGCACTTATAGGCGGCACTGATTGGTACTTATGGGTGGCACAGATAGGTGGGCACTGATGGGCATGGATGGTCACTGAGGGTGGGCACTGATGGACACTGAGGGGTGGCACCGATTGTGGCATTGCTGGGCACTTTTTTAAATGTTTTCGCATGGTGTGCCCATGTTGCCAGTCAGTGCCCATTTGTGGGCACTGATTGGCATCTATTGCAAAAAAATAAAAAATGAACATGTGGATGGCCAGTGAGGCTCTATTGCCAACTTCAACAAGGTTGAAAACCAAGGCCTTTTGGGCCAGTATGGGGCTATCAGGATGAGGGTCATCTTTTCTTCCTGAAGTTTCCAGAGAACTAACGGGATAATTTGAACTGGGGGGGAATGCATAGCACAAGCGGAAGGGCCAATGCTGAACTAACGCATCCAGGCCTTCCGCTTGATCCAGTCTGCTGAGGGAAAAGAAAAGCGGAACCTTGGCATTGGTCTGGGACACGAACAGGTCTATCTGAAGGGTTCCCCACCTGTCCACTATTTCCTGGAACACCTCTTGATTTAAGCTTCATTCGGATTCTAGAACCCTCCTCCTGCTTAAAAAGTCTGCCAGGTGGTTCAAGTTGCCCTTTAGGTGAACCGCAGACAGGGACGCCAAGTTTATCTCTGCCCAAGAAAGAATCTGTAAGGCCAGACTCAGGAGAACCCTGCTTCTCGTGCCCCCTTGTCTTGAGACATATGCTACCGCCGTAGCATTGTCTGAAAGTATCTGGACATGCTGACCCTGAATTGTCTCCTGGAAGGCCCATAGCCCTAGACAAATGGCTCTGAGCTCCCTCCGGTTGGAGGATCTTCTGGAATCTTTCCTGGACCAGGATCCCTGGGCCATCTGGCCCTCGAGGTGAGCCCCCCACCCCCAGGAGCTGGCATCTGTAGTTAGGACCATTGTAGTGGGGAAGGACCACACCAGACCCAGGCTCAGATTTGCATGAGCCCTTCACCACCACAGTTTCCTCTTCACTGAAGATGGGATTCTGAGCTTCTTCTCTAAGGGTTCCCCATAAGCCCAATTCTGCAGGATCGCCTGCTGTAGACCTCTTGAATGAAAGCGGGCCCACTGAACCGCTGGAATGGAGGCCGTGAGCAACCCCAGAGTGAACATGGCTGTATGGACCGATACCGATAGATTCGTCTGTACTGCTTTCACTGCTGCCTGCACCTTGATTATTTTCTCTTCCGGCAGAAAAATCTCTTCTTGAACGGAATCTATGGTGTAACCCAAAAAGACTATCACTTGAGAGGGAACTAAATTGGACTTTTCCTTGTTTAGAATCCAACCTAGACCCTCCAAATGAGCCTGAGTCCTTCTCAGGTCTTTGAGAAGCTGATCTTCCGACTTGGCGAATAACAGGAGGTCGTCCAAGTATGGAATCACAGAAACTCCCTCCAGCCTGAGAGGAGCCAAAGCCTCTGCCACCACCTTCGTAAAGAAAATTCGGAGCGAGGAGGAGAGGACGAACGGCAGAGCCCTGAACTGAAAAGGTCTCACCCTGCTTTCTGTCCTGATCGCTAGGCGCAGGAAGCATTGAGAAGAGGCCCTTATCGGGACGTGTAGATAAGCATCCCTTAGGTCTATTGAGGCCAGAAAGCATCCTGCTGGAAGAAGCTTTCTTACCGAGTAGATGGTATCCATCCGGAACTTCTTGTACCGGATAGACTGATTTAGGAACTTCAGGTTCAGAATTAACCGAAACTTGCTCTTGCTGGGGTACAGGGGATATCACTCTCTGTTGGAGAAAATCCTCTAGCAGCGACAACATTGCCAGAGATTTCTCCTGATCGCTGGGCAACTGAGTCACATAAAAGCGTGACGGAGGTCTTTCTGAAAACTCCAGCGCGTAGCCCTCCGAAATCAACTTGAGAACATACGCTCTGGAAGTCGTCTTTGCCCACTGCGGAAGGAACAACTGAAGCCATCCTCCCACAGCCGGGAGACCGTCACTGGGGTTTAGCGGGCTGGCTGGGGGATCGGAACAGCACCCCAGGCCTCCCTCGACCCCTCTGGGGCCACCAAGACCTACCACCCTGGCCTTTTTGCGTCTCTTTAGAAACCTGGGACTGGAAAAAAGGACGACATTTTTTTCTGACCCGTGGCACCACCTTCTTTTGAGGAAAAGCTTTCTTCCTATCCGCCGTCCTAGAACTGCGTCCAGACCGGCGCCAAATACCAGATCTCCTTCAAACGGCAGGCCACACAGCTTAACCTTCGAAGCCGTGTCCCCCGACCAGGTTTTAACCCATTAAGCCCTCCTGGCCGAATTGACCAAGGCCGAGGACCGGATGGACATTCTCACCAACTCGGCTGAAGCATCCGCCATGTAGCCTACCACCTTCAGAAGAACTGGAAAGGACTCTAGCAACTCTCTACGCGAAGTCCCAGCCTCGATGTGACCCTTCAGCTGTTCCAACCAATGCTCAAGGTTCCTGGCCACCACCGTGGACCCCATAGCAGGCTTGAAGTTGGTTAAGGTGGAATCCCAAGCCTTTTTTAAAAGCGCATCTGCTCTCTTATCCAGGGAATCCTTTAAGGTACCCATATCCTCAAAGGCTAAGTCAGTATTGCATCCAGCTTAGGTTTCTTATTCCATACATGCGCTGGGTCATCATCAAAAGGAAATCTCCTTTTAAGAGACCGGGAAAAGAAAGGAGCCCTCTCTGGGTCCTTCCACTCCCTTCTAACTGCGTCTGACAACACTTTATATACCGGAAAGGTTCGATGCTTCACTTCGTCTAAACCCTGGTACATCTTGTCATGCAGTGACAAGTGTGTCCTATCCTCAATGTTTAAGGTGGAATGAATGGTTTTCAGCAGGTCATCTACTTCCTCTAAGGATAGCTTGTAACGGGAAGAAGATGTTTCCCTTGCATCCTCTTCTTCCGCCTCTGACCCTGAGAATATGCTACTAGGCTCTTCTTCTTCAGACTCACTACCTGCCCCTATAACCAGAGGGGGCACTGGTGGAAGCCCTAACGGCTGACCCTGAAGTTGTCCCTTTGTCTAAGTAGGAGCGGAATGACTGAAAAGTCTCCTCCAGCTCCTTCCGAAAGTAAGAGAGCATCTCCTTGGGCTGTTCAGAGGCTGTACTAGTAGAGGCTTCCCCTCTGACTATCTCCGTGATTCACGCCTTGTATAACGGTTTAGTCCAGGACCCTTTAAGGGACGTTTTACAAGTAGCACACCGTTTCTTAAGAGGGGGTACTGCAACTTTAAGCTTTTCTTTAGCTTTCTGAAAGACACAAAAGACAACAACCCAATGTTTAACTTTTGTGCCTCAGTCTCAAAACCACCATCACCATAAAACCTGTGAACAAAAAAAAAAAAAACACCAGATCCCATCACCACTGTACCACCAAACAACAGCACTCTCCCAGGGATGTGACCAGGGTGAGTGAGGCAGGCTCCCCTCCCCCTAAAGGGGTAGCAGGATGGACATAACAAAAAAGACTTAAACCGCTGTTTCCCTACCTGGGCCAGGCTGGTGCATGTGGCTCCTGCTCCCACCACCTCCGCTGCGTCTTCTGGTTCCATTCTCCCAGAACGCTGCGATCGTTTGTGCGCCTCCTTTTTAAACTTCCCGGTTAACCTCGCCGCTGCCAAGGCCGGAAACTGCACCGCCGAGGCCGCTCCCCCTTCTGCGTTCCAGCCGCCGGAACCGGAAGCCGCCACGCACCGCCGGAAGTCCCGCCCCCACCGGAAACGACGTCGCCCGCACTCTGGACCGGGCCATCGCAACCCCGGGAGACAGCACCCAAACGCCCCCATCAGCCTGCAATGCCCAGCCTAAAGGAGCGGAACCTCCAGCAGCCTTTGCCCTCGCCAGGCCCGAGAGAGGGGAGCGCCAGAACCTCCCCCACCCGTCAGGGGAGAAGTTGGGTTTGCCTCCCAGAAGAAAACCGAACACAGGTATGCCTTAATAATCCACCTCCACCTGGAGAGAGTCCAGCACACCCCTGGTTCCCTGCAGCGCTTCCACCATGGCCGGAAGAAAAAACTACAACTGAGGCCATGGTGGAAGTGGGCGGAAGTTAAAGCAACGACTGCAGTGTTTCCTGGGAAGTGGGTGGAGCTGCGCTCTCTCCAAGTGCTGTCCTGAAAGACGAGGTGAGAAAAAAAAAAAAACATAGCAATTATTAAGATAAACTACAAGCCTTTTTCTGCTTTACATTAAATATAGTATTCTATTCATTGTGAATGCACCAGAAGCCAAAAAAAGTACATGTCCCTTTTCCAATGCAATGGGGTCCCGACTCTTGATTGGATAGATAGCAGCGCAGCCATTGGCTCCCGTTGCCATCAAATTCAATGAAGTGGGTGCCGGGGGCGGGGCAGAGTCTGGCATTCATGTCTGTGGACGCAAATGCTGGACTCGGGAGTGCGCCCGCAAGGTAACCCCCTCAGGAGAGTGCTTCTCCTAGGGGGTAATTTGATGCGGGGAGGAGCCGAGAAAGCCACTCTGTACAAAAACAGCTGTACAGTGGAGGCAAGTATTTGTTTGTAATTTTAAAACAAAATAAAGGATTCTTTACAATCACTTTAAGTCTGGGCTTTGATTAGGCCACTCCAAAACCTACATTTTGCTTTGTTTGAGCCATTTGGAGGTGGACTTGCTTTTAGGATCATTCTCCTGCTGCATAACCCAAGTTCACTTAAGGTCACAAACTGATGCCCGGACATTTTCCTTTAGGATTTTCTGGTAGAGCTCAGAATTCATGGTTTTGTCACTTATGGCAAGTCGTCCAGGTCCTGAATCTGCAAAGCAGCCCCAGACCATCACGCTACCACCACCACGTCTGACTGTTGGTATGATGTTCTTGTTATGAAATGCTGTATTAGATTTATGCCAGATGTAATGACATGCACACCTTCCAAAAAGTTAAATTTTTGTCTCATCAGTCCACAGAATATTTACTTTGTGTAATATTAAAATTAGTTTGATGATCTGAATCACTTAAAGTGATAGATAGATAGATATCTATATTTAATAATGTTTGGGGGTTCCAAGTATAACTGGATTTTTACACATTTATATATATCAGAATTGGCCCGGTATTGAGGTAGTTATATACCAAATGAAAGTGCAGCACTGAAGTGTAACCCCCTACATCTTATTTACATACACTGATAATGCAAGTACATATTGTATTTCCTTTATTTTATGAATGAAAACTAGGGATTGCTCTATTCTGGATTATCCGTGTGTTTCTATGTGCGTTGACACAGATTTGACTTTGATAATATAGGATTGCGATAGTGAATTATCCAGTGCCTAATTTATTTACTTCTTGCGAGTACAAGGAATAAAATAGAAAAAAAAAAAAAAACAACGTGTAGTATTTTTGCTTTATTTTTATTAAAACAGGTGGCTAGGCATTTTGGGGATCATTTAAAAAAAAAAAAAAAAAAAAAAAAAAGCATTCCCTACATCAGGGCATGTTTTCTTATGTCTTTTTATTGTCATGCACATTATTATTAAAATGTTCACATGACTAAAATAGTTTTTCTGCTCGTTCACCATTATCATTGATCAATACAACGGATCCTCATAACTCTTCTAACAATGAGATCAGCACATGAGCTCAGGTCGATTGCACTTAATGCTTAGTTATACTCCTTGTCAAACATAAAAAAATAAGTAAAAACATAAATATATAGTTAAGGAAATACAGCACAGATATTTCCCTTCTTACTGTGTGAAATTGGTTACCATCCGGTTGTCTCATCTGCAAAGGCAAAACATCTGGCTGAAGATATGATCAGATTATGTCTGATCTTGTTTCATGAGTAAAAGCTAAAGTCATGCCTCAGACCTGAACATATTGCCAAGTAACTAAAGATCTGCTGCAGTTGGTGACCTCCTAATGAATCCATATGTGCTCTTAAACCTCTGCACCGTCTGTGCAATAAAAAAAAACAGTTTGTTGTCCTTGAGCAATATCCGAGTACATATGAATTCAGACATTAAACCCTGAGCACAAGGAAGCCCACCATTCCCTTGCAGAAGTCTGCAATGCAACAAAAATCTGTGAATTATACCCCAACCCACCTAAAGTACAAGAACTAAGGCTTTTTGGAATGTTTTGTCTCATTGTATGTTATATTCTGCATGTTTAATTATGTTTAGATCACCCATCACGAGTATGCCGTGCATTTGTATTTAGCTCCTGAGTCAATACTTTGTAGAACCACCCTGCAAGTCTTTTTGGGTATGTCTCTGTCAGCTTTGCACATCTAGAGTGACATTTTTGCCCATTCTTTGCAAAATAGCCCAAGCTCTATCAGATTGGATGGAGAGAGCCTGTGAACAGCAATTTTCAAGTCTTGTCTCAGATTCTCAATTGGATTTAGTCTGCACTTTAGGTCTGGGCCATTCTAACACATGAATATGCGTTGATCTAAACCCTTCCATTGTATCTCTGGTTGTACATTTAGGGTTGTTGTCCTGCTGGAAGGTGAACCTCCACCCCAGTCTCAAGTCTTTTGCAGACTCCAACAGGCTTTCTTTAAAGATTGCCCTGTATTTGTCTCCATCCATCTTCCCATCAACTCTCGCAAACGGGAATTCTTATGGCTTTCTTTCAACAATGGCTTTCTTCTTGCCACTCTTCCATAAAGGCCAGATTTGTGGATTGCACAACTAATAGTTGTCCTGTGGACAGATTCTCCCACTTGAGCTGCAGATCTCTGCAGCTCCTCCAGAGTTACCCATTTGGTGCTTCTCTGATTTATGCTCTCCTTGCCCGACCTGTCAGTTTAGGTGGACGGACATATCTTGGTAGGTTTGCAGTTGTGCCATAACCTTTATATTTCTGGACGATGGACTAAACAGTGCTCCGTGAGGTGTTCAAAGCTTGGAATTTTTTTTTTAGAACCCAACCCTGCTTTAAATTTCTCCACGACTTTATCTCTGACCTGTCTGGTGTGTTCCTTGGCCTTCATGATGCTGTTTGTTCACTAAGGTTCTCTAACAAATCTTTGAGGGCTATACTGAGATTAAATTACACACAGGTAGACTATTTAATAATTGGGTGACTTCTGAAGGCAATTGGTTCCTCTAGATTTTAGTTAGGGGTATCAGAGTAAGAGAGAACCAAATAAAAATGCACACCACACTTTTCAGATATTTGTAAAAAAAAAGTTTGAAAACCATTTGTCATTTTCCTTCCACTTCACAATTATGTGCCACTTTGTGTTGGTCTATCACATAAGATTCCAATAAAATACATTTACCTTTCAAGGCACTATAAATCCAACATTTACTCAGCATTAGAAAAGCAAACCTAGCCCTTTTTTTTTTAAACAGGAGAAAAAAAAAACACCTACCCATTTTCCAGCTGGTTTACAATAACAGTTTTATAGTTACTTCAGCCATAAAATGCTCACATAACATATATTTGTTGAAATGGGAAATAAGTTGTGTCTTTGAAGTCCAACACAAACTTTCAGATTCTACTTTTTGTATTTGCTTTATTTATTTTTTACTTCTGGAACTCATCTTATGCACACATACCTGACTCTCAATCTGTAATTTCTTTGACTCAGTAACAGTTATCTTTTCAACTTCTGGTAAAATAGTTTGGGACCCTTGTCTGGCTCCATAACCTTGGCATCACATGTGAAAGCAAAAGAAGAAAGAAAGAAAAAGGATTAGTGAAATGCAAAATGTTAGACATGCAAGCAAAAGTAAATGCACACTGTGACAGGTTAAAAAAATAATCTACAGGTTTAAGTGACACCTATGGTACCTTTGCATGGGCGTTTTTTCACGCTGCGAATCACAGCAGCAGGAATCTATCAAATTCCTGCTGTGGGGTTTGACAGCTGTGGCTGCCGAGCCCATACACTGTAATGGCAGGCTGTTGGCGGCTGCAATTATTTGTGGTTGTTCGCACAGCCATCAAATATCTGTGGTGATCGAGTTGGATGCACTTTTTTGTGGGTCCAGCCACGATCATTGCAGGCGATTGCTGTAGTGTGATCAAGCATGAATACAGTGTCATTACAGTGTACAGGCTTTGTGGCTGCAGCTATGCGCTCGGAGCCTTCAAATTCAACTGCCGAAATTAGATTACGGCCGCTGTAATTCGCACCAGGGCAAAAAAAAAAAAAAAAGGTAGAAACTCTTCTATTGAAAAAACCCTACCCGTCAGCATTTTTACATTTTTTGTTTAATTTCACTCTAAAAGTATCCATACTTGAAAAAAAAAAAAAACATTCTAGAGTCCTTTTAAGCCGGGATATATAAATAACATCTCAATTACATGCACACATTTATTACTAACCAAGGCTGTAAAAAGAGCAAAAATATGCCCAAAAAAAAAACACGGACAACACAGGGCTTCCCCGCAGCGCGCTCTACAGCGCGCGCTGGGAACGCCCAAAGGGGCGGCCGTCAAAAGTCGGCATGTTGGATATTCAGACCCGCGCTGTTGCCGACGATAGCGCGGGTCTGAAGTAGTTAACCTGTCTACATTACAGTCAAGCTGTGCAAAATTCCTCATATTTTCCTTTTATGTGTGCGCAAACACTTATTTTCTTTGCCTGTTCACCACCACCAGCTCCAGCACTGCCTCTTCCCTGAACTTCTGGGGAGGGTGTACCCTTTGCCCTTCATATGCACTGTGAACTAGGGACAGCACAGGCTCCCTCTCTAAATAATCACTTGCAGCAAAAGGGAGTGTGTGGGGGGGGGAGTGTGATTGTGCGTGTGTGGATTTCTGCTGTTGCTCTATGCTTCTATGTATGTTAGAGGACTCATCCACTGTGCCAGCCAAGCAGGCAAAAGTGGCTCCACAGGAATTTGAAAGGGGCAAGGCCACCCAAAAAATTGTATTTAAACATGGTAAGTGTTGGGGTCTGCAGCAGTTTGTTTTAGGGTTTCCATAACACTTTGAGTGTTTAAATTTGGCTTTAATGAGCAAATGTGGCTGTCCTCAAAATGCATATATATTTATACACTATATATGAATACAAGTTTTAAGTGTTAGTTAACCTACCCTCCCCACCCCCTTGGTCCCTGCTGTGCTTGCCTCCAGGGATGCAGAGCTGTCAGTGCCCACACAGCCAGTCCGGCGGTCCAACAGTTTGAAATCATTGCACATCTCCCTTTTCAGGGCAGATGATTTGTAAGGAGCACTTCTCATTGGATTTTAAGCAAACAAAGTAATGTGATCATAGCATGCACATATTTCCTACCCTCTGGGCTTTTTAAAGTCAGGGTGATAAACTTGCTGGCAACCATCAACATGAACAGGACCCAGAAGCATGCGAGGGGTAATAGCCAACGATGGTGCATGATGTCAAACACCAGCCATAAATCCTCTACAGCGTCCTGCAAAACAAAAGCATAAAACATGTTAAAAGTAAATAAACATATATGTTGCTGTAATAGGAAGAATCCACGGATAGGCATTTGTTTGGACAATGGTGTCAGAAAACTGATAGCGGATGATTTCATAACGCTTCCTAACATCTATTCCTTGAGATTCTCCAGAAGTCTGTCATTGCAGTAAGGCCTCATTCACACATGGATCCATTCAGGTCCGTCTGTCAGTTTTTCAGGCGGACCTGAACGGGTGCTCCATGCATGTCTATGGAGCGTCGGATGTCAGCGGAGACATGTCCGCTGACATCCGACCTCATCCGATCCGCTAAAAACAAACGTATGGGGCTCACGTCCCCATCCGTCCATGCGGATCGGGTAAGATCTGATGAAAACGGACATTTTTCATGTTTTCATCAGATCGCTCCATAGAGGACAGCAGGGCTCAACAAGCTCCTCCCCGCTCAGTGAGCAGAGCGGAGCTTGTCATCCGTCGGCTCAGCGGAGATCTGCGGACTGATCTCCCGCTGAGCTGGCGGACTCCGTCGGAACGGACTGCGACAGAGTCGGCTATGTGTGAATGAGGCCTAAAAGATCAGCTTTTCCACCTGCTTCAGAGACACATTGTAACAACAATGCTTACCAAATGTTAATATAACATTTACTTTAAATTTCCATAAACTATCATCGTTGCAGGAGCGATCCGTGCTGAGGGGAAGGCCATTGAATCATGGCCACCCGCTCACGATTGCTCCTAACGAATGAGAACCTTCCTCTGCTTTTGTAACTGTAAACAGAAGCAGAGAAGATGTCACTCTCCTTGTGAGTTGCACCAACAGACCACTGCCACCAGTACACATAGGCACACTTCTCACCGCCCAGTCACCCTCAGATCACCCCCTGCACCCCCAGTCACAGTGTCACCGATTGCAGCGTTATTTTTTTTTGTTTTTATTGATCACTGCATTTGGTGTCATTTGTGACTGTAAAAAGTGTTAGGACAGTTAGTGGTAGGCCCCTTTAGGTCTAGGGTACCCCCTAACAAAGGTTTAACCCCCTTGATCGCCCCCTGTTAATCCTTTCATCCCCTGTCACCAGTGTCACTAAGCAATCTTTTTTTGATCGCCATATTAGCGTTGCGGTGAGGCTAGTTAGCCTGTTAGTTATTTAGGTTCACCGACAGGTTTTTATAGCATCAGGTACCCCCATATACTACCTAATCAAGGTTTTAACCACCGGATTGCCTCTGGTTAACCCTCTCACCAGTGATCACCATATACGTTTTATGGGTGACGCTGGTTAGTTTTTTTATAGTGTCAGGGCACCCGCTGTTTATTACTCAATAAAGGTTTAACCCCCTGATCGATATCAGTTAGGTTTTAGGGTCAGTTAAAGTCTGTGTTACCCCAGATTAGTGCCAGTAGCATCAACACCCACGCATGCACCATACGTCTCCCTTAGTCTGAACGGATCAATATCAGATCTATACTAGCGCCCCCAGCAGTTTAGGGTTCCCAAAAATGCAGTGTTAGCGGGATCAGCCCAGATACCTGCTAGCACCTGTGTTTTGCCCCTCCGCCCAGCCCAGCCCACCCAAATGCAGTATTGATCGATAACTGTCACTTACAAAACACTAACACATAACTGCAGCGCTCACAGTGTCAGGCCTGATCTCTGCGATCGTTAAAAGTTTTGGTAGCGTTTGATACAGTTGCTGACAGTCAGGAACTTTTTTCCCCCTGTGAATCTTGCTACTGTACCAGTAAATTTAGAGCCCAAAATGGCAAATCGAAGGTACAGTAGTGAAGAGTCCTACACGTTTCTGAGCATGACAGATGGTGAAGAGGAAGTCACTCATCTGTCAGATTTAGACTCAGAACACTATCCTGTAGACAGCGGCTCCATGACAGATAGCACTGACAACAGAGTTGTGGTTCCTGCCAAGGTCCGACGTACCCGACCCCATCCTCCTTCTGCTGTTGTTGAGGTGCAATAACTGCAGGGCTCTAGTATGGAGCAGAAAAGTAATAGTGCCGCTCAGCCTTCTGGTGAACTGGCAAGCCCCAGCGGCCTAGTAAACCCTGGCCGTACATCCAGCACTGCAGTATCATGTGATGACGTAGCGAGTCCCATAAGTGCAATTCAAGCTGGCGAGTTGGCAAGCACAAGTAGTGTCCCGCTGCCACCAAGAAGACAAAGACAGGCCCATCGTGCCCATAGTGTCCTTCCTGCAGAATTTGCCAATCCCAATTGGGAGCCCACCACTTCTGCAGCACCTGTACTTCCCCCATTCACTGGCCAACCCGTAATTCAAACAGTTGATTTTACGGCACTTGATTTTTATTCATTTTTCACTAGATCTCTATAGATCTATTGTGGATCAAAGTAATTTGTATACTGCTCAATTCATCGCCGCTAGTCCCCAGTCCTCCCTTGCGAGAGAATGGAAACCAATTACGGTTTCCGAATTTAAGACCTTTCTGGCCCTGTGCCTCGACATGGGCATAGTTAAAATGAGTATGTTGCAGTCATATTTGTCCATTGACCCAATTTATCATATGCCCCTGTTCTCTGCCTTCATGGTCACAGGCACAATACAAGCAGATCTTGTGGTTCATGCACTTCGACGACAATGAACTCTGTCATTCTCGTGGAGACCCTGGATACGATCGGATCTACAAAATTCGCCCCCTCGTAAACCACTTCAATGAACGTTTTGATGAGTCCCCGATTACATTTTCTGGCTGCATGTCTTTCAAACAGTATCTTCCTAGCAAGCATGCCAGATATGGGGTCAAGATGTATAAGCCCCGTGACAGGGCAATAGGCTATACTTATAGTTTTATGGTTTACGAGGGAAAAGATAATCACATAGAGCCGGAGAACTGCCCAGATTACATAGGGAGTGCTGGCAAGATTGTGTGAGACTTGGTGTAACCATTATTCAGAAAGGGGTACCACTTGTATGTGGACAATTATTACGCGAGCGTGCCACTTTTTAGTCACTTGTTTGATCGTCAGATTGGCGCCTGTATCACTGTGTGACCCAATCGCCGGGGCTTACAAATTCCCATCTTAGGCTGGGGGAGAGAGCCTGCTTTGAGTGTAATAATTTGATCGCTGTGAAGTGGAGGGATAATAAGAATGTTTTCGTTCTGTCCTCCCTTCACGCAGACACAACGGTCCAAATTCCTACGGTGACTGGTGTTGTGGAGAAACCCCTCTGTGTCCAAGGAATATAACAAAATATGGGAGGGGTGAACCTCAACGACCAGTTGTTGGCGCTGTACCTAGTTGCCCATAAGGCCAGACGCTGGTACGAAAAAGTGTCTGTATACTTATTTCAATTGGCTTGGCTGAACGCTCATGGGCCATACAGAGCTTCAGGACAGACTGCATTCTTCCTTAAATTCCAGAAAGAGATTGTCAGAGACCTCCTGTATCCAGGCGATGCTTCAGCTCACCATCCCAATCCAAATGCAGCAAGTTGTCGTTTTATTGTTCTCCCTCTACTGTTTTGCTCTTTTACGATATTCTATTTTGCAATGTTTTATCACGTTTGCTTTTCAGGTATGTAATTTAATAATTAATTATGTGCTCTATGGGACACTTAGACTTTAAATAGCTGCTTCTCTTGTTGCTATATATCCCTGCAAAAGGAATGATATAGATATTCTAATACTTGGTCCGCTGCTTTTTTAAATTGACTTGTATTATTCAATTAATTTATCCGTTTTGAAACTACTTTGTACTGTGGCGCTGAGATGTGCCACTAGGTCTGGTGTTGCACTTTCCCATATGTAATTTAATACTTTACTGGTTTGCTGTGTTTTATTGTTAACCATTTTTTTGTTTTCAGGTACGCCATTCAGCTGCAGCACGGATTTATCTTGACAGCAACAGCGTTTGCTCTTACGATACATAAAGCCGTGACTCAACCGCTGTAGGAGGTGATTTTTTTACTGTGGTGATAAAAAGAGTATATATCCCGAAGCATGGGGGCAGCAGGGGTGGAGGAGCGATTTGCTTTTAACTTTTGGGGCGGTTTCGCCCATAAATGGTGCATGAATGCCCATCATTAGAAGTGGCTGGATGAAGGGAAAAATTCTAATGGTGGGCATACCCACCGATCAATCTTTTTTTCGTTCAGCCCACAGGCTGCATAAAAAAAAAAAAAGAAGAGAGAAGAAGATTTAAAATATATGCCTAATAAAGGACCAGCAATGTACTGGTATGTTGCTGGACTTTGAGTGGTTATACCAGAATGATACCTGCGAGTTTAAGTATCATTTTGGCATCATTCTTTTAAGCCAGCAGTTGGCTTTCATTTAAAAGCAATCCTAGAGGCTAATTAGCCTCTAGACTGCTTTTACAAGCAGTGGGAGGGAACGCCGCCCTCCCACCTTCTTCCATGGTTTTCTCTGGCTCTCCTGTCCCAACAGGGAACCTGAGAATGCAGCCGGTGGTTCCGCCAGCTAAGCATAGAGCTGATCAGAGACCAGAACTGCTCCAACCATCTCTATGGCCTAAGAAACCGGAAGCTACAAGCATTTCATGATTTAGAGTTCGCCGGATATAAACAGCGCCATTGGGAAACTGGCAAAGAGTGGGCGATGTGGGGCATAAGCTTCTAAATGTTGTGCATAAAATGCCAGGACAGTTCAAACCCCCCCGCCCAAATGACCCCATTTTGGAAAGTAGACACCCCAAGCTATGTCAAGCCCTTTTTCCCCCACAAATAGAGCTTTCTTTTGGTGGTATTTGATCACAAAATAAAGTGTCAATTTTGAATAAAAAAAAAACACTATATATTTTTAACTTTTTAAATAAAAGGGGTGTTCCGGCCTTGTTTTATGTTTATTAAAAGTCATCAGCTACAAAAAGTGTAGCTGCTGGCTTTTAATAAACAATCACTTACCTGCTCCAGCGTTCCAGCGACGCGCCGGCCGGGGTTTTCCGCTCCTCTCCCCCCTTCCCCGGCGCCCTCATCGTAACTGTGGGCACCCGGTGTGACAGCCTTCAGCTTCACAGCCGGGCACCCACTGCCACTGCGCATGCGCGAGCGGCACTGCGGCTGATTGGACAGGCAAACGCATGGGACCTGTCATGTGTCCCAGGCGATCGCCTACAAGGAGGGGCTGCTGTAGGCGATTAAGCTTAATCGCCTAACCAGCCCCTCGGCGGAAGTGGGACAGGAAGTCCCACTCCTCCTGAAGCCCCCACTCCCCCCCCCCAAAAAAAATGACATGACAAATGTGGCATGTAAGGGGGTGAGGAGTGGGATAAGCGGAAGTTCCATTTTTGGGTGGAACTCCGCTTTAATAAATATCATATCTTTTTTTTACTTTTTTTTTTCCTTCAGTTTAGACCGATACATATTCTACATATTTTTGGTTAAAGAAAAAAAAAAAAACGCAATAAGCGTATTTGATCGGTTTGCGCAAAAGTTCTAGCGTCTACAAAAGTAGGAAATAGATCTATGGCATTTTTTTTCCAATAATGGCGGCGATCTGCTATTTTTTTTATTGTGACCGTGACATTGCAGCGAACACATCGGACACTTTTGACAGATTTTTGGGGCCATTCACATTTACACAGCGATTTGTGCTATAAAACTGCACTGATTACTGTGTAAATGTGACTGGCAGGGAAGGGGTTGACACTAGAGGGCGCTGAAGGGGTTAAATATGTTACCTAAAGTGTGTTCTAACTGCTAGGGGGAGGGAGGGGGACTCACAAGGGAAAAGGGGATTGGTGCGTTTTCCTCTGTACTGGGAACACACATCAGTCTCCTCACCGCTGACAGCGGGCAATCGCGGGTGCCCCGGGTCACGAGGAATTCGGCGGCGTCGCGCGCGCACCCCCTAGCGCCCGGAAAATGCAAGGACGTCATACGATGTCCAGTCTGAAGGACGAAGGGTCCCCACCGACGTCATTTTACTATGACTCGGTGGAGAAGTGGTTAAGGCAGGGTTAGACTAAATCCGGGCACCAGGTCGCAATTTACGACTAGAATTAGCGACCTGGCGCCTGGGGAAGGAAGCATAGGCCTGCAGAAGGATACCCCATCCTGTGTCTCCGTGCGCCCCCACCTCCCCCACTGCACGATCGTGTCAGGCCGCGCCAGCCGGCAATTGAGACCGTGGCTTTGCGGCCTTCTGCAGGACTATGCTTCCTTCTGTGATCTGACGCCATCTTGTGGTGGCCGTTAGTATGACAGACAAGAAAACCAGCAATTCTGGTATGGAGGGAGAATGGAGAGGCACACACTGCAAGATGCTTGAAGTCCAGTGTGAAGTTTCCACAGTCTGTGTTGATTTGGGGAGCCATGTCATCTGCTGGTGTTGGTCCACTGTGCTTCATTAAGTCCAAGGTCATTTTCCAGCAGGACTTGTCACCTGCCCACTCTGTGAAAAGTACCCAAACCTGGTTCAATGCCCGTGGGATTACTGTGCTTGATTGGCCGGCAAACTCGCCTGATCTGAACCCCATAGAGAATCTATGGGGCATTGCTAAGAGAAAGATGAGAGACATGAGACCGAACAATGCAGAAGAGCTGAAGGCTGCTATTGGAAGCATCCTGGTCTTCCATAACACCTCAGCAGTGCCACCGGCAGAGAACACAGCCTGCACCTCCTCCCGGCCAATGCAACTTTTAACCAGAGCAGCACTTCCGTATTAAAAGCAAATCTTTAAAATCAGAAAATTAAGCCCTGCAAGATCACTCCATGCTGGCCTCTTTTGCAGGTATAGCTATGTAAAACATTAAAAATAAGTGCCCGTGCTGAATAAAATACACTTTCTCTGCACATACCCAGGTGCTTTTTATTTTTGGTACTGTACCTAAAATCAGAGCCACTAGAGGCCAAACAGCTGACAGCATAACGATTTACTGCTGTTCAGGGGTTTTGGGCTTCAGCAAAAAGTCAGCCTCCAACAACAAAAATCAGGAATAATGCTGGAGGCAATTTACAGCACACCGTTTTGGTAGCATAATTATTAATGTGGAGTGTATGTTCCTTGCTAAGGAACATTATTTTTTATCGAGTTGTTATGGGCAAAGTTACTCTTTAGCAAGCCAACAGCTGTGTGTACAAGAATACAGAAGCTGCATTGGTGGGGAGGAGAGAAAGAGAGGGCCGGGTGGAGGTGCAAGCTATGCTCTCTAATGTTATAAAAATGGCAGTAGCTTTGCGGTGATTTTTTCAAAGTTCTTGCAATATTTTTTAGCAAGTTTTTTTTATTTTATTTTAAATGGATCAAAAATGTTAAAAACTCTGGCGAGCCAAGTTTTTGTGCGTTTGACGTTAGAGCGTTTTTACAGCTGAAAAACTCCTCTCATAACTCACTAGTTTTGGGTTTTTGTCTTCCAGCCCAAAAAACAATGATAACCATGCATGGATACACATAGGGTAACATGCTGGAGAGTTTGGCCCAGATGCACAGAGAGATGGGCGCACATTACGCTGCCGTAGTGCACACACCGTACGGCACGCCAACGTAGCACTGAGAGGCAAGCATTGCATTCAGCAAGCCAGTGCTCCCAACGCTGCGCCAGCATGGCGTTCAAGGGTGCACGCCGGCGTAGGTGGAAGTGGGCATGACCCCATGCAAATGATTGTCCGAGCGTGGTGCAGTGTTTTATGCCCGGCGTATCACAAACTGCTGATGCGCCGTGACGTGGACGCATGCACAGCACCCTCCTGCGCCTGGCACAACTACCTAAGCTACGCCAGATCACCACGTACGCCGTGAATTTAACATACGCCCAACCAGACACACGTCCAACGCACAATACGGCGGCTTGTGTTCCCTGGTGCAGACCTTTGCATGTCTGTTGCCAGGTTGCACCTCATCTATGGGGAATAACTTTACGCCGGACGTACAACTTACGCGCACGCACGTTCGTGAATCGCCGTATTTCCCTCATTTGCATGTTTGAATGGCTAATCAATGGGAGCAACACCATGCGTCCAGCCCATATGTGTGCCCACCCTACGCCGGCATATGCAAGCTACGTCGGCGGGGTGTAGCCTGTTTTTAGGCGCATGTTGGTTTGTGGGTCTGCCGCACACATACGCCGGCGCACATTTGCACTTACGTCGCCATAATGCGCTATACGTCGGCGCAAGTGCTTTGTGAATCTGGGCCAACGACTGTAGAAAAAACAGCAGCTGTAAAAGCATCCAAAGAATTTCCAGTGTGCATGAAGCCTAATTGGCAAGTAAACTTTGTTAGATGCAATTGCACTAGAAATTACATTTTTTAAAAGGCAAGTGAAAACACTCTCTCAGGCCGTGTACACTCTCGGCGAGCTTCCCGTCGGGAAGCCCGTCCAACAGAAATAGAGAGCACGCTCTCTATTTGCTCTACGGCCCGCCTGGAAGAATGGCTGGTTGCCATTCCCAACGGGCGGGTCACCGATTTCGACGGCCGGCAGGGAACCTCGACGGGCGGAACGATGTGTTCTGCCCGTCGAGGTTCTCTGCCGTGTGTACACGGCCTCAGAGATTTGTAAATAAAAATATACCCTCCACAACTCAGGGCTCAACAATCCCCAGTTGCCAGGTCGCCATGACGTGGACATGATAATGTCTGTGCCGATTTTCTATTACTCACGTTAAACCTCTTTTACATCTAGAGCTAATAATAATAATACAGTATACGGGAGACTGATTCCTTTATGAACTGCAGTACACAATATACCATATAAATGATAGAGTGTACTTGCGGCCTGCGATATGTCGAAAGCACTATACAAACATTACATAAACGTCTGAATAAACATAGGTCCAATGTTCATGTAAATGTAAAGCAACACAGTTCAACATTTTTTACAATGTCACAAGATTCATCTCTCAGCCTTTTGTATTACACCAAACCAATATACAGTATTCCTAAATCTACTGAGTATAATACGTTTACTTAATTACCGGTATATAACCCAGAAGCCGTGTGGATATATAGATCAGGTACACCATTTCTAGATGGACTCTCAGTATTGATCTACTACAATAAATAACTGTTAAACCTATATCTGTCATGTTATATACAGTAAGTACTTTTTTGTTAACAATGTATATGGTGATTATATGCACATTACCTAATCCCAATTTACTTTCAGCACGGTCAGGGTCAATTCACAATCCCCGTTTGTGGTGGAGCATACTTACTCATACATACTCTGCCAAAAATTGATGGTGCTTTTTTTTTATATGCATCACTTGCAAAGAACAGCGCAGAGAAACTGCTCTGAAACATGTAGAAAAAGCCAATAGCAGCACAAGCTGTCATTTACAGAGCGCTGCAACAACCAACCATAGAGGTGAGGAAATGTTATTATCACACTGATATTATTCCAGCTACTCTTATGCCGCGTACACACGGTCGTTTTTTGCGATAAAAAAAAACGACGTTTTCTGTGAAGTAAAAAACAATGTTTTTGAAACGTCACTTTTCAAAGACAATTTTGCATACACACCATCGTTTTTTCACAAAAAGCGAGGTTACGTTCACCACACTTTTCCATTGAAGCTCGCTTCATAACTAGCTTCTGGGCATGCGCGGGTTGAAAAACGTCGTTTTAAAAGACGTTTTTGCTACACACGGTGACTTTTTGTGAAACAAAAAACGACATTTTGAAAAACGACACAAAAAATTCAAGCATGTTGGAATTTTTTTTTGGTCGTTTTTTTGAAGACAAAAAACGACGTTTTGCCCACACACGATCAATTTAAATGACGTTTTAAAAAACGTCGTTTTTTTTCATCGCAAAAAACGACCGTGTGTACGCGGCATTAGAAGTGCTTCCCATTTCTTTCTTTCTGCATAATTGAAATTTCCTTCTCAAACTTCACAAAATGTAAGTACATCTGTCACAAACCATGCATTTCACGAAGAAAAAAAACTAGGGCTGTTACTGATCAAAATTTTTGTGTTCGATTAATCATTTTTTATTTTAATCGATTAATCGACTAATTTCGATTAATTATAACGCACATACAGATCCAACTACTTTTAGCTGATCTCCTTGCAGGCTGATTTCCAGTGCAGCTACCAACAACAGGGTACAAAAAACACACAAAGGCAGCGCTCGATGGGAATAGCATTAAAACTTTTATAATCTTCAAGTAGGTAACAAAATAAATATTGCACTGGAGATGAAATCAATGTAGCTACATAAATTGTAAAAATGGTGCGAGTAATACTAAATGGTACCAAAAGCAGTCATAAAAATATGTAGCCAAGTATGATACTGGTATAAAAATGTGTACAACGATACCACTGCGGAATCCAGATGAGGAGAGGTTACCATCAGTCCGTCGGCATGTAGCTGTCCCATGAAGGGAACTATCACAACTCCCAGTGGATGGTTGTAAAATCCCAGGTTAATAAAAGGAAGCGATAGAGGGAAGTGTAAGGCCGCGTACACACGACCAAATACATCTGTTCAAATTGGTCTGACAGACCGATTTGAACAGATTTGTCTGCTGTTTTGGTTTGATCGCTGTACACACGATCAAACCAAAATCCCCGCTGGCAGACAGCGCGGTGACGTGGCGATGACGTTGACGCCGCCATGTCACCACACCAGGAAGTAAAACACTTCCGCGCATGCGTCAAATCCATTCGACGCATGTGCGAGCAGATATGTCTGCTGGTTAGACAGATATGTCTGCCGGACAGACAGATTCCCAGCAGACAGATTTTAAAGCATGCTTTAAAATCTGTCGGCTGGCCAAATCTGTCTGTCCGCCCGTACACACGATCGAATCTGTCTGCTGAAACGGTCTGTCAGACCGTTTCCAGCAGATAGATTTGATCGTGTGTACAGATATGAAGGCACAGCTAAGGACCCCTTCAGATGGATACGGCAAGCCCCGCCGGTGTCCGTGACGTTACTGGATCTCCGACGGAACTCCCTGAAGGCCCAGAAGCCGGCGGAGAGGCGAGTACCAATCAAAATAATTTTAATCGATCAAAAATATTTTGATCGATCAAAAAAATTTAAGATTAATCGATTAATTAAAAGTTAATTTGCACAGCCCTAAAAAAAAAAAAACAGAAGTAAACCAACAGGATGTACAGAGCACCCCTCCCATTTTTGTAAATATTTTATTATAACTTTTCATGTGACAACACTGAAGAAATTACACTTTGCTACAATGTAAAGTACTGAGTGTACAGCTTGTATAACAGTGTAAATGTCCCCTCTAAATAAATCAACACAGTCATTAATGTCCAAACCGCTGGCAACAATAGCGAGTACACCCCTAGGTGAACATTTCCAAATAGGGCCCAATTAGCCATTTTTTTCATCCCCGGGGTCATGTGACTCGTTAGTGTCACAAGGTCTCAGGTGTGAATGGGGAGCAGGTGTGTTAAAGTTGGTGTTATCGCTCTCACTCTCTCATACTGGTCACTGGAAGTTTAACATGGCACCTCATGGCAAAGTCCTTCACCCCGGCCCCATACAATATATATGTACTAAAGACCAACAAAAAATGTATAACTCAAAGGGCATTCTGGACGCTTTTCAGCGTTATTATTCCGATCTATATAACCTACCCTCACGGACCCCACTAACCCAATCAGATGAACCTAGTCTATCTGACATGAAGAGCTATATCTCAGAAACAGCCCTGCCTCAGATAACTGCTGATCAGGCTGCGACTTTGGATAACCCCCTAACAGTCGAAGAATTCCTTACCACAATTAAAGGCCTAAAATCTGTCAAATGCCCAGGCCCAGATGGGTTTTCTCCTAGGTTTTACAAGTCACTGAACCAATCTCTGGCCCCTTTAATGTCCGCTGCATTTAACTCTATTGACGATAATCATCTACCCTCAAGCAATCTTCTAACTGCTAATATTTCACTCATACCCAAACCTGACAAAGATCCGTCACTGTGCAATAATTACCGACCCATTTCACTTCTTAACATAGACGTTAAGATATACGGCAAAGTTCTAGCCAACCGCCTCTCCCCCCTGTTACCCTCAATTATCCATAAGGACCAAGTGGGCTTTGTCCCTGGCCGTGAGGCCAGGGACAACACAACTAAAACCATACACCTGATCTCCTACATTCGACACCGCAATTTAAAGGCATGTTTGCTGTCCTTCAATGCGGAAAAGGCCTTTGACCGGGTCAATTGGCAATTTTTACGTCTTTCTTTACAGCAGATAGGCTTGGGCCCTACTTTCATATCTAAGACTATGGGTCTATACTCTCGACCCTCCACGTCTGTCCTGGTCAATGGTTGTTCTTCCGTGCCCTTCCGGATAACAAACGGTACACGTCAAGGCTGTCACCTTTACTCTTTGTCCTGGTAATTGAACATTTAGCTCAGGCCATCAGACAGAATATGTGCATATCAGGGATCCGGACACCCTCTGCCGAACACAAAATTTCCCTATATGCCGACAACCTACTGGTCTATATTCAACAACCTCATACATCTCTTCCCTCATTATTACATGAATTTCTTAGGTTCGGGGATTTTAGTCATTTTAAATTGAATATGTCCAAGACTGAAGCCCTGAACATATCCCTTCCACATAACAACTCTCACTAAATTACAAGCACATTCTTCATTCCAATGGAATACTAAGGGCATCTCCTACTTGGGTGTAACAATTAGAGGTCGACCGATATATCGGCAGGCCGATATATCGGCCGATATTTGGCCGTTTTGGAGAAATCGGCATCGGCCGATTTTTCTCCAAATTAGGCTGATATTTTTCATGGCGCTAGCGCTGCCACGGCTCCGGAGCTAGGCCGAGGCTGCGGCCTTTCCTGATGCTGTGACTGCAGCGGCAATCCGCGGATTGCCGCCGCGGTCACAGCATCAGGAAAGGCCGCGGCTTCGGCCTAGCTCCGGAGCCGCGGACATCTTGGTACACCCAGCGTTGTCGGCGGCGGCCGCAGTAGAGAGCAGCGAGCGGGCCCCTCCTCCTCTGTGAGTGTATATAGAGATGAGGGGCCCGCTCGCTGCTATCTACTGACGCCTGTAAGAGCCAATCGGTGGCCGCCGCTGCCGACATTCTACACCCCAGAATGTTACTGGCCCGCTCTGCATTCTGGGGTTTGTAGGCAGAGGCCGGGCGCGCAGCACATCAGGGGACTTTTATTTTTTACAGTGTAGAATGTCAGCAGCGGCGGCCGCCGATTGGCTGTTGCAGACAGGGGTGGATGGCACAGGGGTGGATGGCACAGGGGTGGATGGCACAGGTGGTGCACTGGTTGGCGATGCACTGAGGTGATTGCACTGGTGGGCATTGATGAGGTGGCACTGGTGGGCATTGATGAGGTGGCACTGGTGGTGGACACTGATGGGCTGCACTGGTGGGCATTGATGAGGTGGCACTGGTGGTGGACACTGATGGGCTGCACTGGTGGGCATTGGTGAGGTGGCACTGGTGGTGGACACTGATGGGCTGCACTGGTGGGCATTGATGAGGTGGCACTGGTGGTGGACACCGATGGGCTGCACTGGTGGGCATTGATGAGGTGGCACTGGTGGTGGACACTGGTGGGCATTGATGAGGTGGCACTGGTGGTGGACACTGATGGGCTACACTGGTGGGCATTGATGAGGTGGCACTGGTGGTGGACACTGATGGGCTACACTACAGGCTGCACCCCACCTCTCCACCCTAAACAATTATCTCCTCCCCACCTCTCCACCCTAGGTTTTTTGAGTCGAGGAGAAAAAAAAAAAAAAAAAAAAAAATCGGCCTAAAATATCGGCAACACATATCGGCCATCGGCCGCCCCGATTTCCAAATATAGGCATCGGCCAGAGAAAAACCCATATCAGTCGACCTCTAGTAACAATCCCCTCAAATCTAACACAACTTTACAACCTCAATTATCTTCCTCTTTTGACCACACTTCGGAGAGAATTGGAAGCCTGGAACTCTTCAATAATACCCTGGTTTGGTCGTATTAATACATTGAAAAATGGACACACTTCCTAAGTTACTCTATTAATTCCAAACCATACTAATTTCTGTGCCCAAACGTTTTTTTCCTCCCTACGCTCCATGTCCATACGTTTTATTTGGCACAATAACAAATCTTGCATCCGTCACTCTTTACTCACGTACCCCAAATCTCGAGGGGGGTGGGTTTACCCGACTTTGAACTATACCATAAGGATACTTTGTTATCCAGAATGTTAGAATGGTTCCCTCGTCCTTTTCTTAAAAGCATCCACCATGATAGAACAGGACTTATCCATTTTTGATCTACAAGCTTTACTTTGGGGTTATAGTACATTTTAGGATGTACCACTCTTTCTTTGTGCTCCTTTCTTTCCCTTTTATCCATATTTTTTTTTTTCATCCATCTCTTTTGCCTTCTTTCTTGTTCTCTTATTCTTTCCCTTTTTCTTTGCCCCCCCCCTCCCTTTTCCTCTCCCTTCCATGTATGATCCTTGTTTCCTTCTCTTACTGCTTGATTGGGGGGGGGGGGGGGGGGGGGGGGGGAGATGAGTGGTAGTGCTGGGGAGGGAATTCTGATCAGCCAACTTAGGTGCTCTTGATCAAGGTCATCTGCTGATCTGAGAACTGTAGTGGGGACTTTTAATGGCAACTCTAAATCACAGGTAGTGTAACTCACTGTGTCCCCAGCTCTTTGGTAACTGTGACACCTATGCCAAAAATCAGGAGATAGGGTCTCCTCCAGCCCCTCACACATCACATTCCTCACCAGTCAGCTGACCTCTAGTCTCTGCCCCCCCCCCCTGCCAATGCCGTGACCTGAATGGGCAGCTGCGGGCTCCAGGAACAGCCCAGGATTTGGTGACCCCTGGAGGGGTCCCGACCCCAGGTTGAGAACCATTGCTCTACATAAAGGTGGCCTAGGCTATAAGAAGATTGCCAAGACCCTGAAACTAAGCTGCAGCACTCTGGCCAAGAGCATACAGCCGTTTAACAGGACAGGTTCCACACAGAACAGTCATGCACAAATCTGGCCTTTATGGAAGAGTGGAAAGAAGAAAGCCACTGTTGAATCAAAGCCATAAGAAGCCCCGTTTGCAGTTTTCGAGAAGCCATGTGGGGGACACAGTAAACACGTGGAAAAAGGTGCTCTGGTCAGATGAGACCAAAATTGAACTTTCACACTAGGGCGGTAGCAGTAAAGCAGCGCTATTCAGGTGGGGAGCTTTTACCCCCCTAGAAGTGGGTAAGATTGCATTCCGATGGGCAGGGGCATTGTATACACCGCTCGCAAACGGCCCCAAAGATGCTGCTTACAGGACTTTTTTCAGGTGCTATTGTTAGCCTAAAGCACCTAAAAAACGCCCCAGTGTGAAAGGTGTATCAAAACAAAACACTATGTGTGGCGGAAAAAAAAAAATACTGCACATCACTGAAAGACATATGGAGAGGGAGGCTGTCATGGACTTTAAGGGTACTGTAGAAAATACCTGCAGAGAACAGTCACAAGTTAAATTTTATAGATGATGGATGACAAACATGATAGCCTCCCTCTCCATATGTCTTGTTCTATATTGTTGGGATGAAGGTACCATAATAATTAATATTATCGTGGCACTCCTAATACTGTACCTAATACTGTACCCTGAACACACCATGCCCACTGTGAAACATGGTGGTGTTAGCATCATGTTGCGGAGATGATTTTCTTCAGCAAGGACAGGGAAGCTGGTAAGAGTTAATGGAGCCAAATACAGGGCAATCTTAGAATAAACCTGTTGGAGTCTGCAAAATAATTGAGACTGGGGCAGAAGGTTCACCTTCCAGTAGGACAACAACCCTAAACATACAGCCAGAGCTACAATTGAATGGTTTAGAATAGTATAGAAATAATATAATTGATTAACTTTTCGATAAGAAAAGTTATTTCTTGTAATATTTGTGCCCTTAATGTAAATTATGGAAATATGGAATACAAGAATGTATAATGTTGAAGTTTATAAAATAAAATCTAGATCAAATCATAATAATGCGTTACAATGGCCCAGTCGGGCGTGTCCAAGATGGCGATGGGAGCAGACGTGTAACTGCAGAGCTTCCGGTCCGGATTCTTATTCTTTACTGATCCTGGTGTGGAACCGACACAACTAGCCTACGGAACACCTGCCTTGCCTTCCTGAGCCCTGGGGTATGCATACCCCGCCGAAACTCGGGCCTACTGCTTCCCCCTCAGCCTTCCGCATGGATGCTCCGAAAGAGGCCCTGCCAAACGGCGCGATCGTTACCGGCTCCCCGGCCTTTGACGCCCTGATGCTAGCCATCACCAACTGCCAATCTACCCTTACCGTCAAGATTGACCACGTCCAGATTGAGACGACTCTCATCCGTCGGGACATGGACGCGTTACTCGAACGGGTGGCGGAGGTAGAGAGGAGAGTATCCGGTGCGGAGGACATCCAGAGGGCCCATCACTCTGATCTGTTGACCCTGAAGACCAGGGTGAAATTCCTTGAGACCAGGGCTGAAGATGCCGAAAACCGGAACCGCCACAACAACTTGTGGGTCCTAGGTCTGCCAGAAGGAGCGGAGGGCACAGACCCGGTCACTTTCATGGAGCGGTTGCTCCCTTCCCTGCTTCCCAACGCACGCTTCTCCCCGCACTTCTCCATTGAGCGGGCCCATCGCATGACGGCGACCAGAGGCCCACAGGGAGCGCCGCCGCGCACTTTCATCTTTAAACTCCTCCATTACTGAGACAGAGACACGGTCCTCCGTGCGGCCCGCTTGCAGGGTGAGATGAAATTTGAAAACATCAGGCTCCTAATCTTCCCAGACTACTCAGTGGAGACACAGCGCCAGCACAAATCCTTCAATCACGTCCGCGCTTTCCTTCGGGACAAAGGGATCAAATACAGCATGCTGTTCCCTGCTAAACTAAGGGTGCAGGATGGCGAACGCGGGTTGAATATGTTGGGCTGCCCTGCTGGCTCCCGTTTTATGTTGCATGACAGTAATGCTTTTGATCTACCTCAAAGTACTAATCTGGAGACATGGTCCCTTCCCTGGCTATTTACTGGCTGTTCAGAAGGCCCCATGGCTCTTTGTATCTCCTCATTGTATTTCTCTGGTTTGCATGGCTTCTCTTGATGTTCTCTCCTGGAACACACGGGGGTTGAACTCCCCTATTAAATGCTCTTTAGTCATTAAATTTTTTTAAGAAATACCACCCGCATGTGTGTGTGTGTGTTGCAGGAGACACATCTGATGGGCTCCAAGACCCTCAGCCTTAAAAAAACGTGGGTGGGACACCACTACCATTCCACCTACATGAATTATGCCAGGGGTGTCAGCGTCCTTGTTCTCAAATCCCTTCCCTTTAAACTTCTTGACTTAATTCTTGACCATGATGGCAGGTTTGTGATACTGTATGCCCCGATCTATAATTTACAGTGGGTGTTGGTGGGTCTATACCTGCCGCCTCCTGCATCCCTTGGAGTTTTAAATTTGCTCACGACCAAAATGGCACAGTTCCCCTCTGATAATGTGGTGTTGATGGGTGATTTTAACCTCGTCCTAGATTCTGCTATGGACAGATGTGCCACGACTGGCGCAACCCGCCCGGACTCGATGAGCGACGCGCTAATAGTGGTCATCCCTAAGCCGAGTAAGGACCCCACTCTCTGTTCCTCCTACCGACCCATCTCCCTCCTTAACGTTGACGCAAACATTTTCGCGAAGGTACTAGCCAACCATTTAAACTCTGTCATCACGGCCCTGGTCCAGCCGGACCAGACAGGCTTTATGCCAGGCCGCGGCACGGATATCAATTTGTGTCGCTTACACATTCACTTAGCAGTCGCGGAAATGGGGCGACCCGGGGGTGGTGGCCTCGCTCGACGCCAAGAAGGCCTTTGACTCGATCGGGTGGGGCTATCTCTGGTCGGTCCTCTCGGTTTGGATTCGGTCCCCATTTTCTTTCCTGGATACCGCTGCTGTATGCTCATCCCAGGGCCCGTGTCCGCACCAACGGCAACCTGTCGGACTCCTTCTCCCTGAAAGGGGGGGGACTAGGCAGGGTCCCCCGGGGATCCGAATCCATACTCTTTCCACTCCATCCATCGGTGCCCCAGGTGGACTTTGGTATGCCCCTCCGGTGGGTGGAAGGGGTGCGGGTGAGCCGGGAGGCTATCTAACTAAGAATGTGTTCCCGGTCCTAAACCAGCTAACCAAGAAATGTGCGACGTGGAGAAATCTCCCTCTTACACCTGTGGGAAGGGGAAATCTTATTAAAATTATATACCTACCTACCTACCCTAACTGTTGTATTTTTTCAGGCAGACCCCGATCCCCATTCCCCGCACCTTCTTTCGGCAACTAGATAGTATAGTTATAACCTTTATCTGGGCTGGGCGCCCCCCCCCCCCCCTCCGGGTGGCAAGGCGTATCCTCTATCTCCCATTATCGAGCGGGAGACTGGCGCTTCCGAATTTCTTGTTGTACTACTGGGCAACTGTGCTGGCCACAGTGCAGTGGTGGTTTTCTCAACCCAAACAAAACCCGGCCGTTACGTTGGAGGCTGCTGTTCTCAGTTCGTATGCAGCACTTTCCAACCTGGCTTTTAGGGGCTGTAGGGCGCACCCTTTGGTCACCGGCCCCCATGAAGACTGTTCTTCGGGTGTGGCGCTCCTCCAGGGTGAAGGCCGTAAGGCCTGGGTCTGCCTCCCCCCATACACCCCTGTGGGCTAACCCCCTTCTTCCTTACTTATACACGGTCCCTGATCCTGCATTATGGGCGCGAAGGGGCATCCTCACTCTCCGGCATGTGATGCCGAATGGTAGGATCATGACATTCCAGGGGCTGAGGCGGACTTACCACCACCTCCCCCCCTCTTTCCAATTCAGATAGTTACATAGTTAGTCAGGTTGAAAAAAGACACAAGTCCATCCAGTTCAACCATAAAAAAAAAAAAAAAAAAAACATAGTACATCACATTTACCCAACTCCATACCCACAGTTGATCCAGAGGAAGGCAAAAAACCCCAGCAGAGCATGATCCAATTTGCTACAGCAGGGGAAAAAAAAATCCTTCCTAATCCCCCGAGAGGCAATCGGATTTACCCTGGATCAACTTACCTAAACATCTTAGTACTCAGTTATATTATGTACATTTAGTAAAGAATCCAGGCCTTTCTTAAAGCAATCTACTGAGCTGGCCAGAACCACGTCTGGAGGGAGTCTGTTCCACATTTTCACAGCTCTTACTGTGAAGAAACCTTTCCGTATTTGGAGGTGAAATCTCTTTACCTCTAGACGTAAAAAGTGCCCCCTTGTCCTCAGTGTTGACCGTAAAGTGAATAACTCAACACCAAGTTCACTGTATGGACCCCTCATATATTTGTACATGTTGATCATATCTCCCTTATTCTCCTCTTCTCAAGAGTGAATACATTTAGTTCTTCTAATCTTTCCTCATAGCTGAGCTCCTCCATGCCTCTTATCAATTTGGTTGCCCTTCTCTGCACTTTCTCCAGTTCTCCGATATCCTTTTTGAGAACTGGTGCCCAAAACTGGACTGCATATTCCAGAGGAGGTCTTACTAATGATTTGTACAGGGGAAAATGATATCTCTCTCTCTGGAGTCCATACCTCTCTTATTTGCACCCACTTCGGGCCACACGTCTCGGGCAAAAGACGTTTTTTTTGCCACATCCCGTCCGTCCCCCGTTGTGTGCTGGGAACACTCGGCTCCCAGCACACAGCGGGAGCCAATCGGTGGGGGCAGCGCGACTCACTCGCGCATGCGCCGTAGGGAACTAGGCAGTGAAGCCGGAGCGCTTCACTTCCTGGTTCCCTCACCGTGGATGGAGGGGGGAGCAGCAGGGTGACGAGTGATCGCTCGTCCTCTGCTGCGGACGCCGCTGGACTCCAGGACAGGTAAGTGTCCTAATATTAAAAGTCAGCAGCTGCAGTATTTGTAGCTGCTGGCTTTTAATATTTTTTTTAGGGGGGACATTCACTTTAATACAAGAAAGGACTTTGCTCGCTTTGGAAAACGCAGCTTGGCATTGCATGCCATTATTGAGCTTATGATCAACTAAGACCCCCAGATCCTTCTCCACTACAGATCCCCCCAGTTGTACTCCCCCTAGCATGTATTAAAGTATGCATATTCTTAGCCCTCAAGTGCATAACTTTACATTTATCAACATTAAACCTCATCTGCCACTTAGTCGCAGATACTGGCAGCCGAGACATGCCCTTGCCTCCCAGTTCCCGGACCTGGTGACTCTTGAGTCGGACTCCGTTGAACGCCTCCTGGTATCTGGTGTGATGGGGAGCCCCCTTTCTTCCCTTTACCTCCGACTCACGGTGACTCATGATGCGGACATGACTGGGTCCTTGGCCAAATGGAGTTCGGACATTCCAGACCTTAACAAGGAGGTGTGGGAGGACTGTGTCTCCTCCTATATCCCCTCCATGATAGCCTCCCGTGACCGTTTTATTCAATTGAAGTTTCTGCACAGGGCCTACTACACGCCGCAGCGGCTAGCTGGGATATACCCCTCTAGGAGCCTGCTTTGTACACGCTGCTTACTTGAGACAGGGACATTCTTCCATATGGTGTGATCCTGTCCCAAGCTGCACACATTCTGGCGGGAGGTGGCGGATACCCTCTCTAGTCTCTGTGGCGTGGACCTCGCAATGAATCCTCGCATATTCCTGCTTAGCTATCTGAGCGAGATTGAGAAGGATAGGTATGTAAGCTTTGTATCACTTTTTCTCTGTTTTACGCAAGGAGGGAGATCCTCTTGCGTTGGAGGAGAGCAGAGCTTCCTATGGGATCCTCTTGGCGGTCTGCGATCAGCAAAGTGTTGCCACTATACAGGATCACGTAGGAGAGCAGAAACTGCCCGACAAAGTTCGACTAGACTAGTCGAACTGGGTCGATGCCTCTGGCTGAGTCCCCTGTCTGGTGCTTGGTCCCTCTTCTGGGTGGTGGATGGGGTGGAGGACGGCCCTGGGTCCCTCCCTGTTTCTTCCCTCATCTCCCTCGCCCCTCTCTGCTCCCCCCGTCCTTGCCCCCCTTTTTTTTCCCTTGACCCCTCCCCCCTCTATGTGGCTTACCTCCTACCCCCTCCCCCCTCTTTTGTTTTGGGGGTGGGGAATCAAATGGGTGTGAGATGTTTTTTTGCATTGACCTGGTCATCTGATCCCTTTGTTGAGTTCTGCTGTTTCACTCGCTTATTTATCCATCTCATTTGTGCCCTCTTGCCATACATTCTTTTGATTTCCTTTTTAACTTGCTAATGTGACCTGTGATGGAATGTAAAGATCTTGCCTTTTGACTGTCATTGCATCTGGTTGTTATGTCAATAAAAGAAAACGTTACTGTTAAAAAAATAAAAAATAAAATGGCCCAGTCAAAGTCCAGACCGAAATCCAATTGAGAATCTGTGGCAAAATTTGTCAATTTCTTTTCACCGACGCTCTCCATCCAAACTGACAGAGCTTGAGATCATTTGCAAAGAAGAATTAGCAAAAATGTCACTCTCTAGATGTGCAAAGCTGGTAGAGACATCCCTAAAAAGACTTGCAGCTGTAAATCCAGAGAAAGGTGGTTCTACAAAGTACTGACTCAGGGAGGCTGAATACAAATGCACGCCACACTTAACAGATATTTGTAAGAAATTTCGAAAACCATTTATCATTTTCCTTCCATTTCACAATTATGTGCCACTTTGTGTTGGTCTATCACATACTTAACATTGGATGCGCCTGCTTTGGGCAGCTTTATCTTTACACCGGGAAAACCCTTACGTAAACGGCGCAAAGTGACTGCGTCGGGCCCGCGTACATTCGTGAATTGGCGTATCTCGCTGATTTACATATTCTCTGCGTAAATCAGAGAGAACACCCCCAGCGGCCATTTTAAAATTGCAGTTAAGATCTGACGGTGTAATACAATTACGCCTGTCGGATCTTTGCTTCAAACCAGCGTTTCTCGTTTTCTGCATACAGAAAACAGATAAGCCGGCGCAAAGTGAGAGTTATGCCGGCGTATCGGCATAACTCTTTCTGAATCTGGCCCTATGTGTGCAGATTAATGCCCATTTTACGCTTGCCTGTACAATTCTATTTCTTCACTGTAGGAGCCGACTTCAGCTCTCCTGCACCTTCCGACTCCCGCCCACTGCTGCACATGCAGGCTGTAAGTTAGAAGGATTCCTAATGTAAACAGCGGGCAGGAAGCCGGGAGGACCATGCTGATGACGTTATCTCCTAGCAGCCAATCCTCTGACATCACGGGAGGGTGTGTGGGGAGTGGCTTTTTTTCCTGGACCTGCTAGACATTTACTGCCGATAACAGCAGCTGCTTTTAAAAGCCAGCAGATCGGCAGTGCTGTGTTGGCAGAGTCTGGGCAAGCTGGGGGTGTCCGGCCCAGCATACCAAGCAGAAGTCCCGGATGTGGCCCGCGGGCCGGGGTTTGGAGACCACTGGCCCATCACATAAAATGCATTCACGTTTTTGGTTATAACATGACAAACTGTGGAAAATGTCAAGGGGTATGAATACTTTTTCAAGGCACTGTACTCATCTGTCTGGTGTGCTGAAACTTTGCTGTCATGCAGAGCCCTGGGCTCCAATATTCCACACACCCAGATGTGTTGAACAGCATAGCTTAAAAAAAATATATACTGGAACTACAATTCTGAAAACATGAAGACCACCACATTATGTTCATTTAAAGGATAAATTCAACCAAAACGACTGTATATTTCAGACTGGACAGCTAATTTACATAATGGCGTCACTGTTTCAGGCACTCTTATGGAAAGATTTTTTGGCGTTCCAAGGTCTGCCTATCAGCTGTGTTCATTGTGAGGAGTCCCCTCAAAATACAGTGCAAGTAGCCTTTAACTGGCTCAGGCCACCAGACTTTACCTATAATCCAAACGTCACTTCTGGGTGGACAATCCTTCATGATTAAACCCAAGAACACCAAACCAAGCCTCTTTCATGCATTTTGTTGACTTAGCACAGTAAAAACTTTTATGAACAGATTTTATAGACTTTAGCAAAGCAAACGTAGGTCTTAAAGTTTTATGATTCACTAGGTTATGCAGACTATTAACTCTTCACAAAGAATTAAAAGAAGGGACTTAAAGTGGTTTTAAAGGATGACGTTTTTTTCCTTCATGCATGAAGATAAAAACCCTTCTGTTCTGTGTGGGAGCAATGGACAGGAAGGCCTGTGCGCAGTCTCTCCACTCCAATTCATCCCAAAAGATGTTCTATCGGGTTAAAGGTCAGGACTCTGTGCAGGCCAGTCAAGTTCCTCCACCTCAAACTCTCTCATCCATGTCTTTAGGGACCTTGCTTTGTGCATTTGGTGGAGGGGGATTATGGTGTGGGGTTGTTTTTCAGGGGATGGGCTTGGCCTCTCAGTTCCAGTAAAGGGAACTTTTATAGCATCAGCATACCATGACATTTTGAACAATTTCACGCTCCCAACTTTGTTCCAACATGACTGCGCACCAGTGCACAAAGTAAGGTCCATAAATACACGGGTGAGTGAGTTTGAGGTGGAGGAACTTGACTGGCCTGTACAGAGTCCTGACCTCAACCTGATAGAACACCTTTGGGATGAATTAGAGGAGAGACAGACTTGCATCTTTCTTTTTCTTGTGCACATTTCTTTACCACAACCACGTAATGCTACCATATTGTTCTTTACATGTTTTGAATCTTTGTTCTGGACCATTGTATATTTTTGTACCATTTATACTCATTAATAAAATCCTTGAACCAGAATTAGGGCAGATACCGCGAGCCAGGCCCTCTCGTCCACATCAGTGCCTGACCTCACAAATATGCTTAGGGAAGAATGTCAAACATTCCCATAGACACACCCCTAAACCTGGTGGACAGCCTTCCCAGAAGAGTTGAAGCTGTTATAGCTGCAAAGGGTGGGCCAACTCAATAATGAACAATTGAGACTAAAGCAGGGATCCTCAAACTACGGCCCTCAAGCTGTTGCGGAACTACACATCCCATGATGCATTGTAAAACTCTGGACATTCAAAGACATGGCTAGGCATGATGGGAATTGCAGTTTCTGAGCAACTGGAGGGCCATAGTTTGAAGACCCATGGACTAAAGCCTCGTACACATGATCGGACTTCCATCTGATTTTTATGAGAATTTTTGTTCGAAGGGCGTTGTTCTGTATTAACTGCTTCCCGACCTGCGGCCGCAGTTATACGGCGGCAGGTTGGCTCCCCTGCGCGAGAGCCGTAGCTCTACGTCGGCTCTCACTAGGGTTGCGCGTCCCCGACTCCCGTGCCCGGCGCGTACGATCGCCGCCGGGCACACGCGATCGCTCGTTACAGAGCGAGGACCGGGAGCTGTGTGGGTGTGTAAAACACACAGCTCCCGGTCCTGTCAGGGGGGGCAAATGCTGAACTTCTGTTCATACAATGTATGAACAGAAGATCAGTGATTTCCCCTAGTGAGTGCACCCCCCCCCTTTCAGTTAGAACACACCCAGGAACATACTTAACCCCTTCCCTGCCCCCTAGTGTTAACCCCTTCACTGTCAGTGGCATTTTAATAGTAATTAATGCATTTTTATAGCACTCATCGCTATAAAATGGTCCCAAAAATGTGTCGAAAGTGTCCGATGTGTCCGCCATAATGTTGCAGTACCACAAAAAAAAAAAAAAAAATCGCCGCCATTACTAGTAAAAAAAAAATATTAATAAAAATGCCATAAAACGACCCCCTATTTTGTAAACGCTATAACTTTTGCGCAAACCAATCAATAAACGCTTATTGCGTTTTTTTTTTTTTTTACGAAAAATATGTAGAAGAATACATATCGGCCTAAACTGAGGAAAAAAAAATATGTTTTTATATATTTTTGGGAGATATTTATTATAGCAAAAAGTAAAAAATATTCATTATTTTCAAAATGTTCACTCTATTTTTGTTCATATGACAAAAACTAAAAAAAAAAAAAAAAAAAACGCAGAGATGATCAAATACCACCAAAAGAAAGCTCTATTTGTGGGAAAAAAAGGACACCAATTTTGTTTGGGAGCCACGTCACACGACCGCGCAATTGTCAGTTAAAGCGACGCAGTGCCGAATCACAAAAAGTGCTCTGGTCTTTGGGCAGCGATATGGTCCGGGGGTTAAGTGGTTAACACACGGCAGAACATTGTCAGCCAACATTCACCAAACCATGTGGTTTTTCAGCCCTTTACCGCCACCCTTCGGGCAACATCTGCTATTGTTGTCTGATGTTTAGCATTGGTTCCGAGCATGCGTGTTTGTACTTTGGATTTTAGTTGGACAGATTTGTGTACACACGATCGGATAATCCGACGTAATAGATTTATTGCCATACAGTTGGTGAGCATAAACAGCCAACATTTGTTGTCGTTAATTCGGCCAACAATTGCCTGATGGAGCATACACACGGTCAAATTATCTGACACAAGACGTCCATCAGGCAATTATTGTTGTAAAATCCAATTGTTTGTACTGGCCTTAAGACTTAGATGCTGATAAAGTTCCTGTGCGTGTAAAGGCAGGCGTCCCAATACTTTTGGTAATATAGTGTATAGACCGGCATGCTGAATCGGGCCCACCAGGCCTTGTTACGTACCCCTCGCACCCAGTTTTGCAGCCGGCTGGAACTCTTCTGCCACTTCCGGCTCTTACTTTGTGTTCCCTGTTGTCACTTGTAAACACAGAAGCCTTCTGCGTTTCAATTGGACACTTTGCTCTCATTGGCTCCAGATCCTTACATGCAGTAATGGCAGGGCGGGCATGGCAAGGAAACGTCCCCAGAATCTGAAAGAATGGCCTCCCTACAAGGTGAGGCAGAGACACCTACACAAGGAGGTAGTAGAGCTGAATACACGCGTAGAAGAGCTGCCTACACAGGAAGGTACTGGAGCCAGGCCAGGTAAGAGAGAGTGGAGATGGAAGGAAGCCTGGGGGGAGGGGGGGCCCTTGGGTGTTGGGGTTGCACACTGTGCATAGCGCAACCCTACACTTTATGCACAGGGCACCCCTCTGAGCTCTGCTCCTAGTGTAATCCTGAATTCAGCACTCAGTACATACACGCCTGATACAGCCGACCCTTTTAGGGCAACCAATTGAGTTTGACACCACTGTACTAGCAGATTTAAATATACTAACAAATCAAAGCCAAACTCTAGCCAATACCTTATAACCAGTTACAGCAGTTTTTTTCCTTTTGGAATAAAGGTTTTATTTGAATAAATAAAAGCCGATTATTGTAACCCCTGTCATTGATAAATGGTTTATCTCATCCATTGGCTCCCGCTGCTGTCAATCAAATCCAGTGACATGGGGGCAGAGCCGACTTTGGAACATGCCCGCATGGAATGCAGGTCTCCGAGGGGCACTCGAGAAGAGGAGGAGTCAGGAGCACCGCTGAGGGACCCCAGAAAAGGAGGATCGGGCCCGCTCTGTGCAAAACACTTGCACAGAGAAGGAAAGTATAAAATGTTTATAACAAAAAAAAAAAACAGAACCTTTACAATTACAACCCCTTTAAGGCTGGGTTCACGCTTGTGTGATGTTAGACAGCGCATGCGATTCGTACTGCTGTGCAGATCAGGTGCAAGGTCTGTGCCATGCAGACTCAGACATACAGATTGTATGGCTGAATTTGCATTGCATGCTCACCAAAACGACGCAGGACCCTTTTTTGGTCCGCACTGCATTCAGATTGCATTAGTATTTACACCTATGCAATGCGATTCTTGCACACTGCGATCCGATCTGGGGGGGGGCATTAACTTTGCACCGACACTTACAGTGGTTCGCAGAGAGCAGTGTGAACCGCCGTCAGGTGACATGTGATGCCAGCACAGGAATCGCACTGGTACCCGCATCACATATATGTGAAACAGGACTAACAGTGGTCCAATCTGTGAGCCAAAGTCAACTTCAGTTTTGGGTGGAGGGCAGCAAGAGCCTTGTTCCCTCATAATCCCACCAATAATGATGGGAAGGGGCTAGGACTGACCGCAGAGAGGGGTACTTTCTGATGCCCGGTCCAAGCACCTCCTACATAGTCTGAGATGGGATTAATAAAAAGGGGGTCTCCCTCCCCCCAGCATTCTTCATTCATGTTACAGCAACAGGGGTGAGACTCACATGCTGCACAGATCACCAGGCCAGTTTCGCCCACCCAAGCCCCTTTAATTGTATGATCCTCCTGGTGTATGGGAGCTGCAGCCTGGGACAGCATTGTCCATCGGATGGAAGCCTTCAGAAACACACACATGTGGATATATTGTCTGACTGCAGCCCCTCCATCACCTAGTAAGGCCAAGGGTCTTCTCCCTGCCTCGCCTACCTTACAGCGGTGCCCAGACCGAACATCATGCTGGGCTGCCCCGGCCAGGCGGCAGATACTCAGCGCTGGAGCATAGGCACACGTACAACTCCCGTGCTGCTACAAGACCCCCGGATGACATCACAGTCATGTGACCGGGTACAGTCCGCGCATCGCTGGGTCATGTGACCGCTCGCTGTAGAAGGGGTGGGGGGCGGAATGGTGGGCTGAGTCGATGTGTGAACTGTGGGCATTCCACCGTGCACCTAGGCAAGTGCTAAGTAGCATTGTTTTCACAACCAACTATACTCATCTGTAACAAGGAAGAATAAGCAGAGGGGGTGGTGTACCCATAGGAGGTAATTCAGGGTATTCTATGCCATAGCTCCCAACTGTCCCTGATTTTGACGGACTGTCCCTGATTTGGAGCAATGTCCCTCTTTCCCCCGCAAAGTCCCTAATTTTGGTCTGATCCATATAGTTGTATATAAAATGCACCACTTATGTATCAAAAAGTGTTTTCTGTTGTTAAACCTTTCATCCAATTTCTAAATTGCTGCATTTGTAAATTCCAAAAGCCAATATAAAGGAATAGTAGTGGTAAAATAAAGCACTTGTGGGTTTAACCAATCATTTTTTATTTTTATTTTACAATTCTCCTTTAAGGGGGTGTGGCAAGGGGTGTGTCCTATGCCCGTATACATTTACTAGCAGGTGTCCCTCATTCCCATTTCAGAAAGTTAAGAGGTATATTATATGCATAGCTTCTGACTGTCCCTGATTTCGAGAGACTGTCCCTGATTTGGAGCAATGTCCCTCTGTCGCTTATTCCTCCTCATTTGTCCGTCATTTTGGTCAGATCTTTATAGATATATATAACATGCATTACTTATCTATCAAAAAGTGTTTCCCAGAGCTAAACTTTTCCTCCAATTTCTAAATTTCTGCATTTGTAAATTCCAAAAGCCAATATAAAGGAATAATAGTGGTTAAAAAAAAGCACCTTTTTTGTACAATTCTCCTTTAAAGGGGCATGGCAGGGGGTGTGTCCTACGCCTGCATACTTTTTCTGATAGGTGTATCACATTCCCATCTAAAAAAAGTTGGACGGTATGTTATCTGTATATAGCTTAACCTTACTCAAAAAGTCAAGTCGCATTGGTTTTCTTCCTGCTCCCCCCGGGTTGTATTATGTAATTAGTGGGCCCATGTGCAAGATCAAAACTCGGCCCTAGGCATTGATAAAATAAAAAATGTGGTGAAAAGTGGGTGTGGTTTAAATTGTGCAAACTTTTGGGCGTGGCTTAAAGGGGGTGTGGTTAGATATAGTCTGAGATGACTTGCGTAGTGCCGAAAGTGGTAACCAGGGAAAGGACTGTGCGGAGTGTACAGCGGTGGGTAGTATGTGCATTAGAGGAGTATGGCAGTGGGTAGTTTATGCTGGAGAGGAGTATGGAGTGTACAGGTGTAAGTACTATGTGCAGGGAGAGGAGTATGAAGGTTGGTAGTGTATGCTGGAGAGGAGTATGGAGTGTACAGGGGTGAGTACTATGTGCAGGGAGAGGAGTATGAAGGTGGGTAGTGTATGCTGGAGAGGAGTATGGAGTGTACAGGTGTAAGTACTATGTGCAGGGAGAGGAGTATGAAGGTTGGTAGTGTATGCTGGAGAGGAGTATGGAGTGTACAGGGGTGAGTACTATGTGCAGGGAGAGGAGTATGAAGGTGGGTAGTGTATGCAGGAGAGGAGTATGGAGTGTACAGGGGTGAGTACTATGTGCAGGGAGAGGAGTATGAAGGTGGGTAGTGTATGCTGGAGAGGAGTATGGAGTGTACAGGGGTAAGTACTATGTGCAGGGAGAGGAGTATGAAGGTTGGTAGTGTATGCTGGAGAGGAGTATGGAGTGTACAGGGGTGAGTACTATGTGCAGGGAGAGGAGTATGAAGGTGGGTAGTGTATGCAGGAGAGGAGTATGGAGTGTACAGGGGTGAGTACTATGTGCAGGGAGAGGAGCATGAAGGTTGGTAGTGTATGCAGGAGAGAAGTATGGAGTGCAGATTATATAGAAATGGGGTAGTATGTGCAGGGAGAGGAGTGCGGAGTGTATGGCGGTGGGTAAAATATGCAGGAAAGGATTAAGCATTGTACAGCAGTGAGTAGTATGTACAGGGAGAGGATTATGCCGGTGGGTAGTATATGCAGGAGAGGAGTATGGAGTGTACAGCAGTGGGTAGTATGTGCAGAGAGAGGAGTGTGGAGTGTATGGAAATGGGTAGTATGTGCAGTGAGAGAAGTGCAGATTATATAGAAATGAGGTAGTATGTTTAGAGAGAGGAGTGCAAAGTGTATGGCGGTAGGTAATATATGCAGGAAAGGATTAAGGATTGTACAGCAGTGAGTAGTATGTGCAGTGAGAGGATTATGTCGGTAGGTAGTATATGCAGGAGAGGAGCATGGAGTGTACGGCGGTGAGTAGTATGTGCAGGGAGAGAAGTGCAGGTTGTATAGAAATGGGGTAGTATGTGCAGGGAGAGGAGTGCAGAGTGTACGGCCGTGGGTAGTATGTGCAGGGAGAGGAGTGTGTATTGTAAAGAAATGGGTAGTATGTGCAGGGAGAGGAGTGTATGGAAATGGGTAGTATATGCAGGGAGAGGAGTGCAGAGTGTACAGCAGTGGGTATTATGTGCAGGGAGAGGAGTATGGCAGTGGGTAGTGTATGCAGGAGAGGAGTTTGGAGTGTACAACGGTATGCAGGGAGAGGAGTGTGGAGTGTATGGAAATGGGGTAGTATGTGCAGGGAGAGGAGTGCGGTTTCTATGGGGGTGGGTAGTATGTGCAGGGAGAGGAGTGCAGAGTGTATGGTGGTGGGTAGTATGTGCAGGATGGTGGCAGTGGACAGTGTCAGCAGTTTTTTATTTTATATGTATATATATATATATATTTTTACTATTACTATTTTTTTTTAAATGTGTTTTGGGTGCCAGTGGATGGTGTCAGTAGGGCAATGGATAATGTGGCTCTGGGTGCAACCCCTCCAACACCTAATGAGACCAAGTGGCTTCTCCCTGCCTCCTGCCGTATTTTGTATTATTTTAGTTCTAAGTTATTTTTTTTTCACAATGATCTTGGGGGGGGGGGGGGGGGTTGGACACTGTCAGTATTTTTGTTTTTGTTTTTAATGCTTAATTTTTAAATAATTATTGCATATTTTTTTTATCAACCCTGTTGGGTGGCTTTGGTGAGATATATATAAGAGGATCTAAACCAGGGGTGCCCAACCTTTTGAAGACTGAGGGCCACTTGGTAACCATTCGGGGGCCACAATGAGCAGAGTAGGCAAATGAAGGGTCACGGCTACTCTATAGGCCGTCCGATCTGCCCAGATGAAAGGGGATGAATTCCCTTCTGTTTCTCAGATTGGAGGTAGGCGGGCGTAAAAAGACATCTGTCACTCTATAGAGGTGAATTGAGGTTCCCATTTGGTTGGGCTGATCGTGTGAAAAGGGCCTAAGAGCAGAGCAGGAGATGGCGGGCCACGTCAGAGGGCTTTGCGGTCCACATGTGGCCCCCGGGCCACTGGTTGGCCACCCCTGATCTAAACAGACCCCTGTACATCTCCCCTTTGAGACAGAGAAAGGAACTGAGGACAGAGCAGTCCCTGAACAGGAGACAGAGGCACCTCCCCATTCATAAACTGAAGCATCGTAAACACAGTTAACTATGCTCAGTTATCAAAGGACACAGGAGCGATCGGTAGCAATCACTTACTGTGTCTAATTTAGAAAAGGAAGGGGCCGGTAAATTACATATTTACCGGCCCCTTCCTCCACTCACCATCCTGACACAGCAGCCATTAAAAGAGGAGGGAAGCCAGAAATGCTGTGGGGGGCCAGAGGAGGACACCAAAGGACAGTGAGAGACGATCGGTGCGGCAGTGGGGACAGTTGCGGCTTTCAATGAAGCAGCTGACAGCTGCGGGAGAGGGAGGAGGAGAAGCGGCTTTCAACTGCTACACATGGAGATCAATGCTTGTAACTGCCCCCACTGCCGCACCGATCACCCCCGACTCAACAAGGAGATCATCCATGAGTGCAGTGTGGGTCACAGTGCCCCCCCCCCCGGGGGCTCGTGTTCGGTGAACGGAAATGTTGTGGATCGCTCTATCTGACAGAACGCCACAACACTTCCGTTTTCTGCATGCTAAAGTATTGCTCTGTCATTTCAACAAAATTGTGAGTACCCATTTGTCTTTTACCAATAAAAGCTGAATTTTTAAAGGGTACTACACTATCTTGGGACCCCTTCCTTCTTTTTCTTTTTTTCCTGTATATGGGATAAACACTGAGAGCACCACCAGGACCACAGCAGGACGTGCCTTTGCCGGAGTGCTGCACAGTGGCATACACTGTGAATGCTGCAAACCCCAAGGGGGGGCACAAATCTGGTGAGTGCGGTCCATATAGGAGCACAGATTGGAGTGGATCACTGTGTGAAGCATAGAACTAGACAATCACAACAGCATGAAGCACTTTTTCTCATTTGTATTTTTATTTATTTTATTTATTTATAATTATTGGCACTTAATTAATTTTTTCTTTGTCATTTCTCAGACCTTTGGAGTGGATATCACTAGCCTTTGTAGCACAAGGATTTTATTAAGGTGCACTATTTTATTATATTATTTTTTTGGATCACTTGGAACTGCGTTTTTATCGCAGCTGCTCAAGCAATAGAATTCATCTATTTTCACTTAATCGCATTGCTTTTTACACACACATTTTGGATATCACCAGCATTTTCCTTTACTTTCTGTGCTAGGATTTCAAAATTAGGTTTTATTAAAATACACCAATTTACCTGTATTTGATTATATGTCACTGCGTTTTTCACTATTAAGTACAGGCGCCTGTAACACTATTTACCACATCAGCACTGCACTTTAAAGCTAGAGCCATTCCTACTTCCATCCTCTCTCAAATCATTATCTCACCTAGGTGAAATAAATCAGGTAGGGGCAGCTGCTTAAGGACGTAAAAACTCTATACTCACTCACAGGCAATATTTGGTCCTATTGCGCGGATTAATTTTTTACTTTCACTATCCCCAGTGTGGCCGAGGGTCTGGAAACTCAAGTGGATCAGCCACATCCCGTACTTATAAAGCCCCCATGATGGGGGAAAAAGTGGCGAATCTCCTCCCATTGGTATATGGGCATTTCTAAGATGGCAACAACAGTTCCAAAAGGAAACCGCTCATGCACTCGTGCATGTGCCGTGGGTACTTGTCAGGACCAAAGGAAGGGCAAAGGCTGATCCATCACCAGCGACCTGCTAAGGGATTTTTCAGTTCAACAATTCTGATTTTTTTTTTGTTTAGATCATTCTGTGCATAATAATACTGATGGCTCCTGAAGTGGATCTGTATCTTTAAGATATGATGTATTTTTATGCTATAAATCCATTACAATTGTACTGTTGATTAATTTTTATGATCTTTTTTACGAACCCAAAAAAAAAATTTTTTTATATGTTAAAGCGTTCATTAACCCCAAGAAAAAAAAAGGATCCTGCTCCTTTAAAGCTCCTGTGTGTATGATTTATAAAAATAAATGCTACAAATACCTCATTTGAGAGTGGAGATCTCGATCACATGACCGTCAGGATCTCACCTCCTTCCTTCCCGAATGACGTCGGCATTGGAATCTCAGCCCGACCGGTCAAGTGATCGCGATCTCGGCTCTGAAATGGGATATTTGCAGCATTTATTTTTATAAATCATTGCAGGCCATACATGTTTCGAATTCTGAACAAATTTTCTTTTGCATTTTGTGACCTGATTGTGCTACCATTGATTTTGACATTCGACCAGCCAAGTCTTGAATTTCAACTCGTGTTGCTACAGAAAATAATTTTCGTGGTCGAGAATCTTCTTCTTTTTTTTTTTTTTTTGGTCACAGTTCATGCATGGGCATTTCTTTTTTGATTATGTTTCTCGCGCGATTCTCCCATCATTGATTTAGAAATTCATTTGAAATAATTTAAAAAAAATTCCAACATGCCGATCACTCAAATTCGATGGCTGCATGAAAATCGAAAAACAAAATACCAATATAGGGGATTAGAAGGGAAGAAAGTGAGGTCAATTAAGAATTTTACAAGGACAATTCATCTACCTGTAAATTTAGATGTTTTGAACATTTCAACATGTGCGTAATTCTAGTGCAGAAAACTGTAGGTCCCATGCAGAAAGTAGCTCTTCCTTTACTATTTCCAATGCACAGCCATGAAGGCAGTTACTGCCATTTGGACACACAGTTAAGCCCCATACACACTATCAGTTTTCCTGATGGTTTTCTCTTCAGGTTTACCAAAACCATCTAATATGAGGTCAAACCTCAAGAGTTTCAATTTGTATGCAATCAGGCAGGCCCTTGCACTACATGGTTTTGGTAAACCTGAAGAGAAAACCATCAGGAAAACTGATAGTGTGTATGGGGCTTCAGTGTGTGGAGCTAGTTGTGTGCTCCAGCCAGGAGGCATGACATTCTCAGGAGACAAGACCGTATTTTGGGGGGGGGATTTCTAACCCATAGGACTAAGTAAGTCAGGATAGCTATGTAGTGACTGTGAAAGTTGAGGTGACTAGCAAGTTCATAGAAGGTGCTGGAGGAATTACTGTGTTCCTGAGAGGAGGAAGAGCTTGGGGTGCTGGGAGAACTCAACCCAGAGACCAGGAGTGGGGCCTGTGCAAGCATAGAGTGAGCCTGAGGAGCTTGTGGTCTGGGAGACTGGAGTAAGGAGCGATGATGCTGACAGGTGACTCGGCATTTTCATTAAACACTGTTTTGTGTGAGCAAAGGTGTGCACAGCATATTGCATTAGGGCACCCCAAAGCTCAAACACAGCTTCAGCTGCATTGGACAGTGAATGAATGAAAAGTAAGGCGCTGGTAAATTACATATTTACTAGCTCCTTTCTCTACTCTCTATCCTGAAACATTCTTTGCAGCAGCTGGGTGGAGAGGAGAGGAGGGAAGCCAGCAGCACTGCAAGGCAGGGGGACCAACACGAGGGAAGCCCGGGCAGCAGGGGGAATCGGCACTGCATGTAGTGATTAGACTGTGCCCAGGCACACCTGGCACACCTCCTGTGCACGCCTATGTGTGTGAGGATAAAATTCCTGCATTGGAAACCTTGGCCCGGATTCACAGAGCACTTACGCCGACGTATAACAAGTTACGCCGACGTAAGTGCAAATGTGCGTCGTCGTATCTGTGCGCCAGACCCACAAACAGAGATATGCCTAAAACCAGGCTACACCCCACCAATGTAACTTACTTACGCCGGCGTAGGGTGGGCGTACATTTAGGCTAGGTGCATGGTGCCGCTCCCATTGATTAGCCATTCAAACATGCAAATGAGGTAAATACGGCGATTCACGAACGTACGTGCGACCGACGCAGGCTACGTGCGGTTAGCATAAGTTGTACGTCTGGCGTAAAGTTATTCCCCATAAAGGAGGTGTAACAGACATGCTCAGGTCTGCACCAGGGAACACAAGCCGGCGTATTTTACGTTGGCTGTGTGTCTAGCTGGGCGTAGGTTACGTTAACGGCGTACACAGTGATCCGGCGTATCTTAGACAGTTGTTCCGACATGGTTGTGAGCATGCGCGGCGCATGTGCAGTTCGTTATACGTACTTGTCTAGCGTTCGGCCCATCATTTGCATGGGGTCACGCCTCATTTGCATGGATCACGCCCACTTCCACTTACGCTAGCCTGCGCCTTGGAAAATACGCTACGCTGGCACATCTTGGTGAGCATTGGCTTGCTGAATGCAGTGCTTTCCTCTCCGCGCTGCACCGGTGTAGCGTACTGTGTGTGCGCTACGCCGGCGTAATTGTGCGCCCACTCCTTGTGAATCTGGGCCCTTATGTTCTTTTTGATTTTTATTAAAAGCGGGCTGCTGAGCTCTTGGCTGTAGTTCCTGTCTGACATGAACTCACTTTAAAAAATACATCTACTATGAGAGCTAATCATGCCCAATATCACACTGCTTGATTAAATTTGCTCTGTGCATGGCTAACTTAAAGCGGAGCTCCAGCCGCGATTTTTTTTTTTTTTAAAGTCAGCAGCTACTAACAGTGTAGCTGCTGACTTTAAATAAAGACACTTACCTTGTCCTACTTGCCCGCGCTGATGGGCCCCCCGATGCCGGTCCCACGATCGCTCCGGGTCCCGCGCCGCCATTCACACTATGGGAAACAGGCAGTGAAGCCGTACGGCTTCACTGCCCATTTCCTACTGCGCCTGCGTGAGTCTCACGCTGGCTTGTGAATGGGCGCGCTGCTCTCTGAGAACACACACAGTTCCCAGAAAGCAGCGCGCCCCGTTCACAAGGAGAAGGACAAGAAGAAAAGGCACCGCGGAGTGGAAGAGGCAGATTACGGACTTCCGCATAGCAACAGGTATTTCGGGTGAGTATTTTATTTTTATTTTTTTCAGGGTTTTTTTATTGAATTTTTTTAAACAACATGGGAAAATGTTGTTTTCCTGGGTGGAGCTCCGCTTTAACTCTCCCCTTCTCTAATCTGCAGGCTGTGTTTTTATTCTCACTGTTCCACTCCTATACTGTCTACACCTCCCCCTGGCTCTTTTCTCACTGTTCCACTCATAAACTGTCAACAGAGGAATTTGAGGAGGCTACGAGCATTTTGGAAGATGTTCTGTTATGTAATACAAAAGGACATTATTAAGAAGGCCATGACGGTTTCTGACAGCTTGGGACTCAGTAGATGTATGCAAAAGGAACGCTGATTAATGAGATCTGGAAAGTCCTGGGTCTCCTCTTGTCTAATAGTCAGAAGGGACCATCTTTCCCACATTGTTAATTGTGCTAATTAACACACTTTTGTCTCCTAGCAAACTATTGGGCAGTGGCGGCTGATGCTCAATTTTTTTTGGGGGGGCGCAAACGAAAAAAATAATATAAAAACAATTGCAGCCTCACTGTGCCCATCAAATGCAGCCACTGTGCCATCAATTGTCACCACTGTGCCATGCCATCAAACGCAGTCACTGTGCCTTGCCATCAAACGCAGTCACTGTGCCATGCCATCAAACGCAGCCACTGTGACATGTCGGAGGTGACGCGTCTAGAAACCCACAGAGGCAAACAGAGAGCCTTTGAACAGGGTGACCGGAACGGCCGACTGCATACTACAGACTTTCAATGACTTCTACGGGACCCTGTATTCCTCTGGACTGCCTGCTGACTTCCGTCCTGAGGTGCTCAATAGTGATGAGCGGAATACGCCATATTCGATTTCGCGATATTTCACGAATATATAGAAGAATATTCGCGAAATATTCGTTAATATCGAATATTCGTGATATTTTATAAAAAAAATGTGAATGCGAAATTGATTGCGAAATTCTCGTCAACACGCGAAAACGGAGATCGTTTCCTGGATTACTAAACTAATATGCACTAAACACTAACTCTACTTACACAAACTTATATGACTAAACTAAAGCTAATTTTTTTTTTTTTTATACACAAAACACAGAAGGGCAGAGAAAGTATTCGCGAATATTCGTAATACGCATATTCGCATTGCGAATATTCGGCAACATAAAAGGATCACCTCAGCTACTCAGCCCAGGGCCTCTAATCATACCAGCAATGCTTTTAGACGTCAATAGAGATCACTAGGATGTGATCTGTTTTAAAAATAAATTTGAAAAAATACGAATATTCGCAATAGCAAATATTCACCGCAATATTCGATTTATTCGCGAATACTCGAATATGCAATATTCGTAACGAATATTCGCAATGCGAATATTCGTGAGCAACACTAGTGCTCAATGAGTTACTGGGCCCATTGGCACTGGGTTGGCTTTCTGACCGGGAGAGGGAGGCCCTAGTACTACCATTTACTGCGTTTGAGGTTCAGAAGGCTATTCAGTCCTTTCCACCGTGCAGAGTGCCTGGGCCGGATGGGCTCCCACTAGATTTTTATAGAGCCCATGTAGGCCTTTTGCCCCCCCTGCTAGTACAGCTATACACCACGTGCCTATCTAAGGGGAAGCCTCCCCACATCCATGTACCATGCCCACCTGACGTTGATATATAAACCCCCAAAGGATCCCACCGCATGCGCCTCCTACCGTCCGATTGCATTGTTAAACACTGACTTTAAAATCCTTACCAAGCTACTGGCCCTCCGACTATATCCCATGCTGCCCATGGTAATAGACCCCGACCAGACCGGTTTCATGCCCGGGAGGTCAACAGACGTTAACCTTAGGAGGCTCTTTACTAACATCCATGCCCAACACATTAATACAGGAACGAGGACTGTGGCCTCGTTCGACGTTGAAAAGGCTTTCGACACTGTCGAGTGGCCCTTTCTGTGGGAAACTTTGCGCAGGATGGGGTTTCCCCTACTCTTCATAGAGTGGCTTCAGGTGATCTACAAGGCCCCCACCTCGTCGGTGCATTTGGGTGGTGGCTTGTCCACCCCCTTTCGGCTTTCTCGTGGCACTAGACAGGGTTGCCCTCTCTCTCTCCGGCCCTATTCACTCTTGCCATTGAACCAGTGGCGGAGGCTCTCCGTACTTCGCCACATATCAAGGGTCTCCGAGTGGGTCTGCTGGAGGAGAGGGTGGCCTTGTATGCGGACGACATGTTGCTTTTCCTGAACGATGCGGGTCCCTCGCTGCAGGGCGCGCTGACCGTTTTGAACACGTTCGCCCTGGTCACCGGACTAGGGTGAACTGGTCCAAATCTCTCTTGTTCCCGATAGACCAGGCGGCCAGGTCCACCTCCCCCCCCGATAACCCCCTATGCTGGTTTGATACTTTTAAGTACCTGGGCGTGCATGTATCACTTTTGGCCTCCGACTTTATCCCACTTAACCTCCCTCCAGTCCTGGTGGAGGCCCAATCTAAGTTTAAGACATGGAGCAACCTCCCTCTGTCGGTATGGGGGAGGGTGAATCTTCTCAAAATGAAAGTCGTCCCCAAGCTTGTCTATCTCTTTCGCCATTCCCCGCAATGGGTGCCCAGGTCCTTTTTCAATAAATGAAACCAAATTTTCTCCTCCTTTATTTGGGGCCCCTCCCCGCCTAGATACAAACTCACTACGTTAATAAGGCCACGGACGCAGGGTGGGATGGCATTCCCAGACTGCTACAGGTATTACCTCGCCACCCAATTGGTGACGGCGGCTTGGTGGTTGAGGCCAGATGGTACGAATGCCTCCACCGCCCTTGAGGCCTCGGTAGTTGGCTCGCTGGAGGCCCTCCAGCTTTTCCTGTTTCGAGGCCCCCGCGCGCCTTACCCTTTGACCCCCTCCATGCTTACCAACCTGCGGGCGTGGCGAACCGGCCTTGCCATTGAAAAATGCAAACCCACTGAAATCTCACCTAACGCCCCGATCTGGATAAACCCAAGCCTAGCCCATTTTTACCGGTTATTGGACCCTTCAGTGTGGTCGAGATATGGCGTCAAACTAATCTCCCATATCACTTCACAGAATGTGCTGAAGCCCTTTGCTGAGCTCTCGTCTGAGTTTAATATACCCTCCTGTGACGAGACCCTTTCTTGCCCAGGTCCTGCTCTCCCGACACTCCTCTGCTTCTATCGGATCAGATTGCAGCTTGCAACATCCGATGGTCCAGTCATCCAAGATTCCAGGATCCAACCTACAGCTATGTGCTGATTGGATCCATGAAGAACACACACCAAACGAGTTGTGTGAATGTTCAACCAGAACTCCACTTTATTAAAACACTCAGCTGGTTATATACAGGTTACAGCTTCCATCAGTCAAAGAACAATGAAATCTCCACCCCCTTTTCACACACTGGGGTTTCCATACAGAGGCATTTCGGCACCGATGTATTTAGCATGACTTTACTACCTCAGAGAGAATGACATTCCTGTAGACAATGACATCAGTGAAGTTAACAGAATACGTTATCTAGCCAGCTTGTCTCCGCATAGAGAGGAGGTCATTACTACATCTGAGAGATCACACTTTTTTAGATAATGACATGCTAATCCAATACTCCTGATAATCAAAAGGCTCAAAACAGTGTTACCACACAATAGAAAGGTCAAAGAGCCGACTGGCTTAACACCTCTACACACTGGACAATGAATGTCTTTCACAAGCCACTTAGCCTTTCAATAGTCCTCAATAGTCTGATTCAGTTCAATCCCCATCTAGACAGACACCTCATAATGTCCAAAGGCATCCTGCAATATGTCCCATCCACAATGTGTCATCTTATGCAATACATGAAGTATGATTTCACGGTCCATGACATTACTCCCCCTGGGAAATAGTCCAACAGCCGCAGTGGGACCCACACGGGTCAACTCGAGGATGTTGGACAAGTTGTCTTAAGGTTCCAGGACCGCCTGCCAGGATACCCCATCCGCCTTCCTGCTTTGAGGCCCTGGCCCATAATCGAATGGCAAGAGGCTCGCATTCAGTCCTCTCCAAAAGCCCCTGTCCCGGCTAGGCCTGTCACACATCTCCCCTTTTGGCAGGAGACTAACACAGTAGGAGCCACCAGGCAGGTTGACTCTGAATTTAGTCAGTAGTTCCAGTCCCCCAATGCCGGTATCCATACAGTACCCCAAATAAATTCTCCCAAACAGAGCATTACTCACCCCGCCAACCTCTGCCTCCCTCAGAGAATACGCCTGCCGCTGGGGAGAAGCCTGGACTGGCCATTCTCCCTGGAGTCCTTTCAGCCGCTGGAGAGAAAACAGGGTGGCTGGGCTCAGTTCATCATGCTGTTGGGGATCTGGGCCAACTGGCCACCATTCCTGGGGTATACCAGTGGAGACTGAAGTCCCCTCCACTGGTGCTAGGTGAAAATCCCCCGGTGCTTGCAAAGCAAAGCCGACATCCTCCTGTCTCAGGGCCGTATCATTTTCTGGGGTTGAGTCAGTGAAGATCGAAGTCCCATCCACTACCACAGGAACCCCCTCTTCTGTTAGGTGAAAGCAGAGGCCCGGGGCACTCTGCTCTGTTGCCAGCTCTTCCGCTGGGTTGCTGTGAGTGGAGACCACAGTCCCATCCACCAATATCCGCTCAAGCTGTAGTGGGGTGCAGCCGCCAGTAGCATCCTGTCCTGCTGCCAGTGATTCAGCTGGGAATACGAGCTTTACCACCTCAGCTGGTTGCTGGGGAGGGGGGCCAACCGCCCCGGCTCCCTGGAACTCCACAGTTGGTCCCGATGCTGGGCAGAGATGGCTGGCACTCTGCCCTGTTGCCAGCACTTCTGGTGGGGGTGCACAATCCGTAACATCCTCTGAACAGTCCATACATTCTGTAATCTGCAGCTGGGGCGTGATCGCCACCTTCTCACCCTGAGCCTCTGAAACTGCCACAGGGGTGGGGCAGAGGTCTTGAACCCTCTGTCCGGTGACCAGCGTTTCAGCTGGGGAAGTTCCTTGTAACCGGCCACATCCGCGTTTCGGCCACATAAGCCTTCAACTGCATCGGGTATTGCTATCAAGCACCCCATATTGCTAAATCCATGTGATCACTTTTTATGTCATATTTGTTTATATGATTTTAATAAAAACCTTTACTGGTTTTAATTGACCTGCCCTATTGGAGCACCTCTTTCATTTTTTCTCCATCCTGTGACCCCTTTGGAGTTTTTGGCTATCCATACCTTTGGATTCCTGGATCGACAGCCTAAGGACCTACCTGGAATCTGTGATATAGATGACAGCACGCCAACCAAGCTAGGTCCGTTTCTGTTATCCATACCAGTGCCATCCCGGTAATAGTGGTCCCGGGTTCCAATGACCACAAAGCTTGTTTGACTCTCTACTACATAGTAACAGAGTCCTACTTATCCGGTAAGCGTATCTTATCTTATCCACACCTTTGATGTGATTTTTGTCTGCATAGACCTCTACAGACAACATATAGTTCCGTTGTACAACAACCATTGGAAAACATCTTGTTTGCACCAACCACCATATTGTTGCTTATTTACTTTTTGAATCAGAGACTTTGTCACTTTGCACTTTATATCAAGCATCTATGTTTGGTATTTGGACTTTTTACAGGTCTACACTATTTTATGTGAATTGTGAGTGGTGCTATTCAGTACCACACACCATTAGGGCCCTTTCACACGTGCGGACCGTTCGTCCGTTTTTTTACGGATGAAAAACGGACCGCAATGCATCCCTATGGGATAGTGGACGTTAGCAGATGAGCATCCGCTAACGTCCGTTTGCATCCGTCTCCGTTAAGCTCCGTTTTTTGAACGGAAGAAAACCCTATTTTTCTTCCGTCAAAAAAACGGAACGGACGAAAAACGGATGTTAGCGGACGATCCGTTTAACATCCGATCCGCTAACATCCGTTTTTCATCAAAATATGTAATAAAAAAAAAAGTTCTAAAAAAAAACGGATGAAAAAACGTATGGAAAAACGGACGAAAAAACGGGCGCCGCATCGTACTAGAGCAAGTGCCGTATTCTCTAAGCATTTGCTCCGTAGTTTGCGTTGGCGTAGCGAAAATGGCCCAGCGTAAGCCCGCGTAATTCAAAGGGGGCGGCTTCTATTTAAATGAAGCGCGCCCCCGCGTCGAACGAACTGCGCATGCGCCGGCCGGGGAAAAAGCCCAGTGCGCATGCTCCAGCTCACGTCGGAAAGCGCCGTTGAAACCGACGTCCAAACGAAGTAATCGTCACTACGCAATGCCCTATTCGCAAACGAGTTAGTAAAACGACGTAAGCGACAGAAAAAGCCGACGCTGACCCGACGCCATACTTAACATGGCATCTGACGGCATCCGACGGTACTTCGTAAGGTTACTCCTCATAGAAGCAGGGGTAACCTTACGCAAACGAAAACGACGTACGCGACGACGGGGCGGCGTAAAAGCGATCGGGAATCGGCGTAGTAGCCTCATTTGCATAGGCAAATGAGAAAACAACGTAAAGGCCACCTGGTGGCCGGAGTTGTCATTACAACTACGATCTGCAAGTGTAATGGTATTACACTTGTCGGATGTTCAGGCGTATCTACGCCAAAGTGATTCTAGGAATCACTCGCATAGATACGAGGCAAAAAAAACGGCGATACGACGGGGTATCTGAGATACTCCGTCGTAGCGCCGCTGAGAATCTGGCCCTTTATGTTCCTACAAGCTAGTGTCTGCTAGTGTTTTACTTTGGCTATAATATCTGATCTCTGATGTTCAGACTGGAGGAGGCTGTATACTGACGAATGCACTCAAGCAGAGTGTGGTAAAAGGATTCCGTCACACTGTCAACATCTCCCCCTGACTCTTTTTTTCTCACTGTCCCTCTCCTATACTGTATACATCGCCTTGTGTGTGTGTGTGTGTGTGTGTGTGTGTGTGTGTATGTATGTATGTATGTATATGTAAATGTAGTGCCCCCTTACTTTCAGAAAAAGTTAGTAGGGTAAGAGACTTACTTGCTCTCACATTCAAATTTGGCAGCTGTCAACCCTGAATTGTCCTGTGGGTCATTCTGAGCTCCAGAGATGTGGTCCTATCTCTGGGTGGCAGGTGGCACCAGGGGGGTTTAGGCAGAGCCACTTTTCACCAGCAGCCAATTGGAGGAGTTTTTCCCTCACGGGGCATGCTGGGGAGGGGTATATCTGTGGCAGATGCCATATTTCGCGGTCTTTCGCGGGTTCCTGGTTCCAGGTGCGTCACCCACCTTCAGGCTGTGCGCACATCAGGGGCCCCACCACTATGGCCTACCTGGCTGGGGCCCGTGCCACGCAGAGTTCCCGACTCTGGGCCCTCATGGCTCAGAGACACTGAAGTGACTGAGGGACCTCAGTGACTTACTGGAGTTCTGCATCTCAAGAGGACAGGATTGAGAGGATATGCTCTATTGCTCTTAAGTACCGGACCTGTGGCAGAGGCCTCTACTAATCTTCTAGGGCCAAGTCGGTGGCAGCGACTTGTTCCTTCTCAGCTTTCTCAGTGACACTCTGGCTGCCAGGTCTGTGTGAGAGGCATGTCCAGGTGCACTGCACCCACAGTCCTGCTCCCAAGTGTAACGCTTCTCTGTGCCACTCCTGCTTGAGTGGGTATAGCATACCTGGACAGGCCTCTCTCACTGACCTGGCAGCCAGAGTATCGTTTGAACATTTGAGGAAAAGTCTCTGCCACAGACCCTCCTTGAAATGAACATCAGGGAGACACCTCTGCCACAGGCCCTCTCTGATTGCAGTTACGGAGGCTATCCTCTTTAGGTGAATTACGCCTGGATCTCCTTCTTAAAGCGGAGCTCCACCCTGATATATATATATGTTTTTTAAAAATCTGAAAAAAAAAAATGAAATGGGAAAAAAAAAAAAAAAAAATACTCACCCTAAATAGGCTGTTGTCCCGAATCTGCCCTCATGATCCGCGGTGCCGCTTTCTTCCTCCTCCTCTTCTGGGTGTCTTCTTGTGAATGGGCCGCGCTGCATTCTGGGAACTGTGTGTATCCCAGAAAGCAGCCGGACCATTCAAAGTCTCTCGCACATGCGCAGTAGGAAACGGGCAGTGAAGCCGCACGGCTTCACTGCCTGTTTCCCTGACTGTGGATGGCGGTGCCGGGATCGAGGATCGGCATCGGCGGGGGCCGTCAGCGCAGGCGCCTAGGACAGGTAAGTGTCCTTATTCAAAGTCAGCAGCTACACTGTTAGTAGCTGCTGACTTTGAAAAAAAAAAATGCAGGTGGAGCTCCGCTTTAACGTCGCCCAGGTACCGACTCGCAGGTGATCAATCCTTCAGTGTCCGGCTACCTTGATCACCGGTGGTTTGTCAAAATCCTTGTGGACTGCCAGCCTCTCATTGGCGCTCCTCAGACGGACTCCCCAACGAACAGCTATACGGTTTGGGATCCTCAGAGGTGGTAACCCAGTCAATCACTGGGTCCCCATCGCCAACATAGTCCAGGAACACTGTGTGGCACGCACGGCGCCTCTGCTGGTTTTCAGAATGTTCTGGAACATAGGCAGGGCAGAGAGCTGGATTGACATGGGGTGTATGTGGGAGTCCTGACCAATCCCCAACTAGGATTGGCAGGGGGCAGGCCTCCTATATATACCCATGGTCAACCTGTTGTGGGAGAAGTTGTCAGGTGGAAGAACTAAATGATGTAGTGTTAGACTGTCATGGTCTGAGGGAACCCCCTTTCTGGAGGGGTGAACTCAGGCATGGAGCTCGAGAGTTGGAAGGGAGCCTCTCTCTACATGGTCATTTAGAGGTGTCCTGGAACAGGACCAGGAAGAGGACAGTTTGGAGCACTGTCAGGAAAGTCATTCAGGAGGGATCCATGTCGGGGTCGGTGAGTGACAGTAAAGTGAAGCAAGTGATCTCAAGTAGTGTGCTGGAGGAGATGTACAGAGGAAGAGATTGTCAAATTTAGACTCAACCAACATTGATTTAATTAAGAGGTATTGATTATCTGGGCATCCCATGTCCCTATCCCCATCCAAGTTTAATCCCCTAATGAAAACAACAAAAACAAACAAGAGACTGTTCATTGTCTGGGAAAGTGTGCCAAAATGGATGTCTGATCAGCAGGGTGAAATGTGTGGATGCTAGAATATGTAGTGACCCCACGGGGGCACCGATACACCAGGCAAATATGCTCAACCCTGGTCATCAGTTCCCTGTTTAGCACCCATTCAGAACTGCATCCTTTTTTATTAGTAGGTGTTGTGCTGTTTCAGCTCTGTGAACTGGTTGACATACTGCTGTTAACCATTTTTTTCTGATGCCTCTGCGATTATTTTGCTCACTTCCATCTGATTATTTTCTTCCTATAATATCCGCCTTACCATGATCATTTACCTTCATCCCCACTCATATCCAACCTCCTGTATAGTCATTCTGTTCCTTTTGCAGTCCGTGCCTTACTCCCCTTAGTTATTCAAAGTCTGACGGGTCTGATACCAGTTTGGTAGCTGAAGAGAAGAAACTCCTGGTCTGACCAAGACAGTTTAATACAAATTAAAGTTAAAGACAAAAAAAGGTTATTTTTTACATTGTTGGATGCATTTACTTAATTTTTTAATCGATTAGACACAGACTAATTTCACATACCTCACTTTACACTCCCCCCAGTAAATAAAACTGTAAGCCTGAAAGAAAGATCCTAGAAAGTTATGTGTCTATTGCTTTTCAAATACTGTATGTTTGTCTCTGTAGCTTAACAATAGGAAACACATTCTCTGCAACTCCTGGTAATATAAGGTTGAATATATAAAAATTTTTCCCTTTCTATCTAGGAGCTGCATCCTTTTACTATATTATCCCTTAACAGAAATGTGTGTAGTCCACACCTAGTAGATTGATTTTTCCATAGCTCTTCCATCTTCCCCACTGATGTGTCATCTCCCATTTACACTCTGTTCCAAGCCTTCACCTTGCCACTGACGTGTGTCGTTTGCATGAAACATAATGTCATCAACATCCCTGGTGAGAGAAATTGCACGTATTTGTACATACTGTACAGGTCAGATGTCAATACTTTGACAAAACGCATTATCTCAGGTTGTGTAAACAAGATAGGGATTAACACTATTACGTTTTCCATAACTGACCCTTAGGCAAACTCAAAAGTTTGCAATTTAACCACTTCAACTCTTGGTAGATCATAAGCTCAATAATGGCATGCAATGCCAAGCTGCAGATTCCAAAGTGAGCAAAGTCCTTACTTGTATTAAGAGAGGTATGAACTTCAGAGAGAGGGAGATATCATTTTGCCCCTGTTCAAATCATTAGTAAGACCTCATCTGGAATATGCAGTCCAGTTTTGGGCACCAGTTCTCAAAAAGGATATCGGAGAACTGGAGAAAGTGCAGAGAAGGGCAACCAAACTGATAAGAGGCATGGAGGAGCTCAGCTATGAGGAAAGACTAGAGAAACTGAATTTATTCACTCTTGAGAAGAGGAGAATAAGGGGGGATATGATCAACATGTACAAATATTTATGAGGTCCATATAGTGAACTTGGTGTTGAGTTATTCACTTTACGGTTAACACAGAGGACAAGGGGGCACTCTTTACGTCTAGAGGAAAAGAGATTTCATCTTCAAATATAGAAAGGTTTCTTCACAATAAGAGCTGTAAAAATGTGGAACAGACTCCCTCCACAGGTGGTTCTGGCCAGCTCAGTAGATTGCTTTAACCCCTTCCCTACCAGCCCATAGGGGAATCACGTCATGGTGATCCCCTCGCCGATGAGACAGGACGTTGCACAACGTCCTGTCTTCACGGCGTTCTAGGGCGCGCGCGCCACCACCCGCGATCCCGCGCGCGTGCCCGACGGCCGTGATTGCCGCCGGGCACCCGCGATTTCCAGCAATCACGGCAGGAGTGTGGATCTGTGTGTGTAAACACACAGATCCACCTCCTGTCAGCTGTGAGGAGACTGATGTGTGTTCCCAGTACAGAGGAACACACATCGATCTCCTCCCCCTGTGAGTCCCCCTCCCCCTACAGTTAGAACATACTTTAGGACACATTTTAACCCCTTCAGCGCCCCCTAGTGTTAACCCCTTCCCTGCCAGTCACATTTACACAGTAATTAGTGCAGTTTTATAGCACTAATCGCTGTGTAAATGTGAACGGTCCCAAAAACGTGTCAAAAGTGTCCGATATGTCCGCCGCGACGTCACGGTCACAAAAAAAAAAAACGCAGATCCCCGCCATTACTAGTAAAAAAATAAAAATGCCATAAATCTATCACCTATTTTGTAGACGCTATAACTTTTGCGCAAACCAATCAATATACGATTATTGCGTTTTTTTTTTTACCAAAAATACGTAGAATATGTATCGGTCTAAACTGAGGGGAAAAAAAGTTTTTTTTAAAAAAATATTGTGAGATGATAAAAAGGAAAAAATATTGTGTTTTTTTTAAAATTGTCGCTCTTCTTTTGTTTATAGCGCAAAAAATAAAAACCGCAGAGATGATCAAATACCACCAAACGAAAGCTCTATTTGTGTGGGGAAAAAAACATAATGATTTAATTTGGGTACAGTATTGCCTGACCGCGCAATTGTCATTCAAAGTGCAACAGCGCTGAAAACTAAAAATTGGTCTGGGCAGGCAGGGGGTGAAAATGCCCTGTATGGAAGGGGTTAAGAAAGGCCTGGATACTTTCCTAAATGTACATAATATAACTGAGTACTAAGACGTTGCCTCTCGGGGGATCAGGAAGGAATTTTTTCCCCTGCTGTAGCAAATTGAATCATGCTCTGCCAGTGTTTTTTGCCTTCCTCTGGATTAACTGTGGGTATGGAGTTGGGTGTATGGGATGTACTATGTTTGTTTATTTTTTTGTGGTTGAATTGGATGGACTTGTGTCTTTTGTCTACCTGACTAACTATGTAACTATGAACCTATATAACCCTTATGGATAAAGGCAATCTTTATATTTGTGCTATAGGCCTGTTTATTTATTGATAATTTTGTCTTTACCTATGATGACAAAGAAATACCTATATTGCTTTTTTCGATACAAACAATCCTTTTTCTTTTGAAAATATTATGAAAAATTATTTTGTTTTCTATGCCATCTATATAAACTAAAAATAATCAGCACAAACAATCCTGAGTAAATATTAATATTTGAAACTGAACACTCAAGGCCACATATAGAAAGTTCTTAAAAAAAGATCCCAGATGGTGCAAAGGAGTGTCTCTAGATTGAACACGTCATATATAATGTGCAGCCTCTCCACCATATACACAGATGGCCACTGACCTTAGGATCATGACCACTGAACTAACGGGATGGTCAAACAAGCATTCCCATGAAGGGATCTAATAGTCTCCCAATGGTCTGAGTGGATCCAAGAGAGCCAGTTCCTCTGTAGGAACAGAGTTAGTGAGAAAAAAGCAAATAGAAAAAATCTAGTGCTCTCTGTTATATAATAATTTATCCAATAAAGGTAAAACCACTTACAATTCTGGCACTTGCCACAAGTGCACAAACGAGCACTCTGTTTATACACATATAATCCGATAAGATGGCAGCGGTTGATGTCAAGCGTGACTCCTTCCCCTATATCCTAGGCAGGACTTCGTCAGCGGGTATCTTTTTTTTTTTTATGAACTTTCTATGGAAATTTATTTGAACTTTCTCATATATATTTTATAGGATTTATATGTATTGTAATGAATATTTCTTGCTCTGCATTATTTTAATTTACTATGCCATCTATAGACAAAACAAAAGATGCATTTTTTGTACTTCATTCAATTTTAGTTAAAAAAAAATTGTGTTACTTTAGATTAAAAAAAAACATTCATTTCTAGAATTTGTCCCCTTTATAATGACACTTAAAATATTCTTATGTTATGTTATTACGTTATATGCACAGGAAACAAATGCATTTTCTTAACCACTTAAGGACCTTGGGTGTTTTTCAGATTTGGCGTTTACAAGACTAAGGCCCCGTACAGACGAGTAAATGTATCTGTTCAAATCGGTCAGACAGACCGATTTGAACAGATCTGTCTGCTGGGGACGTATTGGTTTGATCGTGTACACACGATCAAACCAAAATCAGCGCGCTGACGTGGCGGTGACGTTGACGCCGCCTCGTCACCGCACCAGGAAGTAAAACACTTCCGCGCATGCGTCGAAACCATTCAACGCGTGTGCGAGAAGATATGTCTGCTGGTTAGCATACTAACCAGCAGACATGTCGGGCGGACGGGTTTCCAGCCGACAGATTTGAAAGCATGCTCGGCTGGCCAAATCCATCTGTTTGCCCGTACACACGATCGAATCTGTCTGCTGAAACGGTCTGGCAGACCGTTTCCAGCAGACAGATTTGATCGTGTGTACGCGGCCTAAAACATTTTTTTTTGCTAGAAAATTACTTAAAATCCCCAAACATTATATATATATTTTCTAACATCCTAGAGAATAAAATGGCGGTCATTGCAATACTTTTTTTCACACCGTATTTGCATAGCAGTCTTAAGCCCCATACACACTATCAGTTTTCCTGCAGGTTTTTCTCTTCAGGTTTATCAAAACCATCTAATATGAGGTCAAATCTTAATGCCGCGTACACACGATCACTTTTTGTGATGAAAAAAAACCGACGTTTTCAAAAACGTCATTTAAAATGATCGTGTGTGGGCAAAACGTTGTTTTATGTCTTCAAAAAAACGACCAAAAAAAAATTCCAACATGCTTGAATTTTTTGTGTCGTTTTTCAAAATGTCACTTTTTGTGTCATAAAATGTGATCGTGTGTGGGCAAAACGGCGTTTAAAATGACGTTTTTAAACCCGCGCATTCTCAGAAGCAAGTTATGAGACGGCGCTTCAATGGAACAGAGTGCCGTCGAACGTGGTGTACGTAACCGCGCTTTGCTAGAGCATTTTGGAAAAACGATGGTGTGTATGCAACATCGTTTTGGAAAATGAAGTTTGAAAAACGTTGTTTTGTCGTTTTTTTCATCACAAAAAGTGATCGTGTGTACGCGGCATAGGAGTTTCAATTTGTATGCAATCAGGCAGGCCCTTGCACTACATGGTTTTGGTAAACCTGAAGAGAAAAACCTTCAGGAAAACTGATAGTGTGTATGGGGCTTTACAAGCGCACTTTTTTTGGAAACAATTCACTTTAAAAAAAAAAAAAATAAGACAACAATAAATTTGGCTCAATTTTTTTTATATATTGTGAAAGATAATGTTACGCCGAGTAAAATGATACCCAACATGTCCTGCTTAAAAATTGCGTCCACTCGTGGCATGGCGTCAAACTTTTACCCTTAAAAATCTCAAAAGGCGACGTTTAAAAAATTCTATAGGTTGCATCTTTTGAGCTACAGAGGAGGGCTAGGGCTAGAATTATTGCTCTTGCTCTAACTATCGCGTGATACCTCACTTGTGTAGTTTGAACACCGTTTTCATATGCGGACGCTACTCATGTATGTGTTCGCTTCTGCGCGCGAGCTCGTCGGGACAGGACGCTTTAAAAAAATGTTTTTGTTCTTTTCCTATTTATTTTTATTTATTATTTTTTACACTGAAAAAATAAATAAAAATAAATTGATCACTTTTATTCCTATTACAAGGAATGTAAACATCCCTTGTAATAGAAAAAAGCATGATAGGTCCTCTTAAATATGAGATCTGGGTTCAAAAAGACCTCAGATCTCAATTTTAGACTTAAATGCAAAAAAGAAAAAAAATGAAAATGTTGTCATTTAAAAAAAAAGACGTATGGGCGCGACTGACGTTTTGACGTCACTTCCGCCCTGCAGTGCTATGGGGACAGGTGGAGGCCATCTTGCCCCCCTCGTATCCCCACACAGCAGGCAGCAGGACCCGATCACCTCCGCTGCTACCGACGGCTCCGGTAAGCGGCGGAGGGCGCGGGAGAGCGGCGGGAGGGGGGGCCCTCTCCCACTGCCGATAACGGCGATCTCGCGGCGAATCTGTTATCGTTTACAGGACCGCTCATGCTAAAGATGGATACCTCAGTTGTGGCAGAAGCTGCTGCCGTTACCAAGATATCCATCTTTAAAAAAAGGACGTATATGTACATGAGCAGGTCCTTATTTTCTTAAAATGTTAAACATGTTATACTTGCCTGCTCTGTGCAATTGTATTGCAGCCCCAATCCGACTATTCTGAGGTCCCCTGCCAGGGCTCCTGGCTACTCCTTTTTCCGGTGTGCCACCATAGGTGCCAGGGCTCCTGGCTACTCCTCTTATCGGTGTTATCCTATTGTGGCACGGCTGCAAGTTCAGTCCCAAGCAGCGCTATCTGCATCAATAGACACAGACAGCTTGGCCCTGTCCCCACTCCCTCGTCACACGATTTGATTGACTGCAAAGGGAACCAATGGCTTCCACTGCCTCAGCAAAGCCTTTGAGAGTGAGTGTAGAGCTGGCCCATCCTCCTCTCCTCAGGTCCCCTTCCGGCGATGTTGGCTATTCCTCTTATTCAGGCCTGTAATTGCTCACTCCCGAGCTGTGTGTTTATGGAGCCACGCCCCCCCCCACTTCCTCCTCACTGCATTGGATTGACAGTAGCAAGAGCACAAAAGTTCCTATGTGAAGAGGAAGAGAGGGGGAAAGAGATGCAGCCATGCACAGCACTGTATCTCTTCTCCCCTCTCTTCCCCTTCAGACAGGGGAGGAGGAGGAGGACAGAAAAATATAAAACATTTTTACCTTAATGTAAGGAATGCATTAAAGTAAAAAATGTTTTTAGTTTTAGTATCTCTTTAAAATATGACTAAAGGCAAACATAGTTTTTTTATTTGTAGCAGAATCTCTAACCTCTTCCAGTCTAAGGCCTTGTACACACGATCGGACATATCCGATGAAAACGGTCCGCGGACCGTTTCCATCGGATATGTCCGATCTGGAGTTTGGTCCGATGGCGTGTACACACCATCGGATCAAATTCCCCGCCGGCGGACGGCGCGGTGACGTGGCGGTGACGTTGACGCCGCCACGTCACCGCACCAGGAAGTAAAACACTTCCGCGCATGCGCCGAATCCATTCGGCGGCGGCGCGGCGGCGGTGCGGGACGACATGTCTGCTGGTAAGTGTACTAACCAGCAGACATGTCGGGCGGACACATTCCCACCCGATAGATTTCAAAGCATGCTTTGAAATCTGTCGGGTGGACAAATCTGTCCGCTAGCCCATACACACGATCAGAGATGTCTGCTGAAACGGTCCATCGGACCGTTTTCAGCGGACATATCCGCTCGTGTGTACGAGGCCTTAGAGTCCATAAACCGTTGACATTCTTCAATATGTAGTGGGTTGTGAGGCATAGTGGTGGAAGTCATTGGGTGCCATATATTTCTTGGATGCATAAGAGGTTTTATTTCTTTTAACAGTCCTTTTTATATTTTCCAAGGGAAAGAGGGTTAGGGCCAGGACACCCTTAAGTGGTTGCAATTTCAATAGGCAAACTCAGAGACTTCAATAGGAAGACAGCCGTACAGGTAAAGGCCCAAGCAAGGTGCCACTTTTGCACGTGCAGGTTTGCTGTCTCCTATAGTAACAGTATTTAACAGTTCCTAATGCAAAGTTCAACAGTTCTCTCAGCTTCACTACAGTGTCCACTTGTAGCTCTTCAGCCCCTTGAGCTCCTAGTCTCTCACTGGACTTTCTGATTCACTGACTCTAAATCCCGGGAGCTCCTCAAGGCTTTTGTGGTGGTATATCCCTCAAGGGTCACCCACACTTCCCTGCTGGGTCCCTAGCTTGGCACTCCAGATACCTTTCAAGCTTCACCCCTGAAGACCGGTCTCTGGCTTGACACACAAAGCTGCTCAGCAAGCATCACCTCCACTAGTTTGGTCTCTGACTTGATTACTGCCGAAAGTTTCCTGACTCTCCAGTCTTGCAGTTCGGTGAGAATGTTACTCGGTTCTGGCTTCAGTTACTCACTGTAGTCCCTGGTAAAGGTGGTTGGTCCCTTAGTGGCAACAGCTTATCTTCTATCTCCGACCACGGCAGGTTCTCTGACTGGCAGAGCCGGCACTTTTGGTTGGACTGCAAGCCACAGTCCCAACCCTGCACTGCCCTCTTACTTCTGGATAGGCCCTCACACAGCCTGGCAGCCAGATGCCCCCAGAAAAGGCCCAAGCATTGTTGCCTGTCCCTGTTTAGGGAGATTTATCCTCTCTCATGTTTACCATTAAAAATGAAAGTAAAAAATCCCAATTGCAAATTTTGGGTTTTCCCCAGTAAAATGATAGAGGGCAAATATTTCAATGACACTAGTTCTGGTGACCTGTCAGAGGAAGGTAGGGGCAAGATATTTCCTTAATTTGAAGGGATTGCCTCTCACTTCCTGTTTTGACTATGGGACATGAAGTGAAGGTAAAACTCATCAATGGGACACAGGTGGCAAAAATAGACATTATAGGGGTTATAACCCTCTCTTACTCTATCCAAAATAAAAAAAAAGTTTTGCCTATAGTTGCACTTCAATGTAGGGAATGCCTTAAAGCGGAGTTCCACCCAAAAATGGAACTTCCGGTTTTCGGAATCCCCCCCCCCCCCCCTCCGGTGTCACATTTGGCATACCTGTCCAATACAGGTATTTGCCCGACTTCTGGGCATAGATATCTACGCCACGTTCGGCGCTCCCCCCCCCGCTGTCTTCTGGGAGACACACAGGTCCAAGAAGACAGCAGGGACAATTCAGATAGTGCAGCGTGACTCGTGCATGCACAGTAGGGAACCAGGAAGTGAAGCCGCAAGGCGAAGATGGCAGCGGCAGCCTATATCGCTATAGATAGATAGATAGATAGATATCTATCTATCTATCTATCTATATATTAAAAAAAAATCGATCGATCGATCGATCGATCGATCGATAGATAGATATAGATATAGAGATATATAGATATAGATATAGAGATATATAGATATAGAGATATATAGAGATATAGAGATATATATAGAGATATAGAGATATATATAGAGATATAGAGATATATATAGAGATATATAGAGATATATAGAGAGATATAGAGAGATATATAGAGATATATAGAGATATAGAGAGATATATAGAGATATATAGAGATATATAGATATATAGAGATATATAGATATATAGAGATATATAGATATATAGAGATATATAGATATATAGAGATATATAGATATATAGAGATATAAAAATCTATTTAAATTGTAAAATAATGTTGGTTTAAAATAAAAAATAAAGACCAGCAGAAAAATAAGGAGGTGGAAAATTTGTGCTAACTAAGCACTTAACTAAAGATTGATGCTAAGGAATAAGGTGTTAAGTAGGAACAGTTTATTGAAGAGAAAAGATGTTTGATCTTATGCAAATCGAAGATCACTCCTTTGATCTTCATTGGACTGATACAATGTAGCAATAATGTTACACTGCATTTCTGAATCGCATCTGCACAGTGTTTTAAATCGGCTGCTACCGTATTACCCAAAAAGTCCCAGCTGTCATTTTGACATCTGGGAATTGCAGTGAAAGGAAGGGGGAACAGCAGCAGGGGGGGGGGGGGGGGGGGGGGGGACAGAGCATAAACTTCTATTACATACTTTTGTGCATACATGGCCCATCCAAAATTCATGGTCATTTTGAATTCAAAAACATTTTAGTTCACAACCTAAAACACGATACTATCAATAATTTGCAAGTAAGATGTCCTGGTTAGGCCTAAATTGCATCATCCAGAGAAGATTAATATTATATAAGATATAATATTTATTATTGTAGAGTTTTTTTTGGGGAGGCAAGAATGTGGTTTTCTCTGTTATCCTATACAGATATTTTTCCAGCTACCTGGTAAATCTCTGTTGAAGCAGGTGTCAATTGTCCCTCTCTGTGTTGAAATAAGAAAGGAGATTGTAATTTTGTGTTCCACCAATTATAAAGACACACTTTTTATTTAAAAAATGCATGCAAATTTAAAATTAGGAAGTGTAAACAAGCTGCAAAGATGCATGTTGGGCTTATACACTAGCACCTTTATTTGAATATGATATATATTTTTTAAGGCTCTGTTTTTCTGGCGTTTACATTAAATTGCCCAACTGGTTAACAAACAGAAGCATTGACAGAAACGGAAGCATAAATATATAGAATGTGGATGCGTAGAGTTTGTTTATGGTACAAATGTGGCTACGGGCAAAAGTCAGAGCAATTTACAGGGTCGAGTCTATTTCCTTTTTATTTCACAGTCTTTCAAACCTCCTACAGAAAAGGCTGTCTTTATATAAGGGTAGGAACATGCTATATATCTCAAACAAGATCTTCTTCATTGCTTCTGGGATTAGTTCCACAACGTAAGATAACACTATTCAAAAAATACTGCTCAGAATGTCTATGCACACTAGTGTTCAGCTATTATTAGGATTTCATCGATACCGATTTTAGTATCGGTGCCGATACCGAGTATTTGCTCGAGTACTTGTACTCGGGCCAATGCTCCGATGCTTAATCTGATACCTGGACAGTCAGGGTTTAAAATCACTGACCCTCCTGTATACATTTCAATAAAACATCTGACAGCCGTTCCCCCCCCCCCCCCCTTGCGGCTTTCAGCTGCTTTATTGAAATGTATACAGGGAGATCGGTGATTGTGACTGTCCCCCATATCCTCCTCCAGTCCCCCTCCATGCTCCGGTCCCCCTCTGTGCTCTGGTCCCCCTCCATGCTCCTCCGCCCACACTGTCCTCGATCTATCAGGATGGAAACCGAGGAAAGAGTCGGTAAATATGTCATTTACTGGCTCCTTTTTTTCCAGTTGCACAGAATCAGTGACCGCTGAATGTGTTTATTATTAACTGTCACCAAGCAGAGTAAATGAGTGGAGAGGAGCCTCTGTCTTCTGTCCATTCATCTTCAGTGCAGCTGAGGCTGCAGCGAAAGGGACTGGGGAATCTGTGTCCTCAGTCCCTTGCCTTGTCTCAAAAGAGAGATGTCAGGGGTCTGTTAAGACCTCTGATATTTTAGCAAAACTACCCCCAACAGGACAAAAAAAAAAGAAGAAGAATTGCAATAAATAAATATTGAAAAGGTTAAATTGTATAAATAATAAAAAACTAAAAAACACCCCACACTGTCCACTCCTGAGTGTCCCTGTTGCATGCATAGTGTGTAGTGTGTAATATTTATTCTTGTATTGGATAATCCTAAGGTTGGCAATCACACTCTATATGTACAGTACTGTAAATGTCTGAGTGCACTTCACCAAGGTAATTTTTTTTTTTTTCAAATATAAATTTTATTAATGCCCAACATGGGCCAAAGCATTACAAACAGATTCAGTAATACATTCAAGGAATAACAGCAATATTAGAGATGGGGAAGAGGGGGGGGGGTGCATCTTCAACATGACCATCAGAGGGTAGAGGCAGGATCGGGGTCTAGCACGGGTGCCATAACAAACATCATATAACATATCTTCCGGCTAGAACAACTTAAATGACATGTCAAGGCAGTAGGCCTCTACCGATAGCGAGACCTCTATGTAGTTTCAATCTAGACCCCGAGGCCCCACCCGAACCGAGTCCGCCCCGAGGCGGAGAGGGAGGGCATAAGGGGAGGGGGGCTCTAAACTAAAGAAGAGAGAGAAAAAGAAGAGGGGGGGGTAGTGAAAGGCAGAGGAAGGAGAGAGAAGCGGAATAGGATAGGGATGGGAGGGGGTTGGGGGGAAGGGCCGGACCCCGAAGAGGCAATCGGGAGAATCTGGTTGAGTCAGGACGACCCCCAGGGCAGTCTGTATACGGGGCACTGGCTTCCTCAGGTAACCCTAAGGGCAACACCTTCTGAGGAGTAGATGAAATGGTTCCATAGCTCCCACATGTCTTTACATTTTTCCTCCTGTTGCCTCGCAGACAACACCAAATCCTCCATTGCCTTAATTTCCTCTACCCGGCGGACCCAGCTGGCCACCGTCGGTGGCGCTGGGCTTTTCCAGTGTAACAGAATGCAGGCCTTTGCGGCGTTTAGCGGGTGGCATATGAGGGATTTTTTGTATCGCTTAGTTGGCATAGTATTGACATATAGAAGGAAGAAGGCCGGGTCATCCGGTATATTGTATTCAGTAAATTTCTGAGCTATAAGCCTGACTGTTGACCAGAAATGAGACAGCTTTGGGCATGACCAAAATATATGTAACAGCGTACCTCTTTCTCCCTGACATCTCCAGCACAACACGGAAGAGCCCGGATAGAAGGTATGAAGGGCGTGTGGAGTAAGGTACCACCTCGTTAACAGCTTGTAGTTGGTCTCCTGCAATCTCGTACATATGGAGGATTTCAGGGCGAACATTACAATACGCTGAATCTGAGGGGTGTCAAATGTGCAATTTAGGTCCCTTTCCCATTTAGTTATGTGTGTCGGATGTGCGGGTTCCATCGGGGAAATCATGAGGGCATATATGGTGGACAGTGTCCTTGGTACCCCCTCACCCGAGCAGAGGATCTCGAAGGGGGTAAGTGGCCTGGTAAACTCTCGTGGGTCGGGTAGTGACTCAAAGAAGTGTCTCAGTTGGATCGCTGTCCAAAACGGCAATTGAAAAGCACCTCCCTCCTCCCTCAGCATACTCAATGAGGGCCAACAGTCATTCACTATGAAGTGTCTTGCTTGCGTGCAGTGTATGCCCTGAAAAACATTCCTGGCCTGAGGGGAGAGCCCCGGTGGGAAGTTTGGATTCCCTGATATAGGGTATAGGGGAGACTTAGATGTGGGATAGGTCTGTGAAGAGAGTGCCCTCGTCCCTACTCGGAGCGTCGTTCCTATAAGCGGGTGCTGTTTGGTATCCGCCGACAGATTATCGTAGCACCAGACAGCTCCTCGCAAGGGTACCTGTGTCTGAGACTGTTCAAGATGTGTCCACAGTTTCAGATCGGAGTGACGGCACCAATCCACCATCCTACCTAGGTGTACAGCCTGCGAATACTTCTTCACATCTGGAACCGCAAGCCCCCCCTCCAGCTTTGGTAGGGATAGCAGGTCTCGCGGTAATCTCGGCTTCTTATTTGCCCAGATAAATTTGGTAAACTGGCTACGTGTTTGTTTGAAGAATGCCGCAGGTATGTGGATGGGAAGTGCCTGCAGTAAGTAGAGGAACTTGGGCAGAATACACATTTTAATAAGGTTGCAGCGGCCAAACCATGAGTGGAGGCCTTTGTGCCAGGAGTCCAATAAGGTCTGAGTCTTGATCAATAGAGGGGGGAAATTTAGGTTAAAGGTATGTTTAAGATCAGCCGGGACCCGGGTGCCCAGATACTTCAAAGAAGTGTCCGTCCACTTGAAATTAAAATTGGATCTTAATGTTTGCGTAGCAGTTCGGGATAGCCCCACGCCCATGGCTTCCGATTTACCGTAATTGATTTTAAGGTTGGATATACGTCCGTAATTGTCGAATTCCTTAAGCAGATTCGGGAGGGAGATTAACGGATTAGTGAGGGAGAACATCAAGTCGTCCGCATAGGCCGACACTTTATATTGGGAGTCCCCTACCTTAAGGCTTACAATATCCGGGTTATTTCTAACCCTACACAGAAATTGCTCCAGTGAGAGGGCAAAGAGGAGGGGCGACAAGGGGCAGCCCTGTCTGGTCCCGTTCCTAATCGGGAGTGGATCAGACAAGACTCCGTTTACTTTAACCCTTGCTGAGGGGGTGGTGTAGATCTGTGCTATCCATCTAGTCATGGTACCTCCAAGTCCGATGTGTCTGAGGACTGAGAACATATATTCCCAGCTGACCTGGTCAAAGGCCTTCTCCGCGTCGGTGTTCAAGAAGACCGACGGCACATGGGTCTGATTGGCCACATGTAGGAGGTTTAGCACTTTGATTGTACTGTCCCTGGCTTCTCTAGTGGGAATGAATCCCACTTGATCTAAGTGGACTAGCATTTGTAGATGTCTGGCTAAACGGATCGCTAGAATCTTGGTGAATAGCTTTAGGTCCGTGTTTAGAAGGGAGATCGGCCTATAGCTGCTGCAAACCAGGGGGTCCTTGTCCTCTTTGGGGATGACCGTGATATGTGCCCGCAGCGTATCACCGGCGAAGGCTGTCGTGTTCCCTAGCTTGTTATAGAAGGACACCATATGTGGACTCAGGGATGGGAAGAACGTCCTATAGTACTGTACGGTGAGGCCGTCTGGCCCCGGAGCCTTGCCCTGTTTGGTTGAGGCCAGAGCCGCCTTCAACTCCTCTGACGTGATGGGGGCCTCTAATTTGGTTACCGCTTCCGGTGCCAATGAAGGCATTTGGGCAGAGGCTAAATATGCCTCCACCAGGTGTTGCGTTCTGGGAGGGGCTTGTATGTTATATAAATTTCCATAGTACTCCCTAAATGTATTAGCTATGTGTTGTGGTAGGCTGACTTTCACGTCAGCTGCCGTCTTAATGTGGGGGACGTAGGTTTGCGCTTTTAAGTCTGCGACCGCCCTGGCCAGGACCCGCCCACATTTATTTCCCGACTCGTAAGATACGAGACGGCATTTCTGTAGCGCAGCTTTGGCCCTGTAATTGAGGAGTTCGTTAATTTGGGAGCGAATAGATGTCAGTTCCGCTTCCCCGTGGGGGTCGGGGGAGCTCTTATGTCGCATGTCCACATCGTGGAGATCCGCTAACAACTTTTTCACCTGTTTCCCCTTTTCCTTTTTAATGCGCGAGCCGTGTTTTATAAAGATTCCCCTAATTACCGCCTTGTGCGCCTCCCACACTGCGCCAGGGGTGCAGTCCGCCTCCGTGTTTATTTGGAAGTAGAATCCTAACTCCTTGTTAACCTTCTCCAGCACTTCTGGGTTCTGTAGGAGGCTTTCATTCAATCGCCAGAAGTGATTCCTGCGTGAGTGTTGATCAGAGCGCCTATAGGTCAGGGTAACAGGGGCATGGTCGGACCAAGTCCGAAGCCCAATGGAAGATTTTAGCACTGCGTGTAATTGGCCGTGTGGTATAAGGAAAAAGTCTATCCTGGAGTATAGTTTGTGGGGAGGGGAGTAGAACGTGTAATCTCGTTCTCCCGAGTGCTGGAGACGCCATACGTCGATCAGTTGTGCGTCATGTAGGTCCCTGACTATTTGTTTGCGAGTCTTCGATGACAGAGAGGATGTTCCCATGGACGTATCAACACTGGGAGATAGCGGGACATTAAAGTCACTTCCTAGAATGAGTTGGCCTTCCCAGGAAGCGGGACAGTTTCGAGAGAGCTCGGCGTACAAAGGCGTCTTGGCCAACGTTTGGGGCGTATATGGTTGCAAACGTCAGTAGTGTGTCCCCTATCAAGCCTTTGACAAATGTATACCGTCCCTCCCCATCTACTAGGGAGTCCCGTAGGGACCATGGTATCTTACTGGACATAAGAATAGAGGTGCCTCTAGACTTAGAGTTGTAGGTGGAATGGTAGGCCGTAGGGAAGAATCTGTTTTTGAGGACCGGTAGTCTGTTATCTTTAAAGTGCGTTTCCTGGAGGAATGCTACGTCTACCCGTGCTTTCCTTAAATCAGTCATCAGCATGCGCCTTTTTTCGGGGGTGTTGAGGCCCTTTACATTGAGGGAGTATACCGTAAGGTCGTCCATCCTCAACCCACTTAGAGGAAAGAAGGGGGGTACTAACCGGGCCCGAGGGAAGAGTGGGGGATGGAGAGAAGAGAGTGGGGGGGGGAGAGTGGGAGGAGAGGTAGGTCACAAAGCTCAGTAAAAGGAAGAATAGAAGGAGCAGGAAAGAAAAACACACACGAGAAAACAGGGAGAAACAGCTAATGGCAGAATATCTGCCTAAATGGCCAAGGGGTGTGCCTTCCTATGTGGGGGCGTAGCTGGAGCAGGCCATAGAGCGACGCCCCCGACCCATCCCGCCCCACCAAGGCACGAGGAGCTGTACGTAAGCATATTAGTACGCCCGGATCCCCCGATCCTGTAATTGTGTGTGGCGGCCCTCATGGCCTAATTCCCCAACTTGAGTAACAACAAACAAGCTTAAGAAAAAAATAAGGGAAGAAAGGAAGGGAGGATCCCCTCTCCTACTTCCACATGTTTATTTATTGACCCCCCCCCCTCTACCAAGACCTCATAAGAGGCCACTAATGGCCATGGTGTTAAAAATAAATAATTATACCTTGTGATAAAAATATCTTCAGGCGTGTTTACATTCAAGTGGTCCTCCTAACCTACTCTTCCCCCAACTTTAAGTGACAAGTCTATAATCCCACCCTCCCAAAAAAAAAACAACATAATATCCTTGTGGTGACCGTATAAAGCCTCTGTCCTGATTCTACTTTAAATCCCTCCTCTCCTGTGTGTGCCCTACTCCTTATACCCACTACCCATCCCTACTCTCACTATTTCAACGAGATGGGAAGATAAAAAAAAGGGGGAATTTAAAAATAAAATAAGAAGAAAAACATAAATAAGTCAATCCTGGTCAAGGTTCATGGTTTGGCTCTTTATTCTTCTATAGCTAAAACCATAAGCAATTATACTGGGGTCCTTATTAACTTTGTGTTAAAGATTTAATTGAACTCTGTCTATCTTTCTCAAGACAAACAGAGATCCACTGAAACGATGACACAATAAGGCTAGGTTCACAATTCTGCATGCTGTTGTGGGTGCGGGAATCTCAGCGATTATTGCACCCGCAACCCCCCGCAGTGAAAACGTACTGCTCTGCAGAAATGCGCAGGCTGACATTTATTCTAAATGGCACCTGTAACGGGAGGGCCCTGGGACCCAGAAGCTCTTACACAGATTGACCAGGAAATAAGGGACATATGTTGGATATGTTGGATATTCAAGAATGTCTGCAAGAACTATTTACAGGTTGTTGATTCTGAACCCAACAGGTCAATAAAGAGTGACTCATTCAATATGGGAACATAGACTGTTAAGGTGTCAATGTCATCTGTGACTGTGATGTAAATTAACCTTAGTATGGCTCCTAAAGACCTTTCATTGTGTTATGCTAATTGACACTGCATTGTGTGAATTTCTATTGATGATAAATGTATAATGTATAAACAATGTTTTCGAAACTCTCATTATTAGCTTGATATTTATTTGTACTAACCGAAATTCTAACTTAGGAATTTATTAATATAAGACGTTATTGTACTGAGAATCACTTAATAGCTTCCTGCCTATATGTTATAGATAGTAACTACATTTTTTTAATCAAATATTGTATTAGTTAAATCTTCATTGGATTAATATACTATTGTAAATGCGCAAAGGAGTTTCTCCCCTATGTAATGTATTTTGTTATGTGTTACTTGTACATTTTTTTCTGAATCACATAATAAAGATATTTTGTCAAGGAAAAAAAAAAAAGTCAGCACAAGGGATGGTACATATATTGAATGAGAAATCCCAATTGTACTGGTGGCTGCTCTTTTGGTTGAAATCTTCATTATCTGTGCCTCCCCCCATACCCTTGCAGCAGTAATCTTTTAGTGCTGTGGGAGTTTATACAATCCACTGGACCTGTCACAAGCACTCATCAAGATTGCCGACAATGCCCACCCTTATCCACCCCCATCCTCATAGAAGCTGTCAGTGCCCTGACAGAGGTTCCAGCTATTCTCTTTTCTAGCCTAAATAAAATCACCCTATAGCAGGAAACTCCATGTGAGGCTTACCAGTTATTATTCTGATAAAAGTTTAAAAATACTGAAAACATCTTTTGAGCTTGTACATTAACATTTTAAAGTTTACAGTATATGATATTTAACCACTTAAGGACCGCCTCCTGCACATTTACGTCGGCATAATGGCACAGGCACATACCTGTACATCCCATTTAAGTGCCCAGTCGTGGGCCACATGCGGGGTGCCGCGGGCGCGCGCCCGCGACTCAATCCGAAGCACCGTGACTGCGGCTGCGTGACCCGCGGACCCGTTTGCGGCTGGTGTCACAGGAGCTGAAGAACGGGGAGAGGTGTGTGTAAAAACACCTTATCCGTTCTTCACAGTGGCAATGTCACTGATCGTCTGTTCCCTGATATAGGGAAAGGCGATCAGTGACGTCACACATCCAGCCCCGCCCCCCCTACAGTTAGAAACACATATGAGCTCACACATAACCCATACAGCGCCCCCTAGTGGTTAACTCCTAAACTGCAATTGTCATTTTCACAGTAAACAATGCATTTTTATAGCACTTTTTGCTGTGAAAATGACAATGGTCCCAAAAATGTGTCAAATTTGTCCGATGTGTCCGCCACACTGCCGCAGTCACGAAAAAAATCGCTGATCGCTGCCATTGGTAGTAAAAAAAATATATTAATAAAAATGCTATAAAACTATCCCCTATTTTGTAAACTCTATAAATTTTGCGCAAACCAATCGTTAAACGCTTATTGCATTTTTTTTTTTACCAAAAATATGTAGAGGAATAAGTATCAGCCTAAATTGAGAAAAAACATGTTTTTTTATATATTTTTTGGGGGTATTTATTATAGCAAAAAGTAAAAAATATTGTTTTTTTTTTTTAAATTGACGCTCTATTTTTGTTTATAGCACAAAAAAAATAAACTGCAGAGGTGATCAAATTCCCTCCAAAAGAAAGCTCTAATTGTGGGAAAAAAAGGACACCAACTTTGTTTGGGAGCCACATCGCACGACCGCGCAATTGTCTGTTAAAGCGACGCAGTACCGTATTGCAAAAACTGGCCAGGTCTTTTTACCTGCGTAATGGTCCGGGTCTTAAGTGGTTAAGTGATCTGGATTACTCAGGGTCTACTTTAAAGTCTTTATTTTTTTATGATAACGTCATTAAAACCAAAAATACATATCCTATAAAAGGCAAGCAGGTAATGTTCTATTCAGTAATTAGATCTAGACCATCATTTTCAGAACAGCTTCGTTTAAGGACTATTATTCACAACCATTTTGTCACATACTTCCTACTCTTTGTCTAGCATTAAAGATGATACAGTTCTGAAACTCCTGGTAGGCATTTCATTTGTAAGGTGAAATTAAATCTTGAACAAATTGGCATGGCACTGGTAAATATATTGGTAATGTTCTTTGCAGTGACTCCTAGGGACTCAAATTCAAGCGGAGGAAGAACAATACTTGCAGATAATAAAAAACTCAGAAAAGGGTAAAATTAAACTAGTAATGCTGAAAGAATATCCTACTTGTCTATTTCCAGTCTTTCCGTTTTCTGTATAACATCTTCATTACCAGCTTAACAGAACAGAATATTCACTGAATAGTCTGACAGGAGGTAACTATAAGTGGCAGTAGTCTAAACATATGCAAAGTTAGAAGCAATAATGCAAAAATAGGTTCAGGGTGGCAAAGAGCATGTATATACTCAGGGGCATTTTCTGAATGCTAAGAGCCATGTGTGCAAGATCATAAATTGGGTCCCCTTCCTCAAGACCCTATGCTACACCACTCTATCCTTTGGGAGCTTACCCAACAGGTGCTTAGCAGTGTCCAACGTGCATGCAGTCAGAGCCAGTGACTCCGGGTGCAAACAATCTGTGTTCATGTTCAGTCAGAAATGCTGATCGGATGTAATCCCTCTATTACATGCTTGCTTGATCGGCATTTTGTTGCCACTACACCCATTCCCTTAAAAGGAAGGCAGCCTTGGCACCACTGACGCCCCCAGCAGTACAGAAGATTTGGCTCTACCACAGGAACATGGAGGACCTAGAAACAAATGGAGGAGAGACCTGCCACACCAACCTCCCCACCATCTGAATACACATCAGTGGCACATGGAGAGCCCAGACACACATGGAGGAGAGGTGTAACACCCGCTGGACCTTCCACACCAACCTCACCACCATCTGCATACACATCACTGACACATGGAGGGCCCAGACACAAATGGAGGAGAGGGGTAACTTCCGCTGAACCTTCCACACCAACATCACCACCATCTGCATACACATCACTGACAGCTTCAACAGCTTAGAGCCTAATATGGACACATACAGTAACTGTTATACCAACCTGTGACTGGCCACACATCTGTTAATAATGAAAAACAAATTCCCCAATGTGTTCAGTCTCCCCTTTGGGACTTGAACTGCACATATTATGGGCACACACTGCAGAATATGCCCCTGAAAAGTGATCCACTGCGGATTGCTTTTTAGATAGGCGGTGAACACCACCGCAAGTGTAAAGGAGGCCTTATAGACAACATCCTTTCAGTGAAGTCCAAAGTAACGCTGGTAAAAAAGGGCCACCCTTATTCAACTTCAGTACCTTGGTTGAAATTGATGAGGTCCTCCCAATAGCACCTGAGTCTTTCAGCGAAGATGCGTGCTATTGGGCTCCTGCCAGGCTGTGCACATGACAGTTCTGACAGTGGAGGGCCACTTAAAGGGGTTGTAAAGGTTAATTTTTTATTTCTAAATAGGTTACTTTAAGCTAGTGCATTGTTGGTTTACTAACCTTTTCCTTTGATTTCCCTTTTAAATGTTTTTTTCTATGTCTGAATTTCTCACTTCCTGTCTCTCCTCAGTAAGCTTGCCCCCATCATCTGAGTCGTTCTGGCTGGGGGTAAGTCAGCGTGCTCGCCCCCTCCCTTGGGACTACATCCTTGCGGGGAGACGCTGTGAACACAATGGCCCAGATTCACAAAGCGCTTGCGCCGACGTAAAGCAAGTTACGCCGACGTAAGTGCAAATGTGCACCGGTGTATGTGTGCGCCAGAGTCACAAATCAATATATGACTAAAAACTGGCCACCCTACGCCGACGTAGCTTGCATACGCCGGCGTAGCATGGGCGCAAATATGGGCTTGATGCACGGTGCTGCTCCCATTGATTAGCTATTCAATTATGCAAATTAGGGAAATACGGCGATTCACGAACGTGAGTGTGCCCGACGCATGCTGCGCGTAAGTTGTACGTCCGGCACAAAGTTATTCCCCATTAAGGAGGTGCAACCCGGCAACAGACGTGCATATGTCAGCTGGAGAGCAGCTGCAGCAGCACCGTTACGGACGAGCTGAGCAACCACACTTGCAGGACAACACATCCGTATGCCAACATGCCAGGGGCAGCCATGGTCATAGCACTACTGCGTCCACAGGCACGGAGGAGGGCACATGAAAGGATATACCGAACGCGCATGAATGTCTTTGGCATGGGGGAATCGGAGGTGTATCGCATTTTCCGATTCAGCCCTGATGCCATCCTGGAATTAGCCACAGCCCTGCATGATGAAATCACCAGCCAGACGGGATGCTCACATGCAGTGCAGCCACTGGTCAAGGTACTGGCAACACTCCATTTCCTTGCCAGTGGATCTTTCCAACTCACAAGTGGAGTCGTGTCTGGGATGTCACAATCCACCATGAGCAGATGTGTGCACCATGTTGTCCCCGCAATCCTCACATGCATGTCCCATCACATCATCAAACCGACCCATGAGCATCTGCGGCAGAAGGCAATGCAGGATTTCTACAGAATTCACACGCACCGTTGGGCCATTGATTGCACACATGTGGCACTACGCCCCCCCGTGCCACAGAGCACATATACCGCAATCATAAGCAGTGGCATTCCATCAACGTACAGGTGATAGCCGATGCCCAATGTATCATATGGCACGTCCGTGCCAAAGACCCAGGGGCCAGCCACGACAGCTACATATACCGTCAAAGCAACATCCCAACAGAATTCGAACAGAACATGTACAGGGACAGCTGGCTGGTTGGTGAGTGACATGGGAGTCAGGCATGACTGTACGACCTCATGATGCAGACATTACGAGGGGCACATGCACGGCTAACATCCTCCTGTCTTTTCCCTTCCAGGTGACTCGGCATATGCACTTGGGCCCCATCTCCTGACTCCATACCGGAATCCCCAAACCAGAGGTGAGAGAAGATACAATGCTGCCCACATACTTACCCGTGCAGTGTTGGAGTGCACATTTGGCATCCTGAAGTCCCATTTCCGATGCCTGGATAAGTCCGGGGGGGCCCTGTTGTATTCCCCAAACTTTGTGTGCTAGATTATCGGTGCATGTTGCGTGCTGCACAACTACGCCATGAAAAAGGGAATGGAGATTGACATAAGTGATAACCTGACCCCCGAGCCACACAGCCCCCCCCTTCCTGAGGCGACCCTGTCTGCTGAAGGAACATTAGTCAGGAGTTGCCTCGTGGAACATATCTTTTCACATTAAACACACACATTCATCATGGCACACGGACAATGCACACATGCACACCCTAGATCACACACACCACATCCACCTCACATTGGTTTAGCCCAAGTACACCGCACAGGACTTGGGAGCAGCAACGACATGCCAAGGCCCCAATGATGTTGCTGTCCATTCATACCACATTTACACGGTTGTGGGCATAACCTCCCCCCGATGAACCAAGATGATCCCTGCCAGCTGACACGCCTTGCTGGCAGAAATGTCACACATACACACACTCACACACCAGTTAAGCGGTCGCAATGACCTCACCGGGCAAACCCTGCGCCTGCAAAACGTTGTCCAGTCACTAATTCTGCACTCCTCACCATGTGCATGGTGCTTTGACATCCGGGATGTCGTGTGGCATGCGCCGTTTGCGATACGCCGGACGTAAACCACTGCACCACGCTCGGACCATCATTTGCATGGGGTCACGCCCACTTCCACCTACGCTGGCCTGCGCCTTTGAAATCTACGCCGCGCCGATGCAGCGTTGGGAGCAATAGCTTGCTGAATGCAGTGCTTGCCTCTCCGCGCTGCATCGACGTGGCGTATGGTGTTTGAGTTATGGCGGCGTTATGTGCGCCCAACACTCTGTGAATCTGGGCCTATGTCTCAACACCCATCCCCACAGGAATGTAGTGCCAAGGGAGGGGGCAAGTATGCTGACTAACCCAAGCCAGAACAGCTCAGATGATAGTGGCAAGCTTACTGAGGAGAAACAGGAAGCGAGAAATTTAGAAAAATAAAAAAACATTTAGAAGGGAAATCGAAGGGAAAGGTAAATTTAGAAAAAGAAAAAAAACATTTAGAAGGGAAATCGAAGGGAAAGGTAAGTGAACCAACAATGCACTTGCTTAAAGGAACCTATTTAGAAAATAAAAAATGAACCTTCACAACCCCTTTAATCTGGCTACAGATCAATCGCCCAGCTAGCTATGACTCATAAGGTGTGGGCTCTTTGAGCTGCTGATGGAGGGAAGTGGAGTAGAGGAATTTATCTTCCCTGGTCGTGTCTGCACCTACATCTGAGCATAGTGAGTACATTGACACCCCTCTACACCAGATAGTGGTATTTCATTAGAAATATGAAGCTAAAGAAAAAATAATAAAGTGTAATACATTTTTTAAAGGATGCAAAACATGTAGAGAACAAGAAGATGAAAGCTGTTTTTGAGCTCACAATGTGCTTAGTAATCTTGTTTTATATCTTCAAAATATCGTATTGATTTATATTAATTTATTTAGCATTGAATTTTGCAGAGCTGATCAGAGGGGAAGACAAACACCTGTCACTGAGACATTGGTTAGAGCTGCTGGTAATTTTCATGCATTCCTTTTAATCCATGCTTATTGAGAGGAGGTAATCTAGTGCTACACATACACACATATCCCTCTTCAGAGATCATATTTGGTTACTTACATACAGTATATTCAGCAGACTCTAGTTTATCCAAATACAAGTTATATCTATCTATCTATCTATCTATATATAGATATATATAGTGGAAAATATATATATATATACAGCCCTCAAATTTTCCACTCGCCTACTCGCATTTTGCGAGTGGAAAATGAGGGCTGGCGAGGAGCTGGGCTGCCTGAGTGTGGGGGGTGAACACTGCCAGCGGGGTTGTCGGGAGCCGTTCTCCCAGCGATTGCCCTGGTGGAAGAGAGCATGGAGTTAGAGGAGAGCCGCGGGGTCACCGAGCAGTATAGCACGGTTACAACTTATATTGAAACTGTCTCTGCTCTGCTCATTGTCTCACACAGCCCAGCCTCCTCATAACCCCACGCCTGTGATAGACAGAACGCGGGTCCAATGCTGGGATGCATTCTGTCTATCACAGGCACGGGGCTGTGTGAGACAGCGAGGAGAGCAGCCTGGCCGATCAGGAAAGGGAGTGGGGACGAGCGAGCGATCCCCTCCTGAACCGTACCAGGCCGCATGCCCTCAACAAGAGATAGCAAAAGAGTGGGCAAAAGAGCAGAAGAACCCAGCAGAAGACAGTGGGAGAAGAGGCTGGAGAGACCGGAGAGTGCGGAGAAGAGGCCAGAGAGAGTGGAGAATTCGGAAGAGACTCCCGAAGTTGGAAGAGACCCCCGGAGCTGCCTATGAAAGAGAATTTCTAAAGACTCATTAATTAATTAATAGATTTCCTGATAATCTCAGGGCTCTGCCATTTCTACCGGTCTGATTCCAAATTAAATGAGAGTGTGCGAACTCAGACAAAAAGATTCACATGCTCACCTTTCCAACATGATTAGCCAAAGAGACTGGGACTCAGCCTGTTCTCCAGTTTTATTAAAAAACATACAAGCCCACAGGAAATGCATTTCATTGGTCAACCCATACATGTCACACCCATCTCCCCCACCCCCATGGACTCAGCATGTAACCCTCATTGGCCAGTTCATAAAGGCATACGAAAAATCAATTGTCAGCTCCTACGATCAGTCCCTTCCAAAGTCTCACAAGGCAAAGATTTCCTTCAACGTCACGAGACACAAATTCCTTTGCTAGGAAGAAGGCAGGATGTGGGGGGGATGGTAGCTTTCTTCTCAAAGTTCTTTCTGTATGTCCACACAAAAACCTCAGAGTGGAGGGAAGGTTGAAGTCCATATCTGTAACATGGGGGGGGGGGAATCGAGGATGGCAGCATCTGTTCTTGATAAAAGTCCTATATTGGGTTCATAACTTTAAAACAATATCTGATTCTTCATTTCAAACAGATGTGTAGTCGTATCTTTAGAATAATATCTGGACAAATATTTTCAAGTAATATACACACTTCATTTCAAATGGTAACTTTTACAAGGTAATATCTGATAAATCTTATCCAGGAAAATAAGCAGTATTGATCATTAATAACTCCAAAGATCAAGCAATAAAAAGGAAACAAACTATATAATGAAGGAAAGGCAACATTCATAACAAAAAAATATTCATTTTGATTCACATCCACCACACCTAATAAATTACTTTAAAAACTTTTGTAGTATTTTTTTATTGACACTTTTTTCCCCAGGTGAATGGGTAGGGATATATTGTACTCATTCACATAGGATGGGGGGCCATGATCTGTGGGCCTCCCGGATTCCGATAAGCCCCTGCCCCCAGACCCCGACAACCAACGGCCAGGGTTGTCGGGAAGAGGCCCTTGTCCTCATCAACATGGGGCAAGGTGCTTTGGGATGGGGAGTGGGTGCTTTGGGGCGGGGGGGCCCCCACCCCAAAGCACCTTGCCCCATGTTGATGAGGACAAGAGCCTCTTCCCAACAACCCTGGCCGTTGGTTGTCGGGGTCTGCGGGCAGGGGCTTATCAGAATCCAGGAGGCCCACAGATCATGGCCCCCCCCACACTATGTGAATGAGTACATTGAGGGCATGCAGCCTGGTACGGTTCAGGAGGGGGGGCGCTCATTCGTCCCCACCCCTTTTCCTGACTGGCCGGGCTGCGTGCTCAGATAAGGGTCTTTCGGCATAGGGGTTCCCCTTAAAATCCATAGCAGACCGAAGGGCCTTGGAAAAAAGAAATTATCCTAGACTGCCGCACCCTATCAGAGTGCGACAGTCCAGGATAATTTATTTTTTCCACGGATCAGCACAGAGTCTGCACCTGTCAGTACTACAGGGCGGGAGCACAGTATAGGTCACAGGGCTTGGAGCGGTACTCTTTTCCACAGACCGAAGGGTCTGGTATGCTCTTGAAGGGGGAATCCATGCCATTTTTTTATTTAAAATGTGGCTTGGAGTTCCTCCTCAAGATCATGAGAGCACAAGTCGCATGCCAAAGTTGGATCATGCTAGACGGCAATCTGACTTTGATCCGACTTCAGTGATATTCAATGGCCTGAAGTAGAATCAAAGTCGGAACCAAAGTAGTACAGGAAGCATTTTTAAAGTCGAACCGACTTGTGTCGGACGAGTTAAGAAGGTTCCCATAGGGAAAAATTGATTTTCACACGTCATGCGATGTGAGCTCCCAATGTCGGAGCGTTTGTCGCACCAGTGTGAACCCAGCCTCAGTCCCAATTTCAGCCGTGATTACAAAGACATCTGTGCAGTTTTTTTTTTAGGGTTTACAACCACTTTAAACCCAATTTCTTTTTTTAACAATCAGGAGTGCTTTATTGAAGGAAAACAGATACATAATATATGAGCAATACAGACAGTTCATCAGAAAAAAATAAAGAATAATGCAGTACAGAGCATGTCAAACACATATGGTCAACAGTACAATCAGGATTGCTCCCAGATTAAAGAGTGTGAAGGGGAAAAAGAATATAACCTAGGGAGCCAGAACAGACGTCATCAACCCCAGGGAGCGAATCACCACCAGAACGGTTAGTGTTCCGTCCACGGCAGCCACACCTTATCATAATTCCAGGGACATCCACGACTAATACAGGTTAATTTATACAAAGGCAGTGCTGCATTAACTCTGCCCACCCATGAAGACACAGAAGGGGGAGTAGAAGAAGTCCAGTTAACTAGTATTTCTTTTTTGGCATAGGACAGGGTATGAGATCAGTAACTTACTATGATGGGACCTTTGTTTGTCGTCAATGATACTCAGCAAAGCCAGTGCGGGCATCATGGGGACGGAGAGCTCCAGTCGGACATTTAGATGGTCAAATACACCCGTCCAAAAGGGCCCCAGAGCCGGACACGTCCAAAACATATGTATGTAAGTGCCCTGCTCTATCCGCCACAGCGGACACAGCGGATCCCGGTCAGGGTAGGTCCTAGATAGACGCACCGGAGTAAAATAAACTCTATGCAAGAATTTTGTTTGCACAAGCTTGTCACCCGCGGAAATTACCAATTTGGGAGCATGCTCCAGACAATCCTCCCAATCCTCCCTCTCCAAATCCGGGATATCCAATTTCCAGGAGTCCCAGAGCCTGTTTAATTTAAGGGAATCAATGAGAAGCAACACACCATATAGATCAGGGAGAGGCTTTGACAGAGCACTGCACGACAGGAGGTCCTCCACCAGGTCCAACCTAAGCTCTAGAGGGGGCTGGAAACTGGGCCCTAGCTGCGTGGGCCCTAGCTGCGTACCGGAAGAACATCCAGCCAGGTAGCTGATAGGTCTGAGTCAATTGCGAGAATGACAGTAAAGTACCCGACAGCATGATATCCTTTAAGGTCTTAATACCAAATCTCGCCCCAAACCCGAGGGTCAGGTATGGTCCGAAAATTAGGTAAGTTTTAAACCTGATTTCTAGAGCGTTATATTACTCATGTTGCCTCATGTTGTGACTAGGTAAATACACTATTAAAACTGACAATGATTCACATTTTTCAAGAATATTAAGATTGCGGTTAGGGGACAATTGAACCGGTTAACAAACTCTCATACTGAATGTTTCTATAATCAGATGACCTGTGTGGTTTCTGTATATTACATGCATATAAGTCAATCAGTCTGTATTCACTATTTAGTGCAACTGCTTGTTTGTTTTCACTAGATAAATTGATATTTTCTGTGATCTAACACAGTACTATTTTTCAGCTTGTCTTACTGGTAATTACTGACATAAAGCCTTGGTCATGATTCCATTTAAGGTATCCCCAAGGTGTTCATCTCTTAGAATCAACGCACTGCACATATAAAACTTTTACTTTGGTAATTGTGGGTGACCTTTTACAATGGATGCATCAGCGGTTTTAAACGTGAATAATGTTCTTCATCTAATGATAAATATTTTAGTCTGTTCTGTGATATCTCTTTGGGGTCGTTAATGAAAAAAGAGGTGGTTTTCAAAGTTGGTTTTCTCTGTGTTGCTGGCAAAGACTACACTATATTTAATTTTAATTGCATTTTCATTATTTATAACTAGAGGCTATACAAATATGCCAGACAAGATGGTTCCATTACAAGGTGACAGTTTTCGCTTTAGATTAATTGCAGGCCATTATTGTCTAGATGCCCTTATATTTTATCACATTTATGTCGTTTGATTGTTAGGTTGTTTTGTTTTGAGATGGACTGGAGCTGCACACGGGAGCAGTAGGGACACAAAGTACAGAAAGTAAAAATTGTGGATTTGAATCTGGTACTGATACCAAAGTGTTTTTTCAGGTACAGCTACTTAATTGATGCATTAAAATAAAAATGTAAACAGTCATACAAATTTGACTAATATGATTCATATATAGCTGCACCATTGGTGCAGATACATCTGATTAAGATCACCCCCAAGACCCCCTCTCAGTGTTAAACCTAATACACTCTATGTTAAAATTGGAGAAAAAATATCCATATTCGGCTTGATCATTCGATTCTCCATTTTAGTAAACTGTTTTTAAGAGTCAATATGGACTACAACAAAAACTGAAATGTAAGGCCGCGTACACACGATCAAATCTGTCTGCTGGAAACGGTCTGCTAGACCGTCCCAGCAGACAGATTTGATCGTGTGTACGGGCGAGCCGACGGATTTGGCCACCCGACAGATTTCAAAGCATGCTTTGAAATCTATCGGGTGGGAACCCGTCCGCCCGACATGTCTGCTGGTTAGTACACTTACCAGCAGACATGTCGTCTCGCACCGGCGCCGAATGGATTCGGCGCATGCGCGGAAGTGTTTTACTTCCTGGTGCAGTGACGTGGCGGCGTCAACGTCACCGCCACGTCACCGACACGTCAGCGCGCCGTCTGCTGGCGGGGATTTTGGTTTGCTCGTGTGTACACGCGAGCAAACCAAAATCCAAAGAGACAGATTTGTTCAAATCGGTCGGTCCGACCGATTTGAACAAATGAATTGCCTCGTGTGTACGAGGCCTTAGGCGTGCACACCTAGTGCATTACCAGAGATAATTTAATAAGAAGACATGTTTGTATACAAATGGGTACTCACAATAAACACAGTGCATGGACATGCACAGAACACGGGATACAGGCTAACGCATTTCGGGGGCGCACCCCCTTCCTCAGGCTAGGCCTTCATCAGTGATACGTGACGATATGCGTTGAGATTGGGCAGCAGACCAACCGGAAGTGACGTAGAAGGTATGAGCTTGCGTAGTATATGCCTTGTTTTTATTGTCTAAAATGGGAGTACATATACGTTTTTTTGAATAAAACACTGTTTAAAACTTTAATACACTATAGGAGCCCCTTTTCTTGTATATTTATAAAATGACAGTGCAGCGCTAATAACAAGTCCATATATCACAGGTCCACCGATACGTGATGTCGTCAGTGGTGCTACAATATCATAAGCATGCAGGTGACTTTGTGGGGGAAAAAAACTCCACCAAAGAAATGGCCTCTCACCTCAAAGAATGGACCTGTTAACCACTTTCCGACCGCCGCACGCCTATTTACGTTGACAGAATGGCACAGGCAGGCAGATTGGTGTACAGGTATGTCCATTTGAATATGCCACCCAGAGCCTCTTGAGTGGGTCCCAGGAACTTGATGTTCCTGGGAGTTCTGTGATTGCAGTCGGCAAAAGCAGAACGTAAACAAGGCATTCCACTATTCTGTGATTGGGAACGGTCATCAGTGACATGTCACATGTAACCCAGTGCCTGGTATTCCAGTGTGAGTGTACACAAAGTCAGCGATGGCCGCGGGTCATTTCACGTGACTTCCATCCGTCCATACGCGTTACGTCCCAGTGGGAGGGATTTCCTCAGCTTGTATATTATTTCACAAAGGAGACCAGATGGACACCTCAAGAGGTATCGCTATACATCCAGCCCCTAGGACAGCGTTTTATTACAGAGAGATCTCTAAAGCCAAGAGGAGGCACAAGGATCATCCATGGAAGATATCTATCTAATGCTGTAACCTTACAGTAGTGAGGTGAGAGGCTTGTGAGCATGGAGGTGTCACATATAGATTATAAGAAGAGACACCAAATCACCTTTTATTTTCACCGTTTAAAATTATATTGTCTTCACTGGAACTACTCATTTATCACTATTAACTTTAGCATCTACTGCAATACCTATTAATTGAATTTATGGACATTTAGAAGCAATTTTTATTTATTTGTTCACATTCATATTTATTATATTGACTATGATATTTATTGCAGAATCTTCACTTTATTGGGGACACTGCAGCATAACTTTTAATTTCATGCACTTAGAGCCACGGATTTTGCCTTTTGGAGTATGTCGCAGTCTTACTTATTCATTTTATTTTTGTTGGTTTGATAGCGCAGGAGTACTTTTTTTATATGTTTATTTATTGTTTTTATATGTAATTTAACCAGGTACTTATCTTTATCAGTATACACAGTGGGCCAGATTCACGTACATCTGCACATTATTGGACCGGCATAGCGCACCGCCTTTACGTTAGACTGGCGCAATGTAGCGGCGCATTCACCCTATTCTCGTCGGTTTTACGCAGAAATTTGCGCCTGCGCAACGTTATTTCAGAGGCGCAAGGTGGAGTAATACTAATTGGGAAGGACATGGGCGTGTTACATTGAAATGAGCCGTGACCCCATGCAAATGAAGGGCCGGCCGGCTCGCGCATGCGCGCTTGAAGCAGACCATGGTCAGCACCTCTGTGTGCATGCTCACAACTCGGAACGGCGCAATCAGTGAAATTGGAAGTGGACCCGGGCAAATTAGTGAACTACGCAAACAGCATAAATAGACAGAGACAAACGCACTTCCTTTGCAAAAGTACATCCCTTTGTATCCCTCCCTATACAGCAAGGTGCTTTTGTTCTGTTGTTTATTAGCGTTTGTTTGTTTGTTTGTTTGTGACGTGTCTTTGAGATATTTGGGGACTGTTTTGCAGAGTGATTTTTGTCTTTTATGTGTTTTCTTTGTTGTTATTTTGTTTAAATTATATTTTTGCTGGGCATTTTTTATTTTTGCTGGTCAATTTTTATTTATTTTTTGGTTCTGTTTGTGTATGATTTGGGAATGTGGGGGTGACATTCCTGCTGGAAAAGGGGTGTCACCCTCATTTGTTTTGGAGAAGTGATCCCCAGGTCCGTGTGAATGGTGTATGAATGTACAGTGACATAATTGGAGCCGTGGCATGGCGTTGCAGCTCACAAGTCCTGCATGGTGGGCTTGTGCCAATCCAATGTGATGAGGATGTGATGTGTCTGTGCTAGGGACCACAGTAGTGTGCATGCATGCATTCTCATTGTGCCATGATTAACGTGTGTGTTTAACGTGCAAAGATGCCTAATGTGAGCTGTCTCCTGGCTGCTCTTCCCTCAGAAGACGGGGTAGCCTTGGTTAGGGGAGTTCCGTATAGGAGTCATGAGATGGGGTTCCAGTGCATATGCAGAGTCACCCTGAAGGGATAAGACAGGAGGATGTTAGTAGTGCATGTGCCCCTTGTGATTTCAGCATCATGGGGGGGACAGTCATGCCTGCCACCCATGTCACTCACCAACCAGCCAGCTGTCCCCATACATGTTCTTTTCGAAATCTGTGGGGATGGGGCTATGATTGTATATGTAACTGTCATGAGTGTCATGGGTGGTATCATGTGTTGGGCTGGTGTTGGGCTCTTGCAGGGTTGTGGTTAATTCCAGGATGGCATGAGGGGTGAATCTGAAGATGCGAGACACCTCAGAATCACTCATGCCAAAGATGTCTATGCGTGTGTGATATATCAAGTGAAGAGTGAGGGGCTTGTATCAGATTAGATTATTATATCCATCAAGGTTTTAAAGGGCTATTGAAAGATAGTGAGACCGTGTTTGTAATTTGTATGTATGTTATGTATTGATGTATATATGTATGTAAATTTTTTGTAAAAATGTTTCTTAAAGCAAAGAAATTTTTGTAAAAAAAAAAAAATCCTCTCCCGTGCCCTCCTCCGTGCCCTCCTCCGTGCCCTCCTCCTTCTTTGCTTATCTTAAGTCAGTAGTATAGCTATGAGCATGGATGCCACTGGCATGTGGGCATACAGATTGTTGTGCAGCTCCTCACTAACAGTGTTGCTTTCTCTGACATGAAGACGAATTGTCTAATTTTATACCACCTTTTATATGGTCTAATTTTAGACAGGCCTTGCAGCTGTTGCACACAGCGCGTAGCCTGCGCTGCACCAACGTTCTTTTGTGGATCCCCGTAACTCCCTCATTAGCATATTTGAATAGCAAATCAATGGTGTGTCTAGTGCAGTTTTGCGTGGACGGATGCGCCTGTCTATCGAAATTACGCTGGACAAAAAAAAGTAGATTGTTTGCGTATCTCGTTTTGGGGATGCGGAGTATCGAAACACATGCGCAAATTTAGACTTTACGCCGCACATCTCCTGTTACGCCGGTGTAATCACTCTGTGAATCTGGCCCAGTATCTTTATCAGTATTTATATATGTTACTTTTTCTGTATATGCGCTGAGTGTTATAATTCCCCATTCACAATATTTATGATCTCTGCAGCAGCACAACACTTCTTTGCTTTTAAGTATATATTTTGGCGTGGGAAGACATTTAGGTGTTAGCAACAACTATCTTTATTAGATATTTATTTAAAGTTGATTTGCCATTTTTTATCGGTGGCGCAGGAGTCTCTATATTATTTATTTATTTTATTAACATTTCCAAGAAACACTATAGGCTGTTTGCAAGTCACTAGGGGGGATTATTTCACATATGCAGCAAAAAGGCAATAACAATTGGTGGTTTATTTGCAGTTTTACACCTCCCCCTTTGTACAGATGCTGTAATGTTTTGCTCCCATTCAGCGGGCAGTACCACAGATGGTGGTAGAGTGTCAGATGGCATTAGAATACGGACGCTTCAAGGCTGGTATAGAATGCTGGTGCCACCAAGATTAGTGACTGGCTAAATACCTAGCATGCCGTGGCTTGGATTGGTTTGCAGCAAGCGAAAAGGCACAGTTTGTTTGCAAGAAAGGGTCTGGGAAGATGGCAATTAGAGAGTAATCAGTTATGCAACCAAGAAACAGTGCAGGAGGAATCAGAGAGTAATCCATTATTCAGGCGAGGGTCAGGGCAGTCACTGGTCAGAGAGTAACCAGTTATCGGGGCACAATGCATTGCTTTCTGTGATTGGGTGGCGGAATCCTGTCATTCCACTTTCCCTCATCCATTCACAGAAAACAAAACGCATTATGAGAGTGTGGTAATATGAGTCCTGTCAATGGCATAAAGGGGAGAAGGAAGCTTGTGAGTAGCACAACTTTTCGTTATAACAGCAGCTGCAGTTAAATCTCAAATGTGCAAAGCTGAGCAGTTCTAGGCTCAATTCACTTCAGCAGGAGGAGTCACAAATGAATATTCTTGATCTTCTTCACCCTCAGCTATCCTGAATGGTTCATAGGCCCACAGAAGAGGAAGGTGAGCCCAGAAGCTACATAGCACAGCACAGCACAGCTACCGATTAAAATATAGCTGCCCGTTTCTACAGTGAAGCAGACCATCGGCATTGTTTTAAGGAAATGTATCAGAATTACGGCAGTGGCAGTGTAGTATAAAAGGATCTGTGATTGGCTGAATGATCGGACAAAGGCTGGCCTTAACTTAAACCTTATTGAATAGATGCAGAGTAGAAACTGACAACTCCAAACCTCTGCCTAGGAAGGTTTTCCGAACAGGTCACTAGATGGTCTATACTGGTCTATAAGATTCTCAGTAGCAAATATTGAGCAGCCAGTACTAATGGCTACTTCTCTTAGGGCTCTTTCACACAGAGCGGATCCGTATTGATCCGCACCGTTAGCCCGTTTGCTCAGCAGAGATTCCTCCGTAAAATCCCCACTGAGCTGTCGGCTGACAGGGCGATCCCCGCACACTGTGCAGGGACCGCCCTGTCTTTCCTCCGCTCTCCCCTATGGGGAATCAGATGAAAACGGACCGTGTGTCCGTATTCATCCGATCCGATTCGCCAGACGGAAGAAAAATAGGATTTTCTTCCGTCCGAAAAACCGGATCTTGGCGGAGGCGGATGTTTACGGACGTTAGCGGATACTCATCCGCTAACGTCCGCGATCCCATAGGGAAGCATTGTGAGTCAGTAAACGGACTTATGAAAAGCTTGTCCGCTCGTGTGAAAGGGCCCTTAGAGAAACACCTCTCCCGCAGGGAGGTAGGATGAGTCTGGTAGTCCATTTAGGCAGTTGGGATCCACAGACCTGCTCCACAGGGTAGAGACAGGAAGAATCTCTAATTCACTAAATAATGACTGCATGCACTAGAACACCCCATTTTAGTCTCCCAAAACACCAGAAGACAGGAGAGAGAGAGCAATTTTTATGTCTATAAGCATATGTAGAAGACCAAGTTAAAGAAGTCTGGTTCTTTCTGGAGAATTGGAAGGTAAAGGTGGAAGAGCATGAGGCAACCCTCCATTAAACTTCCAAGGGCTGATGTGCTTGTGGTTCACAGGCAAGCTTTTTCGAAAGCTCATAACTGGCCTTTAACAAACTCATACACACGTAATTTCCATTTCGCAATCCACATAGCTAGAATTTGCCATGTCAAGAGTGGAATCCAGACTTCAGCCCTCTTTGACCCTTAACAGACTGCATTGTTTTGGCACTTGCCAGGCATTAACTGAAACAAACCTACACATGACTTGTCTTTTTTCACTTTGTGAACACCCCAGTGTCCTGCTCCAAAGTGAATTAATTCTGCCGCAAAGAGGGCTCGAGCCCTGGCCATTAATACCTCTCTGGTCTCTGAAAAGTCCTGCAGAAACAATACTCTTTGATACAGTATAAGGCAGGACAATTCTCCCAGAAGTTTCTTGGGTTTTGGTAATAGCTTTAATGTTTCTTTGGGACTGATCCATTGCCTCTGTTAGGGAGTCAACCACTGGGTCCTCTCTTTGAATCTCCACCCAGTTATACTCTCCCAGTACATGGACTGGGTTCACCTGAGGCCTGCTCCTAGGTCTTCCTCCAGTCAAGTCAAGAAATTCTTGTTTCTTGATCTATATCCTTATTTCTTGGACAATAAATTATTACACTTTCCTGCCCAATTGCTTATTAACAACTGGTAGCAGGACATTCTAGTTTATGCTTAAATAATCCTCCCATCTTAGCCATCTCTGAGGTGATATCTGCTTTCTCTACAAAGGTGCATCCACTTCTCCACCCTTGGTGGGGTATTTTTGTTCGTGCTAGAGCTGCACGATTAATCACAGAGAGAATCGCGATCTCGATTCACCCCCCCCCCCGTGCGTTCTCCAGGCTGGATGACCCGCGATTTTCTTTTCTCACCGCCCGTTCCACGTAACCAGCGTGGAACGCAAATGGCGCCGATATCTGAACCGACGTCAGCAGCCTGCGCCGCTGGATGGATGCCTGGGCTTTTCTCACAGTTCTGTACAACTGTAGTGTGTATCCATGTGCCACCCAGTGGTTGAGGCGGTACTGTTTCTGATGTATTAATCTTTCTCACAGTTATATACAACTGTGTGTATCCATGCGCCACCCATAGGTTGCCGGCGGTACTGCTTCTGATGTATAAAAAACAGACCAGTGATATGTCTATAATGTTAAAGACCATATAACTCCTATGAAAAAAGCAGAATCAAAGTTTGATTCTGCTTTTTTCATAGGAGTTATATGGTCTTTAACATTATAGACATATCACTGGTCTGTTTTTTATATATTCATATTTTCAGATAAAGCACAGGTTTATTTATTTATTTATTTATTGGGGGGGGGGGGGGGGTTCTGGCATTCAGTTTTTGAGAATCTTGATCTTTAGTCTAAGCAAAATAATTCTCATTTTGACCAGAATCGTGCAGCTCTAGTCTGTGCATTAATACAGACAACTCTGTCAATTTTCAGATGACTGTCTTCCAATGGAATGTATATTTGGTTTCTGGTGTATCTGAGCCTGTACATCACTGCTCTGAACATGCTATGGCCACGTCTAATAGTTTGTGGCACGTGTAACGTTTTTCTGAACTTGTCAGACAACAGTTCATCTGCATCACACCAGCCCAGCCACCCTGCTCCTTTTCCTACGGTAGATCTATACTGCTATATCTTGGAACTCCAGTGCATGATGCATAATAGATTTTCCCACTTTCAGCTTCCTGCCAATAAAGTGGGCCCTGAGGCCTCCTAATGTTAAATTAATGGTTCAGCACTCAAGGCACAGCTGGCACAGTGCTTTATGTAGTGACTGTAGCTTTGCAGTAAGCTGCATGCTCTTATGCTCAAGCTAGGCAGCCCATACACCTAAATTAATGTAAGAGGACCAATCACCTGGCGACAGAGCACATGTTCAGTCACTGCTTTTTTATCAGGCACAGTCTCTCTGTGTGTGCTTACAGGGGGGGTTGTGGAAACCCAATTAGTTGTGGAAACAGAGTTAGAAGAGCCTCTACCTGCATGTACACATGATGAGACAAAAGGCAGACTGCTACTGCAGTGAAAGAGTTAATTATGCCCGTGATCAATAACCATTCACTATTATTCCAGGCACTCTTCAGCCATCTACAGCTACCTCCTGGTGGTCAGAGCAATCTCCAGTGGGTGGTGTTGCCGCAAACCTCTGCAGTCTGTGGTTTTAAACACTCCTGACCCCACCACCATGTGTGATAAACTCTCCTGACACCTGCACTCTGTTCACTACATCCCCCGGGCCCTTCACACCTGTGCATTACATACTCCTTAACTATGCACTCTGTACAATACATGCCCCTGCACTCTGTGAATTGCACAGTCCTGACTAATGCACCATGTGTGTTACACAATCCTAACACCTTCACTCTGTACATTACATGCCCCTGCACCCTGTGAATTGCACACTCCTGACTCCTGCATCTTGTGTGTAGCATAATTCTGACCCAGCACTCTGTACATTATAACCCCTAGATCCCTGCAATCTGTGCATCATGTACTCTTAACCCCTTCACTCTGTATGTTACATACTCCTAACCCCTACACCCTGTGTGTCACAATCCTGACTCTAATTCTCCTGATCCCTCTACTTGGTGTGTTATGTGCTCTGATCCCTGTACATTACATACCCCTGATCCTTGCATTCTGTACATTACATATCCCTCACCCCTGCACCCTGTGATTTTAAAGGGGTGTTCCAGCCAAAAATTGTGTTTATTAAAAGTCAGCAGCTACAAAAAGTGTAGCTGCTGGCTTTTAATAAACACTCACTTACCTGCTCCTGCGTTCCAGCGACGCGCCGACCGGGGGTTCCGTTCCTCTCCCCCCCCTCCCCAGCCGGCGTCTCCATCCCGACTGTGGGCACCCAGCCGTGACAGCCTTCGGATTCACGGCCGGGCACCCACTGCGCATACGCGAGCCGCACTGCGCATGCGCGCGCGGCGCGGCTCGCTGCTGATTGGAGAGGCGATCGCATGGGACCTGTCATGTGTCCCATGGGATCGCCTACAGGGAGGGGCTGGTGTAGGCGATTAAGGCTTAATCGCCTAACCAGCCCCTCGGCGGAAGCAGGAAGTGGGACAGGAAGTCCCACTCCTACTGAAGCCCCCACTCCCCCCCCAAAAAAATTACATGCCAAATGTGGCATGTAAGGGGGAGGGGATTAAACAAAAGTTATTTTTTAGGGTGGAACTCCTCTTTAATTTGCCTGACCCCTGGATCCTGTATATTAAATTCTCCTCACCATGCACCACGTAAGTTTCTTGTTAATGAGCTCTGCATTCTGTGTATAACATACTTTTGACCCATACTCCTGACCCTTGCACTCTGTACATTATATTTAAGATAAGGTTTTTTATATTCAGCCTATACATTAGGTTATAATTTCAGTGGAAAAGAGAGTTGTTCTCAATCAACTGATATGAGAAGTTTCTTTACCTAATAAAGTTTCCATACCATATAGAGAGAGTATGGGAGAGTTACAATCAAATACATATATATAGCTGAATGTTCACCAAAAGATGAACGGTGTAACATGTCTGTACATCATACTCTGGTATAAATAAAAGGCATGATAGACATTAAGCAGCAAGCATTAATATCTGAAGCTCTTCAAAGTTGCTATGTCATTCCATAATGCTGAGGAATAAGTTAAACCAGGTCACATCATCTTGAGCTGAGCTGATAACGAAATCTCAAGTCAAGCTTGATTGACGCTAACAATTGGTGGAGAATGTTGACAATAATAAACAGCGTGAAATGGAGAACACAGCCACAGTATTCTAATGCTGCATACATATGATCGGAAATTCCGACAAGAAAAGTCTAATGTGAGCTTTTAGTCAGAAATTCTTCAATTGAATTTTTCTGTCGGAATTTCTGACAACATTTTTTTAAAGCGGGGTTCCAACCACAATTAGCATTTTATAAATGTATGTCCTTTCATCATGCGTGTTTATAATATAAATCTGGTCACTTACTATTTTACAATCTGCCGCCGCTCCGTTATAAAACTTTGTCCACACCGTTGTCATTTTGCTTGTGGGCATTGTGAAGCCCACAAGGACTTACTTTCTAGAAGTCTTGGATGGGGAGTGATAATTAGGTATCGCACTGCATCCTGGGAAATGATGACACACATTTCCCAGGAGCATTAGAGGGAGATGACGTCAGAATCCTAGGTGATTCCAAAGGACCACATAGCAACAGGCATTTCCAGATGAGTCTAATTTAGGTTTCCATTAGATCTAATGAGCACAATAATGAAAACAATTTTTTTGGATGGAAACTCCACTTTAAGAGCTGGTTCTCAAATTTTCTGCCAGGAAAAATTCTTGTCGGAGATTCGGATCGTCGTTATGCAATTCCGACTGAGAAAAATCCTACGTGCTCTGAATCATATCGACGCATGCTTGGAAGCATTTTTCTCGGCTTGTTGTAGTGTTGTACATCACTGGGTTCTTGACAGTCGGTGGTTGGTGTGACCATGTATATGCAAGACAAGTTTGAGCCAAAGTTCCGTTGGACAAAAAATCTGATTTTCTTGTTGGAATTTCCGATCGTGTGTTCGGGCCATTAGGTTGTGGGAGCTTATCAAAGATCCCTGAGAAACAACTTGATATTTTTTTTTGAGGGCAAGACACTTTCTATTTAATCCCTCTGAGACCTGCAAAGACCTTTAAAGCGATGTTCTGCTGCTGAAGGACTGGGTTCTCAACAGGTTCCCTTAGAGTCCCCACTTGAGAAAGAACCAGTGGCTAAGATGTGTCAGAAAAGAAAAAAGGAAAAATTGTTCCAACAAATTAAGAAGTATCCATTACAGCATTCCATGATAAGAGTAAGAAGCATCACAATATATTTAAATGCATAAGGTTTTAAAGTGAGGACAGGTTCACCCTGAGTGTGGAGATCTCCACCCAAGAATGAAAAGTGCAGCGACTTACAGGACGTGAAAAGAAAAAAATCCTATAAGCCTACATCCTGGAGTCACAAACACATGGCAAATAAAGATTTAGGGAGGCGGAGGCTTGCCCATTTGATTTTTCATAAGTGTACAGATGTTTATTGATAAAGCAGCCATAGAGCATGAAAAGGTTGCACGCTGGTGACCATAAAGTATTTGTAGAATGATAGTGTACTCTGCCTTTCAACCTCAATGAACTGTCCCAGTCCCTCTGGCACACCTAGCAATGTGAATAATGGAATAACTCAGCAGGTATACACAACACAGTTCTTCTTGTAGTTTACTTGAAGAAAAGTAAAATTCAGGTTAACATTAATCAGCCAGGACCTGTGTAAGTACCCAGGACTTGGTTGAAACAGTTTAAAGAAAACAGTTAGGAACACTATGCAAACAACGATAAGTAACTGTAATATGTAACAATATGTACAGATTAAATAGACTCACCAATAACTTTCGGTGTGTGTGTGGGATGCTGTGGCTAAAGGGGAACCCCAGGCTGGCCTACGATACCTCTAGTACACACCCAGTGAAATTATATTAATACCGTGGTGTGTCCCTTTTAAGAGCAACCGCGGTAATGTCCTGGAGGCAAAGCTTCGCGTTTTATTATCTTCACCGGCAATGTAGGAGCTCTGTGGACAATATTTGGATGTAGTATTCTATTATGAAAAGCATTAAAGGTTTCTGGGCAAAGCCCCCTCACCAAATCCTGTATACAGTCAGCGGTCCTCCCCTGAGCGATCGATTGATCTTAGATGCAGGTGTGTCGCAGTGGCATTCAGTCCTTGAGCTGTTGCAGGTAGTCCTTTAGCATCGATAGTCTGTTCCTCTGGGCTGGATCTGCATGAACAATCTGTTCCTCTGGGCTGGAGTTGCAGGCTGTATGCCCCTTGATAGGCCACGATTCCACACACACATAGGGTGCAGGAGATGCTCTCCTGATGGGGTGCAGGCAAAAAGAGGCTCTGGCCTAGTTCCTGTGGCTTTTTATCTCCTCCCCCACAATTCTTTGCTGCTGTCTGATGATTGGCTCAGGTTCTTCCAATAGGGAGTTTACAGACAACCTCCAATAGGGAATTTACAAACAAGCAGTTTTGGGAGTCTGTGTGTGAAGAGAGAAAGGGATGGGTGAAAAAGCCCACTCTGCTACAGCAGACAGCTATCCCCTAATAGATTAGATCAGTCTAGAGAAGTACCTGCTACACAAAGAAAAATGTTTCTGTATATAAGTTAGTTAGTACCTGCTCAGATCCGGTTTGTTTTAGTCAAAACGGATGCTAACACATGTATGTTTGTTTTAAGTTATAGAGATTTATTGGAACAAAGGAAAAATTATGTTAGGTAAAATTAACACATGGATATGATTCATAATGAGTGAGCGAGCATGAGAAATTCTGCAGGCTATCAAAAAGTTATAGTGTTCATATATGTAAAAAGAATATATGAGAATATAAGAATATATGTTAAGCTCAAACTTCTGTCAGTAAAGTAACAGTTTTTATTTTTAGAGTGTATGCAAATGGTCAAACTGCTCACATTAATAAACCTTATATTTATTTTTCTAAAAACAAAACAAAAAAAACCCTCTAAATCTGAGGTTTAAAAATGTTAAAAAGGCTATAAGAATATTAGGAGATTATTATTTATATGTATATTTTTTATTTACAATGATAATAAAATAAACCTTCTGAAAATGCAAACTATATAATTGTCATAATTAAAAATGCAAAAACAATGTGGTAAATTGCAATATATTCATTATTATACATGAAAATGAACATACCAGTATTTGTTTTTCAGCATAAAATGAACATTTGTTAACAGTATTATGGAAAAAAAAATGGTTGAAAGAGAAATTTGAATTCATAGAAATCATTTTAACTTCTTTTTGAGAATGGCAAATGGGGTTAAAGTGAGTGTAAATGATCACCTTGTTAAAAAACAAAAACAAAAAAAAACATTCAGTTTAAAATAGAAATGAAAGGCAAAACATTTTTGTACAGATAAGAAAATACATTATAAATACATTTTTCCTTTTTTTTTATAAGTGATCACATTCCCTCTGTTCTCAGCTGAATAAGAGATGGGGAAGGGGAATCAGCAGCACACTGAGCTTCCCATTGAATGGCTGTGCAGCGGGTGAGTGTCAGGACAAGTCTTATTATTGGAGGAGAGCACCCCCTCCATCAGCATAGTACCCCCAGTGCAGACCCCCCTCCATCAGCATAGACACCCCCAGTGCAGACCCCCATCCATTAGCGTGTACCACAAGGTTGCAGGGGGAGAGAGAACTTTCGGTGGATCATTGCGACAATCTGACCGAAAGTGTGAACATGTACCTTTTAAAAACCATGTACCCATCCCCCTTCCCCTGAAAAAGTGCCAAAAACAGAAGAGGGCATAAAGTGGACCTTCCCTTTAAGGCAGTGATCATCAACCCTGTCCTCAGAACCCACTAACAGGCCAGATTTGATGTATTACCTTGGGGAGATGCAGACTAGAATACTCCAATCACTGAGTAGCAAATTATATTACCCGTGATGTATTTCAAGTATCTTGCAAACCTGGCCTGTTGGTGGTCCCTGAGGACAGGGTTGATGACCACTGCTTTAAGGGCAAACTTCCTCTTTAAGTAAGTGAGGAAAAAGATTGACTGTTTTTCTTTGTCTTGGGGAATGAGCCAAAAGTTATTTTTGATGTTAGTTTTATGACAATAAAATAATTATATGATGATATTTGTCTTGGCAGTTTTTATTATTAGACTTTTTTTTAAAGAGAAATTGGCTATAGGCTAGGTTCACACTTGTGCTTGTTTGTGAACGCTCTCAAAATTGTGTGTGTTTCTGACCCACCAGCAAAACATGCTGCTCCTTAGCAGACCCACAGGGATTGCATTAAAATGAATGGGCTGTCCTACCCACAGTATACGATTCGCACACATGTGAACTAAGCCTTAGGGCAGAGGTCTCCAAACTGCGGCCCGAGGGCCAGATGTCGCCCTTTGGTAGCCTGTATCTGGCCCTTGGGGCACAATTCCTCCCACTGACATGAGGCACTATTCCTCCCATTGACACCAACAATTGGGCACTATATTATCCACTGATACCAATGATGGGATACTATTCCTCCTACTAATAGGGGGAATACTTCTCTTCCTATTGACCACCAACCCTGAGGCCATATATGTTCTCACTGATGCTGGGCCTGTGACTTTTTCTTCGCTTGCTGGCCCCAATCCGGCTCTTCTAAAGTCTGAAGGGCAATAAAGTGACCCTTTGTTTGTAAAGTTTGGAGACCCCTGCCTTAGAGCACGGGAGAGAGATTATTTTCTCAAATTTACTGCGAAAACTATCATTATCCCAATAGTTTTGATAAGACATTGATAGTGTATAATCGTAAATAGAAGCTACTGTATGTTTTTGGATTAGATATTGAATTTTAAATCAGCAGTTTTGTCTGGAACTTGAAAAACAAATGTCTGTTCATAAATCAAGATGAGGAGCTGTCTTGTACAGTATGTGTTTTTAGAACTGAATGAATGAATGAATGAATGAAAAACTTATATAGCGCGGCACATGCGAACTGAATCGCCTCTGCATGACAAAGGATTTGCATGAATGCTTTTCTCTCACGTTGTATATCTATTTGTGTTTCTTTGTCATAAGGGAATGATTTTTTCAAAAAGTCTAATTTATTCCACAGTTATTATCTCTATTATATTAGACAAGATAAGTCTTTAAAGCAGAGGTTCACCCTCAAAATTAACTTTTTTGCTAACCTATCTGCAGCCTTAATAAAGGCTTGTAGCGTTGTCATTTTTTTTCAATGTGTACACTTACCTGTCTTCAGCCGCACTTCCGGGTCTTCTTCCTTGCGGGGAGTGGGCGTGTCGCTCCTTTTCCCCAATGGGGAGCTCTGCGCAATGTCTCCTGGGAGTGAGTGATGTTCCTCCCAGGAGACGATTGACGTGCGGGTAAAGCGCGTCATTGCCTTTCTGAAAATATCCGACGGGGACTCGGCTCTTTACTGGGCTATACGGCGCCTGCGCCCAGGGCCGGCCTTTGGGGTGTGCGGACAGTGCGGTCGCACAGGGCGCCATAGCAACATGGGCACCTGGCGACCGCACTGAATTTTTTTAATAATCGCCCGCGTACTAAGACTAAGTAGTGGGCGGAGGGGCGTGCCGCTCCGGGTGCCACACACTGGGGATGTCAGGCCGGCGCCCCCCTCCCCTCCGCGGCTGAAGAGGACTTTGCCGAGTGGTTCTGGGTGCCTGGCTTTGCAGGAGGGTGCGTACTAAGACTAAGTAGTGGGCGGGGGGGCGTGCCGCACCGGGTGCTATACACTGGGGGTGTCAGACCGGCGCCCCCCCCCCTCCCGCGACTTTGCCGAGTGGTTACGGGTGCCTGGCTTTGCAGGGGCCGTCGGCACACCCGGGACCTGGGTGATCCCCTTTCCCTGTGGCAGCTCCGCGGGTCTGAGTCTCGGCTGTCTGTGACTGTTTCACAGTCACGCAGCCGAGCAATGAAAGCTGCCTCCCCCTTGTCTGCACTGTGCTGTGTGTGCAGCATGCGGCGAACAGGTTATCTGAACCTGCTTAACGGGTCTGAAGGAGGGGGGGGTGTTATTGTATGGGGGTCTGAACTGTAGAGGGGAATCTGTATTGTAAGGGGGGTGTGTTTTTTATTGTAGGGGGTCTGCACTGTAGGGGGGTGTTCTGTATTGTGGGGGGTTCTTTATTGTAGGGGGGTCTGTAGTCTGCAATGTAGAGGGGGGTTTGTTTTGTAGGGGGTGTGTGTTCTGTATTGTGTGGGGGGGTTCTTTATTTTAGGGGGTTCTGCACTGTAGAGGGGGGGTTCTGTATTGTAGGGGGGTGTGTTCTGTATTGTGTGGGGGGGGTTCTTTATTGTAGGGGTTCTGCACTGTAGAGGGGGGGGGGGTTCTGTTTTGTAGGGGTGAATCTGTATTGTAGAGGGGGTTTTGTATTGTAAGGAGGGGTCTGTATTGTCGGGGGTCTGTGTAACATGCAGGGGGTCCAGAACTGTTAGGGGGTGTCTGTGTAATATACAGGTGTCTGGGGCTGTATAATGTAAAGGGGTGCAGGGTGCTGTGTAATGTAAAGGGGTCCAGGGGTGCAGGGTAATGTAAAGTGGTCCAGAGGTGCAGGGTGCTGTGTAATGTAAAGGGGTCCAGAGGTGCAGGGTGCTGTGTAATGTAAGGGGGTCCAGAGCTGAGGGGTGCTGTGTAATGTAAAGGGGTCCAGAGATGCAGGGTGCTGTGTAATGTAAAGGGGTCCAGAGGTGCAGGGTGCTGTGTAATGTAAGGGGGTCCAGAGCTGTGGGGTGCTGTGTAATTTAAAGGGGTCCAGAGATGCAGGGTGCTGTGTAATGTAAAGGGGTCCAGAGGTGCGGTGGTGTGTAATGTAAAGGGGTCCATTGGTGCAGTTGTGGAGTAGTAGTGACAGAGATATTGAAGGATGCAGGGGGCACAGTGGGGTGTTTTTACATTTTACTGGGGGGGGAGCCGATATAGGATTTCCCCCCCCCCCCCCGTGTGCCAAATGCTCTAGGTACACCTGGCAGGCCACAGGCAGATTCTGCCGGAAAGTCCTTGCCTTGCTATGAGGAGCTCATACGCCATGCGCACTGAGAAGACAAAAGAGGGCAAGAATCTACAGATGCAGGCAGCAGATGTAAAAACTTTTTTCTGTAAGTAAATTTTTTTTTTTTATAAATGCAGTGCACTGCTTAATGTCTGTTTTGTATTTTATTATTTAAATAAGGTGTTTCCTAAAGGAACAGTAAATACAAAATACTTTATTGTAATTATGTTTGATATTTGATAGTAAATTTACAGGTAGTGGTATTATAGCGTGTGATTTACTTTATATGTGGCGTTATTATAGCGTGTGATTTATAGTATAGGTGGCATTATTATATGTGAATAAAAGTTGTATTTTTATCATAGCTTGTAATCTGTCTTTTGGGAACTTAACGGAATGGAAGGCTTTAAATGGAGCCGATATTGGAGAAATGGGTGTGGACACTGAAAGGGCGTGGTTACTAAGGGGCGTGGTTACTGAGGGGCGTGGTCAGTAGGGGGCGCTGTAAAGCTTTCTCGCACAGGGCGCCTAAAGGCCTAAGGCCGGCCCTGCCTGCGCCTGCCGTGTAGAGCTGACTGCGCAGGCGCCGTAAAGTGCCAAGTCCCCGTCGGATATTTTTGGAAGGCGATGACGCGCTTTACCCACACGTCAATCATTTATGCAACGCCTACTCCCCGGGGGGGATCGAGAACCCGGAAGTCGGGTGAAAACAAGAAAAAAACGTAAGTACAGCCCGAAAAAAAAAAAAAATCCAGCAAATCCAGCATACTGTTGATGTCAGCAGTATGCTGGATATAACAGTATATAGAGATTTAAGGGTGAACCTCCGCTTTAAGGAAACAGGTAGTATTTATTTATATAATTACCGTCATATTGTATATCAAAAGCAATACATTGCCTCAGTTACATTAACAATATAAGTTTTCACTCAAAGAAAAAACCTTTTTAAACTGAAGCAATTAAAGAAGTTAATAAATCAATGGAAGAGAGTGTAGTTGTCAACAGCAATTCTCTTTGTCTGGATGGGTTGTATAAGAAAAAATCAGTGGCTGTGTGCCTAGCTTTGGATCTACATATAGTCCAGATCGTATACAGCCGTGGCCAAAAGTTTTAAAAATGACACAAATATTACATTTCACAAAGTCTGCTGCTTCAGTGTTTAGATCTTTTTGTCAGATGTTACTATGGTATACTGAAGTATAATTACAAGCATTTCATAAGCGTCAAAGGCTTTTATTGACAATAACAATAAGTTTATGCATAAGTCAATATTTGCAGTGTTGACCCTTCTTTTACAAGACCTCTGCAATTCGCCCTGGCATGTTGCCAATCAACTTGTGGGCCACATCCTGACTGATGACAGCCAATGCTTGCTTAATCAATGCTTGGAGTTTGTCAGAATTTGTAGAGTTTTTTTTTGTTTACCCGCCTCTTGAGGATTGACCACAAATTCTTAATTGGAATTAAGGTCTGGGGGGTTTCCTGGCCATGGACCCAACATTTTAATGTTGTGTTCCCCAAGCCACTTAGTTATCACTTTAGCCTTATGGCAAGGTGATCCATCATGCTGCAAAATGCATTGTTCATCACCAGCCTGTTCTTGGATTGTTAAGAAGTTTCTCTCAGAGGATGATCTTGTATAATTCTTTATTCATGGCTGTGTTCTTAGGCAAAATTGTGAGTGGGCCCACTCCCTTGGCTGAGAAGCAACTCCACACATGAATGGTCTTTGGATGCATTACTGTTTTTCCGGATGCCCCAAACAATCAGAAAGGGTATTCATCAGTCAAATCCATGTACCTTTGGCAGAAAAAATGTTCTGTTTTTTTAGGCATTACTGCATATTTATTATTGTGATAATTAGATTATTTTTTGCATAATTACTGTGCGGCACTAATTAAATTGTATTTATGTCTGGTTACATGTGGAAACACTGAAGAGTTCAAAATCTGGTGCAGCTCTGCAGAGAAACCAATCAGCTTCTATTTTTTTTGTCAAAGCCTATTTTAACAAGATGAATTTAGAAGCTGATTGGCTACCATGCACAGCTGCACTAGATTTTGAGTGTTCCAGTTTTAGTAAATTTCCCCCATAAAATGTGAGCAGCAGTAATACACTTTCTACACAAAGTTTTAGAGTATAATATTGGTTACCCTTCTTCCTTGTTTTTGTTTGTTTGCCGGTCACGGCATATTGGCATAGCACGGCCAGGGTTTTTTCGCCTTCCTCTGGATCAAACCGGGAGGAAGATTTGCCGAGTGGGGAACCCACTTGAAATTCTCCCTTCCCATCATTGAATATCTCCCCAATCAATATCACTTTCCCCGGCGTTTTTCTGCGATTATGTCTAATCTGAGATATTCTGCAGAAATCATTTGGGGTCTAAAGCCATTCGCTTCAATATTACCAGCCGTCACCAAAAAAGCTCTAATAAATAAGCAACTGTTAAGAATCAATCGACGATCGTCAGTCAAAAATTACACGCATTTACCCCAACCTAAGCACATATCATGCGCTTTGGTCAATACAAGATTGGCAGTAAAACACAGACAAGAAATCCATGATTTCATTCTACAAAACGATTTAGACTGCCTCTTTATCACAGAAAGCTGGCTCACAGCCGACTGTAACACCATTTTAGGAGAATTGGTGCCAGAGAATTATCGCATTCTAACAGAAAACAGAGTAGGGCAAAGAGGAGGAGGCCTGGCGGTGATCCACAGACTAACCTCTCGATCACTAAACCAGGCCTTCAGTACTCACTTAGATTCATGGAAACTCTCAGGCCCCGTACACACCATTAAATAAATCTGTTCAAATCGGTCTGACAGACCGATTTGATCAGATTTGTCTGCTGGGCTATTTTGGTTTGATCGCTGTACACATGATGTTGACGTTGACGCCGCCACGTCACCGCACCAGGAAGTAAAACACTTCCGCGCATGCGTCAAATCCATTCGACGCATGTGCGGGCAGATATGTCTGCTGGTTAGCGTACTAACCAGCAGACATATCGGACAGACAGATTCCCAGCAGACAGATTTTAAAGCATGCTTTAAAATCTGTCTGCTGGAAAAATCTGTCTGTCCGCCCGTACACACGATCGAATTTGTCTGCTGAAACGGTCTGTCAGACCGTTTCCAGCAGATAGATTCGATCGTGTGTACGCGGCCTTAGAGAGGCTCTACAAAGCCTAAAGCAGAACTTAGAATCTGTAAGGAAACTAAGGGTTTCAGTTTCCCTCCTTCAAAAACAGAACCGATAGGTGAGGAGTTCTGAAATTCCCAAAGAAAGAATTTAGTATTGTCAATGCCAAGAGGAAAATCTCTCATAAGTGGATTCAGTAGGCCTATATATGAAGAGTTTGGAAGATCTTCAAAGAGTCCCATGTTTTTAATAATGGGGCAGATGATATGGTAGTAGATCAGAGAGTTTAGGGTGGACAATAGGGTAGGGAAAATGGGAGAACCAGTGAAATATCTTTTTTTTTTTTTTACTAATCACCCAGAGTTTATGTGATTCAAAATATGTGCAAGTAAGGCAGATTTATAAGACACAGGGCTTTTTTTTCAGGGGGAACTTGGGGGAACTCAGTTCCACCACCTCTGGCTCAGACCTTTTGGTGCCTGCTCACCACAATCACTTGTAAACACAGAAGTCCGGTTTCTGTGTTTACAAGTCACAGCTCTGTGCTCTGTGTGTAACCCCCCTGAACTATGCACTCTGTATGTAATGTAATCCTGGTATTTAATGCCCCTTTAAGACCCTTCTACTGTTTGTGAAATCTGAACTGGTCGTGGTTGAGTTCCTGCACCTATTTTCTGAGAAAAAAAGCTCTGATAATACAAATCCAAATCAGGTATTTAAATTGAATACTTCTACTACTTAAGATGTAGTGAAGTAAGGCTGATTGCAGATGTTTGGACAAAGTTTGAGGAAGAGAAACTGGGACTATTTAGTAGTAGAGGATATGTGGCAGGATTGTCATCGTAAAGGATTCCATCCTGCTCAACAAGGATTTTGGAAGAGTGCCCAGTTTTTAAGACGTGTGGTAGTCTGTTCCAAGAGGGGTAAGTCATTTAAAGTATATAATTGTGAAAGGTCTCTAGGAATGCAGGCTTGTATGCGAGCATCTGATCCTGTTGTTGAAACGCAAATTTCTGTTGCAGGATTGTTGTTTCTTCTTCACGAAGGGAAACATTTAAGACTTCAGATTTTTCCTTTAAAATTATTCAACACTCCAAATCGAGTGAACTTGGATAATATGTGAGGAAAAGCAACTCTAGGATTTTAAATGTATAACAGCATATAGTCCTCATATAAACTGAGTTTATGATTCCCCTAATTTCTGAGATTTTACAAATGGACACTGCTAGATGTTCCATCGCAAGTAGAAATGATTTTAGTAGTTCAAATATACAGAGGCTTGTGCAGAAGAGAAGGATCTGACATAATTTGCCCCTATGGAGTCATTGTTGAACTTTAATGATCCAGAGTGTTGAGAAAACACAAACTCAGGAAAAGATAACCTTTGGTTATAGACAGAATATACAGTATAATTCATTAGTATATCAACCGAATAATGAGATGTTATATTTTTGTATTCAGTGAAAAATGGGTTACATATTTTTAATTGTTTGTTTGGTGTCAAGGATAGCGTACACAGGCTTATATTGTATTAATGGTATGATTATTGAAATATCCTGGGATAAAAGAGATATAAGATACCAACTGATAGTTTATATAATGCAGTAATTTATACTGATGTGACAAAGATATAATTTACCTCTTCCTCATATTAACTTGGTAAAACAGTTCTATGATGTGGAAAAGGATGTCAGAGCTATTAGGGGAATATTAACAAAGAATTTATGATACTGAAAGAAGCAAGCATTTGATATCTTTATATCATCTGGATGAAGAACTGACCAGTAGCAAAAAAATATATTATTACTTAAAATGTTTCTTGGTGGAATTAACTAGTTAATTTTCTGACTTTGAACAATGCTTGTGTGTACTATATGACATATCCCCTTTTACGGTTATTTCTTTTTTGTTTTTTTGTTATGCTTTATTGTTAAATCAAAGAAATGGTTAAAGACATTTCCCATTTGAATGACAAGTTGTAGTTACAAAATTATGTCAAATAAATGATCTTTTTGATACAGTGCATTAAATAGGAATTGTTATGAATTACTAGCACTTACAATGCCTTGAAAACGCATTCATACCCCTTGAAATTGTCCACATTTTGTCATGTTACAACAAAAACGTAAATGTATTTTATTGGCATTTTATGTGATAGATCAACACAAAGTGGCACATAATTGTGAAGTGGAAGGAAAATGATTAATGGTTTTCCCAATTGTTTACAAATATGTGAAAAGTGTGGCATGCATTTGTATTCAGATCTACTCTGTTACCCCTAGTCCACCTATGTGTAATTTATTCTCAGTAGAAATATGGCTATTATGTGAAGCCCCCAGAGGTTTGTTAGAGAACCTTAGTGAACAAACAGCATTATGAAGGCCAAGGAACACATCAGACAGACTATGAGGATCTTGCGAGCTACCTATTAGAAAGATTAAATATATTGAAAAGTAGTGGTGATATATGACAGCTGCTAGCACTAATCACATCCCATAAAGCAGTGTGATAACAATATAAATTTAAAATGACTATGCTGCGCTATCTCACTGATAATGTTCCCCAAAATAAATTTATAGTGGCAACAGTACAGTGTAATAAAACATCCGGATAAAGATTTTGTTGATATCTAAATCAACGAAAAAATTCATAGGATGCATAAAAATCCTTAATTATAAATGTTCTGTGATAAGTGTCACACAACAACACATGATTCTGATCCAAGGCAGGTGGCATGTGTCTCAGCCAGGGTACCCCAAATATGGAACCAAGTTTATCTTGGATCAGAGTCATGAGTTGCCATGGTACAGATGGGCCTGGGCACATGTTTATTGCCATGTTGATGCACTCTACGAGTTTGCACCACAACAATGCATGACTCTGAACCAGGGCAGGTGGCATGCATGCTATTCAGGAAAAGATGGAAGTCCACCCCCTCCACCACCTGCCCTTAGTTGCACTTACATACTCCTGACCACTGCAGTTTCCAAGGAGTGGAAACTGCATTTATTTTTTAACATACTCCCCTGCTACATTTATACACTTATCTCTACCTTTAACCAATGCCTGGCATAGAAAGATTTGTCGGTACACCTGAACCAGCCTGCTTCACTTTGTCATCAGAAAGATTTGTCTCTTCTGCAAATTCATGAGAGATTATGCGTTGATAAATTCAGATCAGGTGTTCCATGTACTGAATGTTCACACGAATGACTGCTGTGGGCTGGGAACCACCACAGCCGGGATTGTCACTGAAGGACGTACGGTCATCTTTGAAATGTTTACATCATTCAAATGTCTTAATGCGGCTGAGCGGCTGATCACTATACTGTGCTTGAAGTCTTCTGTAGATATCCTCGGGTTTTACGCCTTTATTCACAAGAAACGTAATCACCATATGCTGTTCAATGCGCACACTTGCACTGTTGTAGGGCTCTGATGTGAAGAGCGGGCTGTGTGGTTTGGGGGCTCTCTGTTGGGGGCCTGTATGACTGGAGGACTCTGTAATGGGGAGGCTCTGGTGCAATGGAGGGGACTCTAATATGATATGAAGCTCTCATGTAAAGCACAGCCTCTAATGTAAGGGATTGACTCTAGCATAAAGTGAGTATCTGATGTTATGGGGGATCTCTGGTGTGATGGGGAGGGTCTTGTTATGTGAAGAGGGATTCTGGTGTGAGGTTAATTTCTTCAAGTCAGTTGTGTGCATTGTCCCAGGCTCAGGTTACTCAAGTAACATTTAAGTTTCATAGACATTTTTAGACAAAGGTGCTTCAAGATTTTGAATACTTTTAAAGGGTGCTGTGATTGACTAAAGCATGAGAAAAGTTGTATAAGTAAGTTTTTCTCTACAGAAGGCTCAGACAAGCTGTTGATTTGTTTAACCACTTAAGACCCGGACCAATACGCTGGTAAATGACCCAAGGTGTTTTTGCGATTCGGCACTGCGTCGCTTTAACAGACAATTGCGCGGTCGTGCGACGTGGCTCCCAAACAAAATTTGCGTCCTTTTCTTCCCACAAATAGAGCTTTCTTTTGGTGGTATTTGATCACCTCTGCGATTTTTATTTTTTGCGCTATATACAAAAATAGAGCGACATTTTTGAAAAAAAAACACTATTTTTTACTTTTTGTTAAAAAAAAAATCAAATAAACTAAATTTTAGTCAAACATTTAGGCCAAAATGTATTTAGCCACATGTCTTTAGTAAAAAAAAAAATCGCAATAAAAAAAAATAGCTACCTAGCGGGAACAGCGGCACTAATACAGCGATCAGAAAAATGATCGCTTAGTGACGCTGGCAATAGGGAGTGAAAGGGTTAACTAGGGCGGTGATCAGGGGGTTAAAACTTTATTAGGGGGGGTGGGGGGGCTATCCTGAACCTAACACTAACTGTTTTTTACACTGCCTGTCACACTGACACTAAATGCAGTGATTAAATCACTGCATTCAGTGACACTGTGACAGGGGGGTGGGGGGGGCGATCACAAGGGGTTAATATGCCTATGTGAGTGTGTGTCAGTGTTGTGTTGGTGCACACTTACTTGTGATGTCTTCTCTCATCAGCAGCGCTGGGAAACAGCGCTGCGATGAGAGAATACATCATTTCCTCCTTCCTGTGTAAACACAGGAGGAGGAAGTGACAGGCTGGGAGCGCGCTCCCATTGGCTGGGAGCGATCGCGGGGGGGCGGATATCACGGACATCCGCCCGCAGATCCCGGATCGCTCCCAGAGGTAGGGGGACCCCCGCACGCCGCGGAGGGGGTCCCGATGGGACCCCCGAACCGCACTCAGGCGGGGACGTAAATTTACGCCCTTGTGCCTGTACGTGCCATTCTGTGGCCGTATATGTGCGTGCGGGGGTCCTTAAGTGGTTAAATGAAAGTGCTGAGGTTTAATGGTATCTGTCCTTGTACCCACAAAACTAAAACATTTTGTGGGTAAAAAGACTAACATATGTGTGCTGGGTATGCTGTGAATAGGCTCAGGTTTTAATTAAAGAAAAACAATAAATATAAGGGAGAGAGACCCCTACAACAAAGGAAGGTACCAAAGTGATCCAAGTACTATAACTATGATAAGACTTTATTAAAAACCATGAGGCTCCATTATCACCTCAGCGTTTCTATTACCAGTGTTTTTTAAGCTTGCAGCATTTTACAAGCTTTTTTTTAAAGTGTTTTAGAAGTGTATTACAAGCGTTTTACAGCTTCAGGTGTTCTTGTTTAGCCAATAGAAAGCACCAGGGGGAGGAAAGGGAGAGAAAAATGGAAAGATGCTATTTGAGCATTTTACTAGTGATTTACAAGCATTTTATGAGTTTTTTTTGTCAGGCGTTTCTGAACAGGGACTATTGAAATTGATTTGATTTTGCTTTTTGGGCGTTTTACAAGCTGAAAAATGCTCAGGTGTGACCAGAGACTGAATGATAGTTAAACCATGAAAAATAGAGCACATCACAAAAAATGTAATCTCTGCCTATCACCATATAAAAAATGTTTAAAACGTTGTCAAAGAGTTAAAAACATGGGCCGGGATTCACATACATCGGCGGATCTTTATGCCGCCGTAGCGTATCTTCTTTACGCTACGCCGACGCAACGCAGAAAGGGAACCATGGAATTCACAAAGCAAATGCTCCTAACTTTGCGCCGGCGTAGCGTATAGTCGTAAGCCAGCGTAAGTTAAAGTAGGTGGAAGTGGGCTGGAATGGGCGTGATACATTTAAATGAAGCGTGACCCCATGCAAATGATGGGCTGAGCTTCAGACAAGTACTTAAAATGAACTGCGCATGTGTCGTACATTGGACGCATCCCAGTGTGCATGCTCACAATCACGTAGAAACAACTGGCTAAGATACGTTGAATCACTACTACGACGTGAACGTAACCTACGCCCAGCCCTATTCACGTACTACGTAAACGACATAAAATACGACTGCTGTGTTCCCTGGTCCATACCTTTGCATGAGTTGCGCCTCCTATCTCGGGAATAACTTCACGCAGGACATCGATTAAAACATGCACCGGGCGCAAGTATGTTCGTGAATCGGCGTATCTCCCTCATTTCCATATTTGCATTGAAAATCAATGGGAGTGCCAAATGCGTCCAGCATAAATATGCGCTCACTGTACGCCGCCATAGGCAAGTTAAGGATGAAGTCAGTTTTTAGGCATATCTTAGTTCTGTGGGAACGGCGCACAGATACGACGGCGCATATTTACACTTATGCGGCGTATCTCGAGATACGTCGGCGTAAGTGCTTTGTGATTCCAGGCCATGGAGTCCAGGTGCGAAAAATGACCATAACAGAATAAAATTTGAAATGTATCTCAAGTGCTGTGCTCAATAACATATTGACAGCTTTAACCAAGCAATTGGCTGTAAATGAATGATGATAGGGGGATGTGACAGAGCACAGCACAGGAGATGATCGCTACACAAGTAACCAAAAAAAACAAAACAGTTCCAGACAGATGAACTGGATGACAGGTTTTATATAATCTGTTAGCACAATTTAGAAACGCCCTCTAAAATCCGCAGCTAAAAGCACCATTCTATCCGTCCGTCTGAAAGGGGCCTTATTGTGCACCACATCATTATTTCCCTGAGGGTGCTTTCAGATCTTTCACAATCCTACCAATGCCCAAAAACTTTATTACCTTTTGAAGCCCATTCAGGGCAAACAACTGTTTTGTTAATGCCCTCCTTTCCAGTGACACATAATTTTCTTAACTTTTCTTAACTTTTTTTCTTAACTACACCGTGAGTCCTCAAGACTGAGGATATCTAGTAATGAAATGTAATTGGTGTTGGGGGCAGCTCAGGAGAATAGGTAGGTATTGCAGTCAGAGCTGATTTTTTTTCACCACTGCTGGGGAAACTGTGGAAAAAAAGTTGGGCTTTGCAAGCAAACCAGTTGCTTTGCCCTAAATGGAAAAAAAAAACACAGGTTTGAAAAATGTAGAGGCATTCTAAAGCCTCATACACACGATCAGACTTCCAACTAACTTTTCCGTGGTTTTTGCTCCGAATAGGCACTGGCTGTGAACTTGGTATGCATACAAACGGCATGCATTTCAGCCAACAAACATGACGTAATAGACGTACTATGTGTTTTTTCTGCTATTTACTGCCACCCTCTGGGCAACTTCTGCTATTGTTGTCTGACCTTTAGCATGTACTTTGGACTTTAGTCCGATGGACTTGGTACACACAATCAGATTAGCCAACGTAGGACATTTGTTGCCGGAAAGTTTGTCTCATAGCGAACATTTGTCAGATGAAAAAGCGAAAAAGTTTGTCCGATGGAAAGTACACACAGTCGGATTGTTTGTTAAAACAGGTTCGTCTGACAATTGTTGTCAAAAAGTCTGATCGTGTGTATGGGCCTTAAGGCTTCCACTGAGTTCTAGCAACAAACCATTGCGATAATTTATCTGCATTGTATAATTGCCAGCGAATGACTCCCCCTACTAACCTTATTAATCCAGTAGCATCGAATAAGAAACTGTAAGCATTAAAAATGATTTCTCTGGGGGCTTGTCAGGTTAATAAATTGGGATTAAAATGTAATACTAAATACTGTAGTGTAAGCAAACTACAATGACGCCATAGAATTCTGCTGAAAAAAAAAGACAATAACAAGCCACTTTGAACATAGAACAGTTTTTGCAGACATACAATAAACTAGATCATCTCATTGCAATTTCTTGTAAAGCAGGTTTCATGGTAAATCTCCCAGAACAAGGATCAGCAAACGTCACTAAATAGCAATTGTTAATAAACTCCATAGGAAGCGAAAAACCTATTATATTTCAGAAGGCACGTGCCGTGATATCACATAGTGTTCATAAGCAGCATTTCCTATCTACCACAGTTCAGTGTTAGTTATAAAATTCCCTATTGTGCAATAATATAGATCCTCTGTTCTTCCCCTCTTACTCAACCTTCAGCTAATCAGGCAACATTGATTTGGGGGGGCAATGTCTGATAAATAAGAGCTCAGCATGATACCAGCAGAGAAAGTAAGATCCTGCCAGGTGCTGATTGCTTGCACTCCTATGGGATACAGTGTTACATTTAAAGAGATAGAGCTGAACTGTGGATGAGCCAGACCTCACCATTAACATTCCCTGGCAAGATGCTCAGGGCTTGGAGCCACAAGAGAGGCAAATCCCTTACAGAGAAAAAGAGAGTGTTCCTTAACAGTAAATCTGGAAAATACGGTCCTTCTCTGCCATTGCTGTTTGCAGTCTGCTGCTTGAGTGCTCTTCATCTATCCTCTGGTAAGACATTACCCTTTTATTTTCTGTCTTATTTTGTTAAATAGTGGTTATGTAGTGATATCAAGTGACCTTTCAAATTATGCAATTATGAAAGCTGTGTAAAACTTATGAAGCATAGATAACATTAACATGACTATTGTGTAAACGGCACCCTGAGAAACATCTTGAGACCCCTCTGGAGGTCCTAACTCATGGCATGCCCTAGGTCTAATTTAAAAATACTGCTGAAACAAAGTAAGTTCCTAGTGTATTTTAGTTAGTCTACATACTGCACTCTTATCTAATATCGGCACTAAAAGTATTATGATCTGAAAAGAACACGTACGATTAGATGTTATGAACATTTTTACATTCTAAAATGTTTTTTAATAATACGCACATATAACCTGATTTGTCATAAATAATGGATTGCATTTCAAATATAAAAAAAAATTATGAAAATACATGAAACAGCGTTTCAAAAGTAAGGTCTAAAAGCAGGGAATTTAGAAGACACTGGTATAAGTGCCATTTGCCAGTTTGATGATAGCTGTAAGAATTAATATAAGAAAAAAATATTAATTAAGTAACTTACAATAATTAAACACATTATTCTGATGTATTTGATATTTGTTCATGTTTGCTAATAAAGTAAAATTGTTATGCTTTTTTGTTTATGATTTCATCTTTTTGTTTTTAGGCAGGTGACCAATATTGATGGTTTAATTGTAGGTTATATCCTGTTTCAGGGTATGGGTATATTTGCTGCAAGAAGCATGGATGATATTTGCAGTAAATGCAAATATCAAAATAGGCTTTTGTAAATGTAAAAGAAGTTACTTTTGTTTGCACAATTCAAGTTTTCTTTTATGTTTGTAAATGTTTTAAAATATCCCTACTTTCTTTTCTTTTCAGGTTTCCCTCAATCGGCAGCACAATATATGGCCGATATGGACATTCCAGAAAGTGAGGTATTTCTTCACTTCTGTTTAGTTTTGTCATTGTAGATTGTTTGCATATTATTAAAAAATATTGTAATAATTACATATACAGCAGTAATACATAGATGCCAGGAGTCACGGCCTGATTTATGGAAAATTATGGAACATCACAGAAAATGTATTTAAGTGTCAAGATGAAAATTACCTTTAACAATGTTTAGTAAATACAATTTACAACATGAATGTCATTTTCTTATACCTGCATATAGGCAGGTAACCTGTACCTCTGCAAAAAATTTTTTTTTATAGTGACCTCTGCAAAATGTAGTTCCTTATTGGGATATGTATATATAATATGTATATATTAATTCATAAATTGAGGGCAGGTATGCATTGCAGATAGTCCATTAATTCTAAACAGTTCAGGGACAGACCAGAATCATAGACTCACTCAATGACAGCTGGAGATCTCCATAATCTAGTTGCATAAAAACCAACAATGTGCTTCAAATCCAACAACAAATTCCACACTTACTACGTTTTCAGCTCAAAAAATCTAAACATTTTGGAGTACTTTCCCAAGTATTGAGCTTGAAAATCCGCAAAACACCCAAAGAAAACAAGATAAGAAGATTTAAATGTAATCAATTACTCTTTTTTTTTACATCATTGTGGACAATAGGAACCAAAACACTGGAGAGTTTTGCTCTCTAATACAGTAGGTAAAGGGGTAATCTGGTTGTTGGGTTAGATAGCAGCCTGTTGACCGCAGCTTTTTTTTATCAGGTCCCCATCTGTAAATTTTCTGTGTTTTCATCTTGTGCCAGATAAATAATTGTGCCCATGGATAGGGAAACATTTTGGCCAATTAAAATCATTTAAACAGGTTTGTCAGTAGCTGCAAAGTGAATGGTAATAAATATTTAATATCACTAGATAATTTACACTGGTGATATCCAGAACGGAAAAAACAATTGTATAAATGAACACAAATAGTAATTGTTTAGTTATGTTTATTGCCCCATGCAATAGTTGGACAGATGGTAGAACAACCAATAAAGTGAATAACCACAGGTTTGTTCAATGAAAAACAAAGTCCATCATAGTCTGCTTAAAACTGTCAACTCAATAAACCAGAATGTTATAAGATGGGAGACTGAAGATCAAAGTCTATGCCAGGAAGGAGTGGTGACGAGTGTATAACTGTTGTAAGATCACTCGGGAAAGTGTGTCCTCCACCCAGGGGAAGGGTTGGTATTCTTACCAGAGACTGTGGACCCACGTGCCAGTGGCAGCGAGACAACCACGCTTAAGGTGGAAACCAGAAACTTTGGTGCAGGTCACCAAAAATCCTGGCAGTGTGCACGAAAATCCTGTCCAACGTATAATCTTAAATGAGGGTCATAAAGATAAAAACGACTCAACATGGTGTAGGTTAAAAAATAATTGAATGGATTTATTTAAAAGAAGTACAAACATCATAAAGATGTGTACAGATAAAAAAATGTGATCACAAATTCAAACCCAATGTATGAAGCTGTCTAGCAAGGTATAGAGCTTTTTGCTTACAGCTCCAAACATTGGATGATCCCGGGTGATCTTGCATTGGTTATACAATCGTCATCATTCTTTCCTGGCATAAACATTGATCTTATACCATTCTGGTTTACTGTGTTGACAGGTTTAAGCAGACTATGATGGACTTTGTTTTTCATTGAACAAACCTGTGGTTATTTTCTTTATTGTGACTACTAATTATCAGCACTTATGCACTTTTTTTGTGGTTCTACTGAGGCCTCGTACACACGACGAGAAACTCGACAGAATCCATCAAGAAACTTAGTGGGAGAGCTTTTTTGCAGAGGAAAATGGTTGTGTGTATGCTTTTCATCGAGAAAACTGTTGAGAAACTCGACAAGGAAAAAAGAGAGCAAGTTCTCTTTTTCCTCGATAAGAGTCTTCCATTTCCTCTTCGTGTTCCTCGTCGGGCTGGTTTTCGACGAGAAACACATTGGTGTGTATGCTTAGAAACCCACGTACCTTTCGGTAAAAGTAAATGTCTCTTACCAAACTTTTACCTAACACGCAGTAACATGAGATTAGCAAAAGCAGCCCCAAGGGTTGAGCCAGTGGAATTGAACTTCCCCTGCTGTTGTATGTGTTGAAGTCACCGCGTTTGAGAACGAGGAGATTTGGTCTTGGCTGTGTGTACGCAAAGACAGCTTGTCAAGTTTCTCGACAAGCCTAACAAGGAACTCTTCGCAGAAAACGATGTGTCTTTTCCGACGAGTTCCTAGGTCGTGTGTACAAGGCCTATCACTTTGTTTGCATGATGATATTTTGCATTAATTGATTTATTTGTATAAGCACTGATGCAATTTTATTATTGGTATACATTCCCTTTATTGTGTTGATGTTCACATAGTTCACATATTTCACATTACTTGCATCAGTTTATATGCACTTTATACATTGACCTATCAGTATAGACATACTGATGTTTACACATTATAACATATGGTACACCTAGGGGTTGATTTACTAAAGGCAAATCCATAAGTGTACTGCAAGTGCACTTGGAACTGCATTCTCTGTAGATCTGAGGGGAAGATCTGAAATGAGGGGAAGCTCTGCTGATTTTATCAACCAATCATGTACAAGCAACATTTTTTTTTCTACCCCCCTCAGATCTACAGCACCTGCACTTCCAAGTGCACTTGCAGTGCAAAGTGAATTTGCCTTTAGTAAATAAACCCTCTTTATATGTATATATTAATTATAATATGCAAATAGCAGGTCAAATGAGGAAAACTGCAGGTTAACTTTTATGACAGTTCCACCAGCTTCTTAAATTTTCTTTCTTTCCCCGACTATGCCATTTTATCAGTAAGACCGATGCTAAGGTGAAGGGAATATATGACTTTCTTTCCTCCTATGTGACTGTGCTGTTGCATGGTAACTGGCTACTCAAGCACTTAGTGCTGTCACATGGAGGCAGGGGAGAGTCCTCAGCACTGTGTAAGCCTCAAGTTGTACAAATGTAGCCCACAGAGGTTTTCTTCTGGCTAAGAAGCAAGAAGTTTGTCAGTGGTGGAGCTGACAATAAATAAATCTATTTCTTTTGCCTGCATTGCATGGCACATTCTCACTTTAAGAAACACCTTACTGGTCATGCTCCCTTTTCTTCTTTTATCCCTAGAGATTAGCATTCTGCTTTAGCCAGTGGACAGCACTATTGGATCAACCACAGGTAACAACAGAAAAAATGTAATCTCCTCAATATTACAATGCAAGGGTTTTATCTCTGTACTGTACTGTACTGTATTGAGAGCTCTTTGTAGACACATCTATACAAAAAGTATTAATGAGGCGTTAAAGTGGCTAACTGCAGCTACTATGCCTAAATCCAATCAACATATTGGGGGGTTGATTTACAAAAACTGGAGAGTGCAAAATCTGGTGCAGCTCTGCATAGAAATCAATCCACTTCAAGGTTTTTTGTCAAAGCTTCATTGAACAAGTTCAAGTTAGAAGCTGATTGGTTACCATGCAGAGCTGCACCAAATTTCGCACTCTCCAGTTTTAGTAAAACAACCCCTTGTTACTGTCATAAATATACGTGTATGTGCTGTACAAAGATGTATCTATGGTTCAGCCTCTATATCTGACCACAAGGTGCAGAATCTAAGCTAAGATATGACAGGCCAATCAATTTGTTGTAGAAAAAAATGTAAATATATTTGAATCCATACATTTCAGTTTACTCCGTATTTCAATTGGATAATGTGAGACATTTGGCAGTTTATTAGATAGAATATTATACTAATGATAAGTCTGTTAGTGTCCCAATTCATTATATAATGTGATGGGTAATTCTGTGTTACTATATTTTCAATTATTTGCTCCATGAACTAAGCAGTGACCAGTTTTCCACACTACAGTCTTGACTACTAGTCAAAATAAATAATTGATACCAGTGGCAGCTGGTGTTTTTTATTGGGGGGGCGGCAAACAACCATACCCTCCCTCGAGCGGCACCCCCCCTGCTGTTTGCGGGTCAGTACAGAACTTTCCCCATTGTGGCGGGTAGCAGGCAGCATGGTGCAGCTGTTCAGCTCCTAGTCATCTCCTCCATGGCAGCTTCAAACTCCTACCCTCCTCCTTCTAGGCATCCAATAGGATTGCCTGTCCTTTTAGCCAATCGGGTGACCGGTGTCAAAGCCCGCTTCCTGATTGGCCAGGGGGAGGATCAGTGTTACAACAGCCTTTGGCTCTAATTGGTGCTTAGATAGGAAAGGCGGCGATGGACAGGGGGAGCAGCTCCCTTAATGAATGGGCCATCCTGGATAATACAAAAGCCATTTCATATCGGTGACTAAAATACAAAATGTTCTGTTGTAGAAAGTATTGTGATTGTTCTTGATGACTGATGGATTGATTGACTGACTGATTGATCGATTGACTGATTAACCTACCTGGCGGTATGATTATTTCAGATTTTAGGTGCTGAAAGCGGTACCATTATTTTGCAAGGAAATTTGGTGTTTTACATTGTAGGCCTGTAATCCTTAGGACAAGAGTCTAGTAGACATCCTGGGTATAAAAAAGTTTGAAAAACAAAATCATAAATTATAATAAAATAAATAATTATAACAAATAATAATATATGTAGCGCTACCCCCGCAGGAGCCGCTGATTAGTTTTGGGTCTACTCTCTGATCTATTCACCCCTTTAAGTAGCTTAAACCCCCATTGGCACACCAAGCAATTGCAAATATATTGTGAGTCCCATGTTGACTAGGACCACAATAACACACACATAAATATATATTTATATATTGACATGCAACATTGTTATTACCTTTCTTTGATTGCAGTCCTCAGGAGCAAACACACCTCACACAAGCGATATAGTAAACCAAGAGTAACGCTACTTGGCATATAATAAGAAGAAATAACAATTCAACAATAGATTACAAAATACATATACATGTACAGCTGACTCTGCAAGGGCCCTTGCGAAAATCAGTAAAAACCAACTAGAATACTAATATTATAGAACCTGAAAGTAACTATAAATTGTCTATGCTCACGAGCTTCCCCTAGTGGGCAATTCCTTCAAGTTCAGTTCCGAAAAACCTTGACCAGGCCTGGCCTAGAAAACTCCAGAATGTTCCTCAAGGGTGAGATCTACGGTAAATACGTTAGTGCACTTTAACTGGTTTGTAATCCAAAAGGAGGTAGTAAAAGCTAAGTCTAAGGGTACAATCAGTGCAGGTACTTGCGGAACGATACTAAAGGTAATACCAGTCACCTTGGCTAGCGTGGCTTCCAAACGTTAAGTCTCTTGGGTAAATCAATCATAGTCTGATGTTCCAATAACGAAGCACTAAGAAGTCACAAGGCTAAAGTAGTATTGAAGAGCATTTGGGCCACAGCCCTCTCACCCTAGTAGGCCTAGTTCGCCTGCGCTCCTCACGCCAAACACGCCGATCGGTGACAACTTCTGTGACACACACAGTCTCCGGTCTCTTGCTCGCCACTGTTACAATCATCAACTGGTGGAAGACTCCGGTCTCTTGGGAGCACAAGCTGGACGCACTTGATCTTGTCTTTCTCCGGGTGGCCGGCCTTCTGGTGAACACAGGCCTAGGCTTCAGGCCTAGGTACTCGGCTGTGATGCTCTCCCTCGTTCCGCAGAGGGAGGAGTGCAGGTCCCAAGAGAGCGAGTTTGGCTCCTCCCAGTCTTTAAATAACCTCCCCCATATAGCAGTGCAGAGGTGTCATGTGCTCCAGGAAGACAAGGCATTGTGGGACTGTAGTCTATTTCTACTAATGTCAATGGAGTCCGTTTCTCCTGGTACCTCGAATCCCACAATGCACTGTTTTTTTTTAGAAAGAAACAAATAAACACGTACTGTATATACAGTGCAACTGAAACTCCCGGGAAGAGATTTAAGTATGCAAGATTACCAACAATCTCTGTCAATATGACTCCGCTACACACTCCCCCCCACTCAAATTCTTTGGTCCCCAAAGATACTCAACAAAATCTTAGTGCCTCTAAATGATTGCACCCCCCACCAATTACCTACTGAGGGCAGGCTATTCTGTCCACTACCCACTAACACTGAGGTGTGTTGCTCAGGTGTGCCAGGGGGTGAGCTGGGGCTGTCCTCCACCAAATTTGGGGTGGGAGAACTAGGTATAGTATTGGATCTTTTAGAAGTAATAATGGCTTCTTTAGAGCATTCCCCCAAATGATCATAGGTCAGTCTCTTGGGTGGGTGAATATCTCTCCTTTCCCTCCGTTCCTTAGGAATTATAGGCTCAGGAAGGATAGGGTCAATTTCACTGTCTTCTGGGTCAGGCATAATAGATTCCATATCTCCTAAATCACTCAATTCTCTGTCGGCAGGCTTGAGGCCTCCATGGAATCCCCTATGGCTGATGAATCGGCATCCTCCCCCAACTCCTCAGTAGGTAGGTTGTGAGGTACAAACTCAGGGGCCTCCAGTTGAAGTGTCCCACTATTTGTCACTTCAGATGAGGGCAGGAACAAAGTACTGGTTGCTGAGAGGACCATAACCACTCTGACCCTATCCATTCATCTGTGGACTCTTCATCCTCTGTATCTGGATGTGTTAATTGGGATCTAGTGACCGGCCCAGATGATCTTGAGGTTGAGGGCGATTCCAAAAGAGCACATGCAGAAGGTATTCGAACAGCTTCAGTGATGGGTAACAGGTGATTCCTGTGCCAAGTTTTTAAAGGGCCCACACTTCCTTCTGGTCTGATCTGGTATACGGGAAGACCCGGTAACTGTTTGCATACAATGTGAGTGAGTGAGTGAGTGAAGAAGTTATATAGCGCAGCACATGCAAACTGAATCGCCTCTGGGCGCTCGTTGTTCCTTTCTCTTTTGACATCAAAAGAGATGAGTTGTGATCTTTCTTCTGAAGGCCAAGTAGTTCTCCTCCAACCGAATGCTGGTTGGTAAAGCGTTCCATAGTCTGGGACCTTGGAGCGCAAATCTTCTTTCTCCTTTTGACTTGTATCTGGCTTTGGGTATCTGGAGAAGATTTTGGTCGGATCGCAAAACGCGATTGGAGTTGTGAGCTTTTATTTTTTCGCATAGATATTGGGGGGCCTTCCCATGGATGCACTTATGCGTCAGACAGAGTGCTTTGAAAGCAATTCTGTCTTTTACTGGCAACCAATGAAGGGATCTCAGCGAAGGTGAGATTGATTCCCAAGGTTTTATCCCGATTACCCGTCTAGCGGGCGTATTTTGAACGACTTGCAGATGAGAAATTTGGTACTTTGGGAGTGCGAGGTAGAGGGCATTTGCATAGTCAAGCACGGAGTTCACAATTGTTCCCACCACGACTGCTATGTCTTTTTTCGGAATAAAAGGAATAAGTCTGCGTAGTAGGTGCAGCAGATGGTGAGATCCACTGACTACTGACCCTATTTGTGCATCTATTGTCATGTAGGTGTCGAAAATGTATTTTATTTCATTAAAATAGGTTTAATTATACCTTGTTTTAAGCGGATGGGCACTATACCTTCTTTGAACGACCGATTTATAAGCTGCCTGATAGGGGGTGCCAGAATATCCGCACATTCCTTTAGCAATTTGGTGGGCATAATATCATTCGGTGCTGTGCTATTTCGCAGAGCATCGATGATATTTTTGGTGGCCTCAATGGAGATGGGTTTTAGGGTGAACGTCGTTGATTGAGGCAAGTTTATGCGGGTGTTGGGTGAATGATTGGGGGGGGGTTGAAGGGGGCACTGCTCTGCTGAATGCTTTCACAGATTTTTTCAATTTTGTTAACAAAATAATCTGATAATTCATTGCAAAATTCTTGGGTATCAGAATTGGGGGCTTCAAGACAGGCGGGATTCATGGACTCGGTAACTATCTTGAAGAGTTCACTGGCACGGTTTAGGGCATTACTGATGATATTGGCGAAATGATTTTTTTTGGCTTTGAAGATTTCTTTGTGGTATTTTTTTGTTATTTCCTTGTAGATGGCGTGGTTTTCTTCAGAGGAGCTTCTTTTCCAGGCTGCCTCTGTATGGCTGGGACTTCCAGCGATCCGCTAATTTATGCTTTCCTGGGATACCCAGATTCCTCAATAATACTCAGTCTCCTGGCTGTAAGTCTTGTATCCTAACTTTAAAGTCGAAGTTTCTCTTATTCCTTTGCTCCCGCTTATCAGAGTTAGCATGGGCCTTCTCATAAGCTGTTTTTAAACTGTTTCTTAGTCGGTCTACGTAACCCTTGTGGGAAGTTGCAGATGTATGATCCAGGGATACACCAAAAGCTAAGTCAACTGGTAATCGGGCTTCTTGCCCAAACTTCAAACGGTAAGGAGAGTATCCAGTTGCATCATTCGTAGTGCTCTTATATGCATGCAAAATGGCAGCCACATGCTTGCTCCAGTGTTGCTTCTTTTCTGAACTCAATGTTCCCAACATATTCAAAAGGGTTCTGTTAAAGTGTTCAGGCTGAGCATCCCCCTGAGGATGATAAGGGGTAGTCCTGGTTTTCTCTATGCCCAACAAATCCAACAGTTTCTTTATTAGCTTACTTAGTCCCTCCCCTGGTCAGAGTAGATGCATCGTGGTAATCCATAATGCACAAAGAATTTTTCCACTGGCACTTTTGCTACAATTGAGGACTTCTGATCCTTAGTTGGATATGCTTGAGCATACCTAGTGAAATGGTCAGTCACAACTAGGACATTTCCTATTCTACTCGAGTCAGGCTCCAGACAGAGAAAGTCTATGCACACCAGTTCCAGGGGGCCCTGACTTTGAAGATGACCCATTGGGGCAGCTTGATGGGGTAAAGTCTTTCTTTGGATACACCGGATACAAGAATGGCAATATCCCTCGACTTCAGCCCTCATACCGGGCCAGTAGAACCTGTCTCTGACTAACTGGAAAGTCCTTTCAGGGCCCAGGTGGCCATGCTGGTCATGAAGTGCAGCTAGGACAGTCTCTCTGTGTTTACTGGGTAGGAACATCTGCCATCTCTCTTCCGGACCATCAGAGGGGCCCCTTCGGTAGACCACCCCTTGATGGAGCTGTAGCCTGTCCCACTCTTTGTGCACCAGTCGTGCTTCTCTCGAAGAACTGGTAAGAACCTGTAGGACCAACTTTCTAAGGGGATCTTCCTCTTGGTCTTTCCTCAGATCCTTTTTGGACAATTTAGGTATGCCCTCGCTTCCAATTTGAGTCACGTTACAGTAATATTTGGGCACTCCCACTGTCAAAACTCCTATCTCTTCAGCTCTGGGTCTTCCCTTCATCTGTAACTCCACTCCTTGACACAGAGCTCGCACCCCCTCAGAGGTTATTTGAGTCCATTCTTTCTCAGAGACAATTGACCCATGGGGCCTTCTTGATAGAGCATCTGCATCTCTGTTCCCCACTCCTGGTCGATATTTCAAACTGAAATTGAATCCTGAGAGGGCAGCCAACCATCTATGTCCTGTAGCATCCAATTTGGCTGTGGTCAGAAGATAAGTGAGCGGGTTGTTGTCAATTCTCACCACGAACACGGCTCCATATAAATAGTCTTTAAGCTTATCCACAACAGCCCATTTAAGCGCCAAAAATTCGAGTTTGTGGGTGGGGTAGTTCTTTTCAGATGAAGTTAGACTTCTGCTCACATAGGCTACCGGGCATAGACCCCCTGCACATTTTGTAAGTTTGCCTACTTACAAAGAGATAAAGGGTCTATAATTGTTTTATCATAGGTGTTTTTTAAATGATAGAGACAGAATATCAACCAAAAATTGGTTAGCAACTCAAAGTTTCAGCTTCCCCCATACATTTTCTATAGGATTAAAGGAACACAAAAGGTTTGTTTTTATTCACTAAATTGATTAATTTAAGCTAGAGCATTTAAATGTCCCTTACCTCTTTTTTTTCATTTTGCCCTCCAAAGTATCGTAAAGCAGCTTTCAATATGCCATATCCTGTGCCTCCTCTTCTTGCTTTTCACCAGCATCTCAGACGTTTTGCATGGTGGAAAGCATAACGTCCAGAATGTGCTCGCCCCCTCCCTTTGCCTACAGCTCTGCGTGTAGACGTTCTCTCTCTTTCACAGGCAAGGGGGCAGGACATTCTTGGGCATCTCTAGGACGCTGTAGCTCCGCCTTCCTTTCATTCATTATGTTTGCAAAACTATTTTTTGCAAAACGCCTTCACTCTGCCTCCATTGCTCTGATGGAAAGTGAAAAGTGAAACAGATTTTTGTAATCCTCAGCTTCTACACAGCACAGTAAAGGACCACAGCAATGCGCGAGCCGCTAAGCCTAATGGGAACTGTAGTTCCCATTAGGCATTGACGTTAAAAACAATGCACGCGCACCGCAAAACAAGGAAGTGAGGGGAAATTAGCAAACATGAGTGACGGAAGTGTACGATTGGAAGAGGTATAGACGTATTTTCAATACAAATCATGACGTTTTTCACTATTAAATGCTTGCAGACTGACCAAAGCACTTTTTCCCAAGCCTTCTATGAATCAACTAGATGTTTATTGGCATGACTGTACATGCGCCTTCTTGAATAGGGGGATGCTCTGTGTTTAGATGAAGAATAATTATGACTATGACCCTCAGCACAACATCCCTACACTCAAGCATGGAGGTGGAAACATTAAGCTTTGGGGCTGTTTCTCTGCTAAAGGTACAGACTGACTTTTCCACATTGAGGGGCCAATAGATGAGGCCATGTATTATAAAATCTTGGATTAGAACCTTCTTCCCTTAGTCAGAACACTGAAGATGGGTCATGGACGGGTCTCTCAGCATTACAATGACCCAAAACATACCGTCAAGGCAACAAAGGAGTGGCTCAAGAAGAAGCACATTAAAGCAGAATTCCACACAAAAGTGGAAGCTCCGCTTAGCTGTCTCCCCCCTTCAGTGCCACATTTGGCACCTTTCGTGGGGGGGAACTGGTCACTATCTAGAAAAAACGTTGTATCCCTGTGCTTGCCAATAACGTTTTTTCCACCAAGTACTAAGTCGTGTTTTTTTTGGGGATCAAATACTTATTTTACTCACTGAAATGCAACTCAATTTATTACATTTGTATTTTTTTCTGGATTTTTGGTTGATATTTTGTCTCTATCATTTAAAATACACCTATGAAATTATAGACCGTTCATTTGTTTGTAAGTAGACAAACGTAGAAAATCTGTAGGGGGGGTCAAATTTATTTTTTCCCTACTGTATGGTGCATAATATAGGCAAAACTTGTGTCTGCTCTTCCCATTACTAAAATGAGTATCAGATGAACTAGGCCAGCTTTAACAGTAGGGTTGCTATCCAATAAATCGCAATCACTTATCACTGTAACTTTCCAGGAAGCATTTAGCACATCCATAGGGTATTCCCCTATTAGCTTACGTTTCTGTAGAGACAAGCATTATTGATTTATCCTGGACACTCTCTGTGCCTGGACGTCTAATATGTGTGCTTCTACAGATTAATATTTGGAGCCAGTGTTCCAAAAGGAGAAACCTTAAGCCCCGTACACACGGCCGAGGTTCTCGGCAGAAACCAGCGAGAACCTCGCTGGGAGCCTAATTCTGCCGAGAACCTCGGCCGTGTACGGATTCGGTGAGCCCCGCCCGTCGGGGAACCCGTTGAGCAAATAGAGAGCAGGTTCTCTATTTGCTCGACGGCCCGTCTGGATGAATGGCTGGTCGCCTTTCCCGACGGGCTGGTCGCCGAATCTGATGGTCGGCCGAGAACCTTGACGGGCGGAACGATGTGTTCCGCCCGTCGAGGTTCTCTGCCGTGTGTACGCGGCCTGAGTGTTAATCTTAACTGTATAACATTAATGTTTTCCCAATTCGTTTTTTCGGCCAAACACACCTAATGATCACATTCTTGTAGTACATATACTGTATGCAGTACTTAACCACTTCCATACCAGGCACTTACGCACCTTCCCGCCCAAGCCAATTTTCAGCTTTCAGCACTGTCGCAATTTGAATGACAATTGCGCGGTCATGCTACACTGCACCCAAACAAAATTGGCGTCCTTTTTTCCCCACAAATAGAGCTTTCTTTTGGTGGTATTTGATCACCTCTGCGTTTTTTTTTTTTTGTGCAACAACTAAAAATAGAGCGAAGATTTTGAAAAAAAAATAAAGTTTTTATTTTTTTCTGTTAATTTTTTTGTAAATGAGTATGTTTTCTCTTTCAATTATGGGCACTGATATGGTGGCACTGATGGGCACCGATGAGGTGGCACTGATGGGCACCGATGAGGTAGTTCTGATGGGCACCGATTAGGTAGCACTGATGGGCACTGATAGGCGGCGCTGGTATTGGGCACTGATGGGCACTCATGGGCGGCACTGATGGGCACTCATGGGCGGCACTGATGGGCACTCATAGGCAGCACTGGGCACTCATAGGCGGCACAGGTGGGCACTCATAGGCGGCACAGGTGGGCACTCATAGGCGGCACAGGTGGGCACTGATAGGCGGCACAGGTGGGCACTGATAGGCGGCACAGGTGGGCACTGATAGGTGGCACAGGTGGGCACTGATAGGTGGCACAGGTGGGCACTGATAGGTGGGCACTGGGCATGGATTGGCACTGTGGGGTGGCACTGACAGACACTGGGGTGGCACTGATGATCACTGAGGGGTGGCACTGATGGATCAATGTTGCCAATCAGTGCCCATGTGTGGGCACTGATTGGCATCATTTTTTTTTACTGCCCCCCTTTTTTTTTTTGTCATTTTTTTTTTTTGTCATTTTTTTTTGTCATTTTTTTTGTATTTTTTTTTTGTATTTTTTTTTATTACCCTGGTGGTCTAGTGTGGCGATCCGAGGGGGGGCTGCGCTGATAAACAATCAGCGCGAACCCCCCCTGTCAGGAGAGCCGCTGATCGGCTCTCCTCTACATGCGTCTGTCAGACGCGAGTGAGGAAGAGCCGTCGGCGGCTCTTCCTGTTTACATCGTGATCAGCCGTGATTGGACACGGCTAATCACGTGGTAACGAGGCTCCGCCGGAGACTCGTTACCGAGATCGGAGGTGCAGGGTGTCTGACTGACACCCCGCATCACCGATCGCCGCGCTGCGCGCCCGCACGGGCTCGTGCGGCATGAAATCGTGCTAGACGTTTGAGAACGTCTAGTCACGATTTCATAACCACTTCCCTGCCGTAAATCGGCTATTGGCCGGGCGGGAAGTGGTTAACCACTTGCATACTGGGCACTTACACCCCCCTCCTGCCCAGGTAAAATTTCAGCTTGCGGCACTGCGTCGATTTAACTGACAATTGCGCGGTCGTGCGACGTGGCTCCCAAACAAAATTTACGTCCTTTTTTCCCCACAAGTAGAGCTTTCTTTTGGTGGTATTTGATCGCCTGTGCGATTTTTATTTTTTGCGCTATAAACAAAAAAGAGCGACAATTTTAAAGAAAAATACAATATTTTTTACTTGTTGCTATAATAAATATCCCAATTAAAAAAAAAAACAATTTTTTTTTCTCAGTTTAGGGCGATACGTATTCTTCTACATATTTTTGGTAAAAAAATAAATAAAAAATCGCAATAAGCGACTGGTTTGCGCAAAAGTTATAGCGCTTACAAAATAGGGGAGAGAATTATTATTTTTTATTATTTTATTTTTTTTAGAAATGGCGGCGATCTGCGATTTGTATTGGTACTGCGACGTTATGGCGGACACATCGGACACTTTTGACACATTTTTGGCGCCATTCACATTTATACTGCGATCAGTGCTATAAATATGCACTAATTACAGTATAAATGTGACTGGCATTGAAGGGGTTAACACTAGGGGGTGAGGAAGGGGTTAAATGTGTATGCTAGGTGTGTTCTAACTGTGGGGGGAGGGGGGGTGACTGGGGGGGTGACCGATCTGTGTCCCTATGTAGGAAGGAACACAGATCGGGCTCCTCCTCTCCAGAGACAGGACGCTGTCTCTGTGTAACACGGCAATGAGAGATGATCTATGAGAGATCATCTCTCATTCGCCCACAGATCGCATCGCAAACGGTCACTCTGATTGGCTGTTCGCCGCGATCTGTGATTGGCCGTGTCCAAGGGACACGGACAACACAGGGCTTCCCCGCAGCGCGCTCTACAGCGCGCGCTGGGAACGCCTGATTGACATGCCGTCAAATGACGGCATGTTGGATATTCAGGCCCGCGCTGTTGCCGTCATCCGACGGTAGCGTGGGCCTGAAGTGGTTAAAGAGGAACTGAGTCTGCTCACATAATTAACCACTCTACACCCACACAATTCTAGCCCTAGATCTCCTCTGTAACTCTAAACTGGTAACCTGTAAAAAATTTAAAGCGTCGCCTATGGAGATTTTTAAGTAACAAAGTTTGGCGCTATTTCATGATTGTGCGCAATTTTAAAGCATGGCATGTTAGGTATCTATTTAGTCGGCGTAATATCATCTTTCATATTTTACCAAAAAATTGGGCTAACTTTACTGTTTTGTTAATTTTCAATTCATGAAACCATTTTTTTTTATAAAAAAAGCGCTTGAAAAATGATTGCACAAATACCGTGCAAGATAAAAAGTTGCAATGACCGCCATTTTATTCCCTAGGGTGTCTGCTAAAAAAACATATCTAATGTTTGGGGCTTTTGAGTAATTTTCTAGCAAAAGAATGATGATTTGTACATGTAGGAGAGAAGTGCCAAAATATGCCCAGTATGAAGGTGGGATTTAAAGCCCGTTATTGAAGTGGTTAAAGAAAAAATCAATTTTGTACTTGTCAAATATGCTTCAGAAATCTCCCTACACTAAGTTTGGTTGCATCCATTTTAACTGTGGGCAGCTGAAGCTGCTGCCTGTTTACTTCCTGGATTTACACAGACATACAGAGGCACACCTCCAGCTCTGCAGCTCTGATTGGCCCTCTTTTGACTCACCCCCCCTTCCTGGCAAACTCTCACAAGAGTTAGAGAGAGAGTTGTGCATGATGTCATAGGCCTAGGCTTAGGGCTTTTTACCAGACAAGAAACAGGAAGTGGGCTGTATAAGGTATTTACTGGCAGAAAAAAAGTTTTACTATCCAAAATTAAAACATCAAGGGCAGAAGCTTTAATTGATGGAAAGTTGACAAAATTACTGAAGGTCCGCTTGAACAGATCTATGTTTGCTGTGGTCATAAATTAATAAGTAGTATTTGTTCACTCATAATAGACCTATCCTAGATGAAATTAAATCTTCTTTCATTTTGCTCCATAGTAATTGATTGGCTCATTTAAAGAGATGTGCTTCTCCTAATGCAGAGTGGTTTAGAAGGTGATCTTTACAGGGAGTGCAGAATTATTAGGCAAGTTGTATTTTTGAGGATTCATTTTATTATTGAACAACATCCATGTTCTCAATGAACCCAAAAAACTCATTAATATCAAAGCTGAATCTTTTTGGAAGTAGTTTTTAGTTTGTTTTTAGTTTTAGCTATTTTAGGGGGATATCTGTGTGTGCAGGTGACTATTACTGTGCATAATTATTAGGCAACTTAACAAAAAACAAATATATACCCATTTCAATTATTTATTTTTACCAGTGAAACCAATATAACATCTCAACATTCACAAATATACATTTCTGACATTCAAAAACAAATCAGTGACCAATATAGCCACCTTTCTTTGCAAGGACACTCAAAAGCCCGCCATCCATGGATTCTGTCAGTGTTTTGATCTGTTCACCATCAACATTGCGTGCAGCAGCAACCGCAGCCTCCCAGACACTGTTCAGAGAGGTGTACTCTTTTCCCTCCTTGTAAATCTCACATTTGATGATGGACCACAGGTTCTCAATGGGGTTCAGATCAGGTGAACAAGGAGGCCATGTCATTAGTTTTTCTTCTTTTATACCCTTTCTTGCCAGCCACGCTGTGGAGTACTTGGACGCGTGTGATGGAGCATTGTCCTGCATGAAAATCATGTTTTTCTTGAAGGATGCAGACTTCTTCCTGTACCACTGCTTGAAGAAGGTGTCTTCCAGAAACTGGCAGTAGGACTGGGAGTTGAGCTTGACTCCATCCTCCACCCAAAAAGGCCCCACAAGCTCATCTTTGATGATACCAGCCCAAACCAGTACTCCACCTCCACCTTGCTGGCGTCTGAGTCGGACTGGAGCTCTCTGCCCTTTACCAATCCAGCCACGGGCCCATCCATCTGGCCCATCAAGACTCACTCTCATTTCATCAGTCCATAAAACCTTAGAAAAATCAGTCTTGAGATATTTCTTGGCCCAGTCTTGATGTTTCAGCTTGTTTGTCTTGTTCAGTGGTGGTCGTCTTTCAGCCTTTCTTACCTTGGCCATGTCTCTGAGTATTGCACACCTTGTGCTTTTGGGCACTCCAGTGATGTTGCAGCTCTGAAATATGGGCAAACTGGTGGCAAGTGGCATCTTGGCAGCTGCACGCTTGACTTTTCTCAGTTCATGGGCAGTTATTTTGCGCCTTGGTTTTTCCACACGCTTCTTGCGACCCTGTTGACTATTTTGAATGAAACGCTTGATTGTTCGATGATCACGCTTCAGAAGCTTTGCAATTTTAAGAGTGCTGCATCCCTCTGCAAGATATCTCACTATTTTTGACTTTTCTGAGCCTGTCAAGTCCTTCTTTTGACCCATTTTGCCAAAGGAAAGGAAGTTGCCTAATAATTATGCACACCTGATATAGGGTGTTGATGTCATTAGACCACACCCCTTCTCATTACAGAGATGCACATCACCTAATATGCTTAATTGGTAGTAGGCTTTCGAGCCTATACAGCTTGAAGTAAGACAACATGCATAAAGAGGATGATGTGGTCAAAATACAACTTGCCTAATAATTCTGCACTCCCTGTATATGTAGCTGCTTATCTGCCTATCCATAAAGCTAGCCATCTATAGTAGCGTACCCAGTTAGAAAAGATTGTGTCAACTTTGAGAATCCCAGCCTTCACCAGAGCAGAGCAATGGTCAGGCACACTGAATAAAAATAAATCATTATGGTTGTATACATCCCCAGTCTTATAACTGGGGATGTAACTGTGTTCATAATTAAGCAATCACTTTCAAACTCATGTTAAATAGTTCAGCTCTTCTAGTAGGTCTTTCTTGACATTTTCTTAGCCACCCCCTACACTAAAGGTATCAGCCAGGAGAAGGGTACAACAGAATTTCCAAGGCATTAGCTATACCATGGAACACAGTGAAGACAGTCATCATAAAGTGGAGAAAATATGTCACAACAGTGAAATTACTTAGAACTGGACATCCCTCAATTTAAAAAAAAATAATAAATTAGAGGAAAAATGGTCAAGGAGGCTGCCAAGAGGCCTACAGCAGTATTAAAGGAGCTGCAGAAATATCTGGCAAGTACTGGCTGTGTGGTACATGTGACAACAATCTCCTGTATTCTTTATATGTCTGGACTATGGGGTTGAGTGGCAAGATGGAAGCCCTTTCTTACAAAGAAAAACATCCAAGCCTGGCTACATTTTGCAAAAACACATCTGAAGTCTCCCAAAAGCATGTAGGAAATGTGTTATGGTATCATGGTAGTTAAAGATAAACTCACCAAGGCCAAGATGCTGAGGGCGGCTCCCTTTGCGACCTAGCGCGATCCGCCCCCTGGAGTGGGTACAGGGGGACGGACGCACCGGGAGGCACCGGTACCGACAGGTGGATGAAGACTGGATCCGTGGAGCAGAGACTGATCCGGAAGCAGGTCACTGGGGTCAGCTGAGGAAGCACACGGAGATAGTCCGGAAGTCCAGATAGCTGGAGCTGGGAACAAGCAGAAGATTAATCCGGGAAACAGGCCGTGGTCAGGAGGGTTGGAGAGATCAGGAAGTCCGATAGTTCAAGCCAAAGGTCAAGAGCAGGAGACAGCAGCAGTCCGGTAACAATAGCCAAAGGTCAAAGGATCAGGATCAAAAGGTCGTAGGTATCAGATTCACTTAGAAGCTGTGACAAGCCAGCAACCAGACAGGAGGAAGAGGCTGGCTTAAATAGCCCGCCTAAGCCACTGATTGGCCGGATGGAGAGCGTGTCCGTGCGCGCCCGTGCGCGCGCCCGCGCCGCGCGCCTATACCGCGCACGCGCGCGCCTAATACATGCACGCGCGCGCCCGAGCCGCGCATGCGCGCGCCCGCGGTAAACGGCCGCGAACGGGCAGCTCTAATGCCCTGACATATGGTGTGATAAAACCAAAGTTGAACTTTTTGCCCATAATTCCAAAAGATATGTTTGGCAGAAAAAACAACATTGCACATCACCAAAAGAACACCATACCCACAGTGAAGCATGGTGGTGGCAGCATCATGCTTTGGGGCTATTTTTCTTCAGCTCAAATAGGGGCCTTAGTCAAGGAGAGAATTATGAACAGTTCCAAATACCAGTCAATATTGGCACAAAAACTTCAGGCTTCTGCTAGAAAGCTTAACATGAAGAGGAACGTCATCTTTCAGCATGACAATGACCCAAAGCATCCATCCAAATCAAAAAAGGAATGGCTTCACCAGAAGAAGAATACAGTTTTGGAATGGCCCAGCCAGAGTCTGTGGGGTAATCTGAAGAGGGCTGTGCAGTCTGACGGTTTTGGAGTGTTTTTGCAAAGAAGAGTGGGCAAATATTGCCAGGTTAAGATGTTCCTTGCTGATAGACTCATACCCAAAAAGACAAAGTGCTGTAATAAAATGCACTTATGCAACCATATTTTTTAATTTTTACTTCCATCGACCTAAAAAATGTCAGTTTGTTGTTCAATTGAGTTGTACAGTTTATAGGTCACATTAACCACTTAAGCCCCAGACCATTTGTCTGGTTAAAGACCGGGCCACTTTTTGCGATTCGACACTGGGTCGTTTTAACTGACAATTGCATGATTGTGCAACGTGGCTCCCACACCAAATTGATGTCCCTTTTTCCCACAAATAGAGCTTTCTTTTGGTGCTATTTGATCACTTCTGGGGTTTTTATTTCATGCGCTATAAACAAAAATAGAGCGACAATTTTGAAAAAAAAAACACAATATTTTTTACTTTTTGCTATAATAAATATCCCCCAAAAAATATATATATTTTTTTTTTCCTTATTTTAGGCCGATATGTATTATTCTACATATTTTTGGTAAAAAAATTGCAATAAGCGATTATTGATCGGTTTGCACAAAAGTTAAAGCGTCTTCAAAATAGGGGATAGTTTTCTGTCATTTTTATTAATATTTTTTTTTTACTAGTAATGGCGGCGATCAGCAATTTTTATCATGACTGTGACATTATGATGGACACATCGGACACTTTTGACACATTTTTGGGACCATTGTAATTTTTTTACAGCGATCAGTGCTATAAAAATGCACTGCTTACTGTGAAAATCACACTGGCAGTGAATGGGGTTAACCACTAGGTGGCGCTGTAGGGGTTAAGTGTGCCCTAGTGAGTGCTTCTTACAGTAGGGGGATGGGCTGTGTGTAACAAGACAGTGATCACCGCTTCCGATTACAGGAAGCTATGATCACTGTCATTGTCAGTAGGCAGAGCGGGGAGAGGCTTATTTACATCAGAATCTCCCCGTTCTTCCTCACTGTGAGACAATTGCGGGTATCCCTGGGGCAATCGAGTACGTGGGACCCACAATCGGGCTCACGGAGCTTGCGGCGGGCGCATGCGTCCACAATGCCGCTTCCTTAAAGGGGACATACAGGTACATCCTTTTGCCCAGGAGTGCCATTCTGTCGACGTATAAGTGCATGCGGCAGTCGGCAAGCAGTTAAAGGTGGAAAAAGTTCTAAAAACTATTTTTCTTTGTCTCATTTTTTTACATGACAGGAACCTGACATCTTAACAGGGGTGTGTAGACTTTTTATATCCACTGTATATGCTCTTGCTAAACTTTCAAAAGACAGTTTTCACACTATCCAATTCCATTAATCTTTCATTCAAAAGGTCATGAACCCGTAAGGTAAAATTATACTTAGTTTTACTTTCTGAATTGACCAATACAGTCACAAGAACACCTATCTGTGTCTCCTAACCAATCATTTTATTAGAAGGAACATGTATCACAATGCCTGGCCTGTCTGAGAGAATTAGAATCAGTTATGTAAGGAGTTACCAGGAGACCTGTCATGCGCAATATTAAATAGAAATACATAAATAAAGCTTAACTACCCAGTTCATATTTTATCTTGCTTACAATAACATTTGTATTTGAGATGTGGTTATACCAGAGCCTTAAACATCTTGCAATTCAAGAAATACAGGTGTTTTCTGTACATGCTGTTCCGCAGAAGGTTGGATCGAAACAGTGATCAACTAAAGAAAAAATATGAAAGACACATCATGTGGTCTTCTTTTGGCTATTGGAAGATGTTCAATGGCACCATTAGCTCAGACTTGGCTGTTATGTGGCCACATTAGCTCAACAGTGGCAAAAAACTGTGGAACCATGGTAGCTAAAAAGCCATACCTCCTACGTGGAAACAAGACCAAGTGAATTGCTTATGCCCTGGACTAATAAGTCCTAATTTACAATATTTGGCTGTAACAGAAAGCAGTTTGCTCCTTGAAGGCCTGAATAAGTGGTACATGGATAAGAGTCTGTAGGCAACAGTGAAGCAGGGTAGAGGTTCCAGGTTTGGGGCTGTGTTTCTGTACATCGATTTTGGGGGTTTGGTCATAATGAACGGTCTCCTAAAGTTGCCTTTGTAATCATGCAATGCCCTCAGGGAGCCATCTTATTCCTAAAAAACTCAATCTGCAGCAGGGCAATGACCCACAAACATACAGCCTATATCAAAAGAGCTATTTTCTGTGAATAGAAAAACAAGGACTGCCATTGGGTTTCCTAAATGTTGTGAACAATTTACCTGCCAAGTTCCTTAAAAAAAAAAACATTCAAGCATATCTAGGAGAATGGATGCTGTCTTATAGGGAAGGGGCTATCACAACAAAATACTGAGTCCTAAGCTCCCATATGGAGCAAATACAGTTGAGAAAATGTATAACAATCTGTTCTTTATGCCAGGACTTGCATATTCTGTGTGGCTGGGTATGTTTCAGATCCTTTGGGGTTGATTTACTAAACATGGAGATTGAAAAATATGGCGCAGCTGTGCATGGTAGCCTAGCAGCTTCCAAATTCAATTAACTAGCTTTGACAATAAACCTGGAAACTCATAGGTTTCTATGCAGAGCTGCACCAGATTTTGCAGTTTTTGCAAATTAACTCCTTTGTGTCTTCTTACAAACCACAAAGCAACAGTATTTTGAATCCATTGAGCTTCATTTACTGAAGGCATATAGGCTGTTCACTTTGCAAGAGATATTTTCTCTTAGCTTTGTTAATAAGGTGAATCTATATGTAGCACTACCCCCAAAGGAGCCGCTGGTTGTTAATTGGAATCTATTTTCTCTCTGTTTGGCTCACTCCTCTTTAACTAGCTCGAACCCTCCCTTGACACATCAGACGTCTGTTAGGTGTATTGTAGCCCCTATTTGTCTAGAGGGTACAATGACAGGGCACACAATACACAATAGCAATGTAATAACAGTATTACCTGAGTTTTGGAAGGTCCCTCCATATAAGAAGAATTCACGTCACACCGTATTATATTTGAATCAGAAGAGTGAGTTTACTTCATAAACATTCAAAGAGAACAAGCATAAATTTAAATCAACAAATAATAGTTGCTAGGCAACCACACAATATGATTTCGCAAGGGCCCTTGCAGAAATCAACAAAAGACACTAATGAATGAAACAGGTCTATGCTAAGGAATGGTACCATTCAACCCAAACTAAAGTGAAACAGTCTGTGCTCATGAACTCCCTCTAGCGAGCGATCCTGCAGGCAACTAAAGTTCACGTAATCCACAAGGAACAGGTAACAAAGGGGACTTAATCCAGTAAAGGGTGATGAACATCAACGTTGGTGAGCTGATCACTAGTCAGTGTCAGTCACGTCTGTATGAACACTATGAACAGTGAAAGGCCTATAAGTTTAAGCTGGAAGCCAAACAGGAGCGGGAGGCTTGTGTATTGGCACTAAAGTGTCTGTCTAAAGGGAGAATGAAGAGCTGAGCATGTGCCCTCTCACCCGACAGGCCGATCCGCCTGAATTCCTCTCAGAAAGTACACTGGTGAACCACTGCTCCACAGCACAAGGATCCCTGACGAGGGCGTTCCACTGTTTCAGTTGTCAGCTGGGCTTCCTCTCCGATCTCTGGGTACACAGGCTGAATACAGGAGTATTGCTTTCTTCCGGATAGCTGGTCTCTCGGTAAATTTAGGCCCAGGGCTTCGGGGCCTAGCAGCACGGCTGTCTCTGTCAGCAGCTCCGCAGAGGAGAGAAGGCTGGTCCAGAGAGAGCGAAAAGGCGCCACTTCCTCTCCTTAAGTAACCTCCCCACCAGTCCGTGTGGAGGCGTCACATGATCCACCAGGGCAAGGCATTGCGGGAAATGTAGTTCATTTCTCCTAAGAGTCAATGGAGTCCATATCTCCTGCTACTTGTAGTCCCGCAATGCATAACTTCACAATAATGTCTAACATATTTACAAGCGTGTATAAAGTCCTAGCAGGATAACCTGTCATTAGACTTAGACAGGGGGACCCCGCTACATATACTAACTTCCATCATCAATCATGTGCAAGCAAAAATACTGTTGCTTTTATTCCCCACATGATCAGTTATACTTTACAAATTTTCATCTTATTTACTAAGCTAAGAAAAAACTTCCCTTGCAAAGTGAACAACTTATTTGCTCTTGATAAATCAACCCCACCAAATCCACACTTTAAAAGCTAACCTCTGGGGGAACAACTAAACACACTGATGAAATATGTCCTGGATTTTTATGTCTGTACATTCAGATCTGACATTTACATCTCATCTTACTACAAACCCCATTGGGTACTTAAAAGTGGGGTATGCCTGTATCTCTGCCGCAGCAGTTGGGGAGACCTAATTTTTCTATGCTGTTGTTCAGTAACACTTAGGCCGCGTACACACAATCAAATTTATCTGCTGAAACCGGTCCGACTGACCGTTTCAGCAGACAAATCCGATCGTGTGTACGGGCGTGCAGACAGGTTTATCCAGCAGACAAGTTTTAAAGCATGCTTTAAAACTTGTCTGCTGGAAACCCGTCCGTCCGACATGTCCACTGGTTAGTACACTAAGCAGCGGTCATATCTGTCCGCACATGCATCGAATGGATTTGATGCATGCGTGGAAGTATTTTACTTCCTGGTTCAGTGACGTTGCGGCATCAACGTCACCGCTACATCACTGCGCTGTCTGCCGGCGGGGATTTTGGTTTGATGGTGTGTACAACCATCAGACCAAAACAGCCCAGCAGACATATCCGATGAAATGGTCCGAAGTGTGTACGCGACCTTATGTGTCTCATCCCCACACCTGCTCCATGAATAGGCAGCGGAGAAGTTGCAAACTGACAAGTTCATCTCTCTGTCACTGTGCTCTATTCACCTATCAGCACGTTCAGTTAACTGCAACACAATTGACTGTTTCCTTGCTGCTTCTGCCTCTTCCAGCCTGTGTTTTGCTTTTTAAGGGGCTTTAAGGATGTCAAGTCTTATCCAGATACTTACAATGCTTTCATAAAAAAATTAAAATTAAATGTGAGGGTCTACAGTATTTGTGAATAGAGAGCTACTTTAATGTGTGTATTTTGTATCTGCCTGGTATTCCTAATTTTCCCCACTCTCATTTATATTAAACAAGCTGACCAAGTGAAATATCAGCTTTTAAAATGAATTCTATAATCAGTATAACTGAAATACTCTTCAAAGACTTGTTGCAGTGATCATTTACAAACTGATCTTTTACAAAAATGTTTTTTAGATGTCCAATTTTGTCATGGATCTTTGTAGCTCCATTTACAATAGAATGAAAATACACGAGGTAAGAAATGAGAAAATTCAATAGTATAAAGTTTGTTATTAAACACACATGTTTACTGTTGACATCCAGAGCCGTCACCCAACAAGGTGAGTTTTGTACATCATACACTTAAATCCAGTTGTGTCAGGCTCAAGCATAAAAATATGTTCTGCACCATTTAAAATAATGCACAAACCAAGTCAGCTTTTTTCTATCACATGGGGCTGCCATAGGGATTAAATTAAACAAATCTCCCTACATACGTTTTACATATATCTCTGTTCTCTTCAGCTTTATATACTGTTTAGAAAGTGCACATTCTGTTGGAATGTTCTTTTCTTGTTCCAGCAGGGGGAGGGGAGGCTTGCCATACACTGTGAGACAGCTGACTGGAGGAAAGGCACACACCCCCTCTCCACATAGGCAGAGACTTGCAGAGCTGTGCTATGAATTGACCAGCTGTCTGCTAATCTATTTATAGCACCTGCCCTGACACAAATTTTAGGCTGGTTTTATCACATGTGTCAGAAAACTTGTCAGAAGTTATAATGCTGATAATAAAAAAACAGAGCAGGAGAAAGCCATGGGACTTAGGGCTTTGAAGAGAGAAAAGAAAACAGTGTAGATATATGTGCCCGGCTCAAATTTAATGAATCAGGTTTACATCCACATTAAGGGTAGATAATCTCCTATATATTTTATGCATTTGTGCTTTTTTTAAACGTAATTTAATGTTGCAATGACCTCTTGTTAGCTTGTTTCAGGTGCATCTATCAATAACTAAACATGTGTGCTGAATATGATGGTTTCCTAACAGTAGCAGAACTCAGTATTTCTCAGACACTGACCCTGAACAAGCATGATTGACAATATAACTTTTAAACTCCTTGGGCCAGATTCTCAGCGGCGTTACGACGGAGTATCTCAGATACCCCGTCGTATCGCCTTTTTTTTAGCCTCGTATCTATGCGAGTGATGCTTAGCATCACTTTGGCATAGATATGCTTCTACATCCGACAAGTGTAATACAATTACTCTTGCGGATCGTAGATGTAATGACAACTCCGGCCACTAGGTGGCCTTTACGTTGTTTTCTCATTTGCCTATGCAAATGAGGCTACTACGCCGATTCCCGATCGCTTTAACGCCGCCCTGTCGTCACGTATGTCGTTTTCATTCGCGTAAGGTTACCCCAGCTTCTATGTGGAGTAACCTTACGAAGTTCCGTCGGATGCCGTCGGGTGCCATCGGATGCCATGTTAAGTATGGCGTCGGGTCAGCGTCGGCTTTTTCCGTCGCTTACGTCGTTTTACTAACTCGTTCACGAATAGGGAGTTGCGTAAATGACGCTCACGTCGTTTTGACGTCGGTTTCAACTACGCTTTCCGACGTGAGCTGGAGCATGTGCACTGGGCTTTTTCCCCGGCCGGCGCATGCGCAGTTCATTCGACGCGGGGGCGCGCTTAATTTAAATACAAGCCGCCCCATTTGAATTGCGCGGGTTTACGCTGTGCGATTTAAGCGACGCAGGCGAAACCTACGGAGCAAGTGCTTTGAAAATAAAGCACTTGCTCTAGTACGATGCAGCGGCGTACTGTAACTGGCTTACGCTACGCCGCCGGAATTCTTAGAGAATCTGGCCCCTTGTTTTTAGAAGCCAAAGCATCAGCAGGACAGCCAGACAACTAGCGCTTTCATAAGTACAGTCAGCAAATGTAGCCTCCATGTATCCCTTTCCAAATATTTTATTTTCTGTGATAAGATTCTTTTTGTGTATAATGCAATGAATGTTATCTTCTGGGGACAAAACACCAACACTGGAGTTAAATAAGAAGGGCTAGAAATTTGAACAGCTAATACAGTGCCCTCCCTATCTGTAGAAGATTAAAACCACTGAACCAGGAATGCCCCATTCAAGTTGATGTACATTGACTGAACATAATATTAATGATACACAATGCACCCAGCAGCATGTCTTCTTTTATCTGAATGCCAAGGTTATACCAGGGAGTCGCTTTTTTTATTCATTGTAGCATGGAGATTTATTCAGCTGTATTTAAAAAAAAGCATGAGTTTTTTTTTAATGTTTTTCAGGGGAATGATCAAGAGGTATATAAAAGAGTAAGTCACAAAAATAACATATACATTATGTAAGCATGGTGTATCCTTTATATATATATATATAAATAAACTGTTGTTATTCATAGTTTCTATTCCAGTACTCCAGAGCACAAGACCCTGCTCTAAAAACTGGGGTGAGTACAAACTAATGTTCACTGTCAGTTGTGGAAGTAAATGATACATTTTACATTGAAAGCCAAAGCTAAAATTAACACTTTTTTTTTATTAAAGCAGACCCCCCACCCCCTCCTTTTTAAATTGCCACTTTTACTTAACTAGTTGTTGCAAAATGAGCCTCCACATTGTCGGATGCAAATGTGCCTCTTCTCTTCTCCTCTTCCAAAGCCAAGCCACCAGCCTCGTAGACTTTATCTGTAGTTCACTTCTTCTCCCTCCTTCTCTGCCGGCCAACCAATGACATTTGTATGTTACATTACGCATGCGCCATAACACCTTAGACTCTACCTAAAAAAAAAACATGTTCTCCCATCTTGTGACAAATGAGTGACAGAGTCACAGTGCATTATTGTATGGCATGACATCTTGCACCTCATCTCTGATATGTCTCACATGACATTACACTCATCTGCTGAAAAACAAGCCTTTTTTCCTGAGATCTTGCAAGATCTCACGGGTTAGGAATGAAATCTCCCTGGAAGTTGCTGGTGAAATATCTGTAAGATCTTGGCTACATCACCATTGTCCAAAAAGATAAGAAGTGGAATTACATTAAAAGTATGTAACAGCAATCTTTTTTACGTTAACAATGTCAGCTGCATGTTGATGTGAAAACAAAAGGCAACATGAACGGAAAAATGTCAACTATAAGAGGGAAGGGCACTGTCTAAACCAGGGGTGTCCAAACTTTTTTCAAAGAGGGCCAGATTTGATGAAGTGAACATGCTTGAGGGCCGACCATTTTGCCTGACATTCTTTAAACCATTAAAATTCTGTCTAAGTGTGTTTGTCCGAGCACTGATACACTGCCCAACAAGAATTATCTTGCCTTGGCTGTGTGTGGTAAAGAGGTGAGCTTGGGCGTGTCATTTGGATATACCGTATTTATTGGCTTATAACACGCACCTTAACTTTAAAAGGAAGTTTCAGGAAAAAATCTTAAATTTTAAATAAAGAACTGTGAAGCAAAATAAAGCCCCATACACACTATCAGTTTTCCTGCAGGTTTTTCTATTCAGGTCTACCAAAACCATCTAATATGAGGTCAAACCTTAATGCCGCGTGCACGTGATCGGTTTGTCTGATGAGAACGATCTGATGGACCGTTTTCATCATACCAAACCGATCGTGTGTGGGCCCCAATGGTTATTTATTTATCGGTTAAAAAAAATGTAACTTGTTTTAAAATGATCTAATGGATAACTAACCGATAGAAAAAAAAACATCGTCTGTAGGCACGTCCATCTGTTAAAAATCCATGCATGCTCAGAATCAAGTCGATGCATGCTTGGAAGCATTGAACTTCATTTTTTTCAGCACGTAGTTGTGTTTTACGTCACCGCGTTCTGACACAATCGTTTTTTTTAGCTGATGGTGTGTAGGCACGACTGATCATCAGTCAGCTTCATCGGATAACTGATGGAAAAATCCATCAGACCATTTTTATCAGACTAACCTATCGTGTGTACAGAGCATTAGAGTTTCAATTTGTATGCAATCAGGTAGGCCCTTGCACTACGTGGTTTTGGTAAACCTGAAGAGAAAAACCTTCAGGAAAACTGATAGTGTGTATGGGGCTTAAGGGTCAGTGCCCATTAATGCAGCTTAATCAGTGCTCATCTGCAGCCTCAGTGCCATGAATGCACCCCTCTCTCCATTGCCATGAATGCATAGCACCCACATTGACATGAATGCAGATTCATCATTGCCGTCAGTGCACCCTGATTCATGCCCATCTGCAGCCTTGAAGGAGACAGGGAGGGAGTGGGACAAACGCCTACAAACATACAGGAGCGACCTCTTTAATTGAAAGTCCCGCCTCCTATGATGGACAGAATAGTTGTCCAATGGCAGCGCAGGAGACGGGACTTCCTTTTACACAGGACGTCATGTAAACAAGAAATACTCCTCTCCTGTATGCACGGCACTCGTCCCATTCCCTCCAAAGCAGCCAGCATATCTATCTTTTGTGGCCCCGGTGCTGGGGGATTCATTGGGAGCTACAAAAGATATATATGTCAAAATTACCAGGCGGCTGTCTGAAACCGGAACACGGGCCGCGACTGGCCCACGGCTGGACTTTGAACATGCCTGGGCTAAACCATGGGTCTTCAAACTACGGCCCTCCAGTTGTTTAGGAACTACAATTCCCACCATGCCTAGTCATGTCTGTGAATGTCAGTGTGTTACAATGCCTCTTGGGATGTATAGTTCTACAACAGCTGGTGTGCCGTAGTTTGAGGATCCCTGGTCTAAACCCATGCAGAGTTTCTTAACTTGGGGTCCATGAATGGGTTTCAGAGGGTCCATGAGGGTCAAATAAAAAAACAACATTGTCCCAATTAATGGTTTCCAACTGAAAGAAATTAAATAAATTGCACCTGCCACTTAAAGCACCGATTGTTAAGTGCCACTTGACTTTTTGTTGGTCCATGTTTACCATTCAAATTTGTATTATTATTCTCTGCACAAACACCATCTTGTGCCACTCCATAATAGCAAGTGCTAATTCTCGTTTTCTAGTAGTATTAGTTGTAGTAGATTTAAGCACAATTAAAAAAAAATGTGTTTAATTTGCACAAGATGATTGTATTTCATTTTTGTAACGAGTGGCCATTACTTTTTGCATTAAAAGGAGTTAGTTTTGTGTTAAGATTGTTTGCTCTATTCAAACTTTGTGTATGTCATATATACATATGAGTCATTTACATGATTACATTTTAATAAAACAAAGTACATACAGTATATTCATTAAATGCAAAGTTGTGTCCATAGAGTTCATAATATTCTTGAATAGATTCATGGCTTAAAAAAAGGTTAAGGTGAAAGGGTTTGAAACATAATGTTTACCTGTCAACTTTAAACAATGTTTCTGTAGGTTTATTTCTTCAATTGCTTTCCTTCACATCTTGGATTTTTACTTTTGGCATATCCTATTCTAATGCTTCTGAATTGCATGTTTCCCAATACAAATCTATGTAAATGCAAAAAAAAAAAGTAGTTAGAAGAAAATCATAATCAGGTGAGAGGCAACCCATTTCCCCTGAAAACAAGTTTTGTTTTACTTGCTTCTTATCCTAAACAATATGTATGCAAACCTCAAGTTCATACAGTAGGCAAACCAGGCATTGCTTAATGCCATAAAAAAGATTCACAATATGAAGGCTCAAAACAGGGGCGGACTGACAACTCATGGGGCCCCCGGGCAATAGAAGATCATAGGGCCCCCTGTGTCCCCCACCCACCCCTACACAAAGCCCTACCTACCTAAATCATGCTTCACGCAGTAAGGCACACAGCAGGGCACAGGCACATCACAGGGTGCACAGCAGGGAACAACACAGTGTATGGGGCACACAGTAGGGTACATCATAAGGCACACAGGAAAGCCCATCATGGGGCAAAGGGCACATCAGGGGGTACACAGCAGGGCACTGAGAACATCGAAGGGCATGGGGCACATCACAGGACACACAGCAGGGCACATGAGGTGGTACACAGCAGGGCACATAGGGTTTATTATGCTGTACACAGCAGGGCACACATTATAAAGCACAGCATGGTGCATCACAGGGGGCACACGGAACATCAGGGGGTACACAGCAGGGCATGCAGCACATCACAGGGCATGTGACACATAGTAGGGCACACAGCACATCAGGGAGTACACAGCAGGGCACAGAGCACATCACAGTGCATGGGACACACAGTAGGTCATATCACAGGGCACACAGTAGGGAACATCATGGGTCACAGGGCACACAGTAGGGCACATCTGGGAGTACACAGCACATCACAGGGCACACAGTAGGGCACATCGGGGAGTACACAGCACATCACAGGGCACACAGTAGGTCACATCAGGTGGTACACAGCAGGCCATTGGGCACATAGCAGGGCAAAAGACACATCATAGGGCATGTGGCACACAGTATGGCACAACTGGGGGGTACACAGCAGGGCACATCACAGGACACAGGGAACGCAGTAGGGCAAATAGAATGGCACAAACCAAAACACAGGGCACACAGCAGAGCACTGGGATCCTCCAGACACAGGACAGTGTCTCTCAGAGCAGCTGTGATGGGAGAAGGCACAGGGGGACACTTTGGATGGTTGGAGGATAAGGGAGGAACAAGAGACTATCACCAAGGGGCCTCCTGCGGTCCTATTGGGGCTGAGCCCCCTATACCGGTACTCATCATGGTACCTCCAGAAAGGGATATACCTAGAGCATTTGGCACCCAGGGCGGACTCTATATCTGGCACCCCCTCACTTTAAAATGTAAACACACCCCACTGTGCCCCCTGCTTACCTCTGCACTCCCCAATATCTCATTGTCACTATTTTGTACCCCCTCTTCACAACTGGGCCCCTTTACATTACACAGCACCCTGCACCTCTGGACCCCTTTAAATTACATAGCACCCTGCACCTCTGGATTCCTTTACATTACATAGCACCCTGCACCTCTGGATTCCTTTACATTACATAGCACCCTGCACCTCTGGATTCCTTTACATTACATACCCCCCCCCCCAGCATGCTGCACAGTCACCTCTCCCCCCAAATGTTACACAGTCACCTGACCCCCTGCATATTGGACAGTCTCCCCCACAGCTTTGGACCCCTTGCATATTGGACAGTCACCCCCCCCCCAGCATGCTGCACAGTCACCCCCCCCCCCAAATGTTACACAGTCACCTGACCCCCTGCATATTGGACAGTCTCCCCCACAGCTTTGGACCCCTTGCATATTGGACAGTCACCCCCCCCCCCCCAGCATGCTGCACAGTCACCTCTCCCCCCCAAATGTTACACAGTCACCTGACCCCCTGCATATTCAACAGTCTCCCCCACACCTTTGGACCTCTTGCATATTGGACAGTCACCCCCCCCCCCAGCATGCTGCACAGTCACCTCTCCCCCCAAATGTTACACAGTCACCTGACCCCCTGCATATTGGACAGTCTCCCCCACAGCTTTGGACCCCTTGCATATTGGACAGTCACCCCCCCCCCCCAAATGTTACACAGTCACCTGACCCCCTGCATATTGAACAGTCTCCCCCACAGCTTTGGACCCCTTGCATATTGGACAGTCATCCCCCCCCCCCAGCATGCTGCACAGTCACCCCTCCCCCCAAATGTTACACAGTCACCTGACCCCCTGCATATTGGACAGTATCCCCCACAGCTTTGGACCCCTTGCATACTGGACAGTCACCCCCCCCCCCCCAGCATGCTGCACAGTCACCTCTCCCCCCCCAAATGTTACACAGTCACCTGACCCCCTGCATATTGACCAGTCTCCCCCACAGCTTTGGAATCCTTGCATATTGGACAGTCACCCCCCCCCAAATGTTACACAGTCACCTGACCCCCTGCATATTGACCAGTCTCCCCCACAGCTTTGGAATCCTTGCATATTGGACAGTCACCCCCCCCAAATGTTACACAGTCACCTGACCCCCTGCATATTGACCAGTCTCCCCCACAGCTTTGGAATCCTTGCATATTGGACAGTCACCCCCCCCCCCTACCTTACTCGCACAGCCAGAGAGAGACACACCAGCGATGAAGATAGGGCGGGAACTACTGAAGTTAACTTTTCATAACAATGCTAATGATTGGTTGCTAGGACCACCTAGCAACCAATCAACTGCTAGTTGACTCCAGGATTTCCCATCTTCTATTCAGGGCAGGCTGCACCACACCACCACTGTCTCTCTCTCTCCCTGCCGTGCTGTACCAGAGAGAGAGAGAGATCGTTTTTTTTTTTATGCTGCTGCTGTCTGTGTCAGTGTGGTGGCGTGTTACATGGGTACAGTCCGCACCCAGCCCGAGCACCTAGTCACACTCGGAACCATCACCTAAACCCGCCTGAGCATTGCCCCTAGTGTGTTGCACCCGGGGGCGGACCCAACTGCCTCCAGGAAAAACAGCACCTCACCCAATGCGCTGAATACTTCTCACAGGACGATGCTTCCCGCCGACCCCTCCTCACCTCTCGTCCGTCCCAGGTGATGTCATGTAAAAGCACCTGGGGTGGACAGGAGGGAAGGAGGAGCTGGCAAGGAGCAGCGCGCTGTGAGAAGAATTGTCACAGCCGCGTCCTGCTGAATCTGTGCGAGTTATGTATATTATGCAGAGGCTCTCACGGGCCCCCTAGCGGCACGGGCCCTCGGTCCGTGCCCGAATGACCGAATGGTCAGTCCGCCCCTGGCTCAAAATAGTTAATAATAGTAAATAATGCCATTACACTATAATTTAGAGCTAAATCTGAGCAGGATACTGAGGTTGCAGTCAAAAGGTAGAGCAAACAAAAGTTCTGCCAGCATCCTTGAAATTTTAGACATGGGTATAATAAACAACTTTGGAAGGTGTATATCTGGTATTGTTTCTGACATACAAAATTTATATTAAGTAATGAATTCAATTATTTTCATGGTCTCTCTTTATAGGAATCACATATTACTACAGAAGAGTATACAAAAAAGGTATGCTTATATGGTTAATCCTGATGTTTACAGTAATAGAAAACATAAAGTGCACTGGAAGCTTGTTAACCCCTTAACATCGGCGCCTCCTGAGCCTTTAAGAGGTTTCTGATGCAAAGTTTCTGATCATGTGACCACCGTGATTGGCTGTCACAGTGGTCACATGAAGTAGAGATCGGGAGTGTTCCTTTAGCCGCCGGGCGCATGCTCTCACAACAGTTCTATTTACATTCAGGTTCACATATGCTTGTTAAGGACCACAAGCTGAGAGGCCACATATATGGGTTTAGCTGGCATGAAGAGTTAAAAGTATATCTTAATCCAATCACTAAAATTTCACATAACCTTTAGCACGTTACTCTAGCTTCAAAAGTCATTTTCAATATTTTTAAATCTTAACCTTTTGGGTCTGTGTACCCAGTAATCTGTGAAGTCTTTGTAAGAATAGCCTGCTGATGCCTTTACGGGCTAATCCTACTCTCCCTCATTTGTAAGCTTTGAATGATCCACAAATTTGGGCTACCCGAGGTATATGTTTACATATGTCATCCTATATCATGCATCTTTTTACACAGAAAAGGTCATGTGTAACAGGCTTTGTATATAAGGTGCAGGTAGTTCAGTGGAGCGAGAACAACTCACTCAAATATGTTTTGCAGGTGAGGTGAAGTCTGTTTCATCAGAAGAGCCACATAAGTGTTACATGGTATAGCACTGCCCATTATCCAAAGATGCAACAGATGGAACCCAGAACCAGGCCCGTCGGAACTAGACAGGCAAAACAAGCAATTGCTTGGGGCCCCCGAGCTGGCCAGGGGCCCCCAAGCAGGGCCCTTGCCTTGCCACGCTGTCTAAACTAATCCTCCAGTCTGGTGCGCGTACTGTAGCAGTCCCCTGTCTGCCCACCTGCCCCTCTGTGTGTGTCGGCTCCTCTCACAGACATAGGCGGCTGATGAGAGGCTTCTGGTTGACCGGAGCTGCTATCAATCATCCTGCCCTCCTAGCAACTGAAGATGTCACGTATGCCCCACCCCCTGCAACGTGCATCTGATCACAGCTCGCCTGAGCAACAGGCACAGTTTGACAGGTACAGCTCTAAAGATCTTGGGACAACTGTTGTGGGGGGCTCTGATGGGGACACCACCTGCTGTGGGGGGCTCTGATGGGGACACAACCTGCTGTGGGGGGCTCTGATGGGGACGCTACCTGCTGTGGGGGGCTCTGATGGGGACACCACCTGCTGTGGGGGGCTCTGATAGGGACACCACCTGCTGTGGGGGGCTCTAATGGGGACACCACCTGCTGTGGGGTGATTCTGATGGGGACACCTGTTGTGGGGGGCTCTGATGGGGACACCACCTGTTGTGGGGTGACTCTGATGGGGACACCTGTTGTGGGGGGCTCTGATGGGGACACCACCTGCTGTGGGGTGACTGATGGGGACACCTGTTGTGGGGGTCTCTGATGGGGACACCTGATGTAGGGGGCTCTGATGGGGACACCACCTGCTGTGGGGTGACTGATGGGGACGCCTGTTGTGGTGGGGGCTCTGATGGGGACACCTGTTGTGGGGGGGCTCTGATGGGGTCACCTGTTGTGGGGGGGCTCTGATGGGGACACCTGTTGTGGGGGCTCTGATGGGGACACCTGCTGTGGGTGGCTCTGATGGGGGACACCTGTTGTGTGGTGACTCTGGTAGGGACACCTGCTGTGGGGTGACTCTGTTGGGGACACCTGCTGTGGGGGGGCTCTGATGGGGACACCTGCTGTGGGGTGGGAGGGGAAGGGGGGAGTAGGAAGTATGTTGGATTTAGTTATTGTGCACTTTTTATTTATATTAATTGATTTTATGGTGCAGTGGTGTTTTTTTCAAATGTTCAAATTGTTCGTATTTGGATCGCTATGCTGTGGTTCCTGTAGGCTTTGCGGGCGTTCGAGGGGGGGGGGGGGTGGGTGCCTCCATGTTTATTTTGCTTGGGGCCCCCAAATTCCTTCAAACGGCCCTGCCCAGGACCCCACCACAGAAGCAGGTGCAATGGTGCCAACTAGGTGGAGTTAGTCCTCCAGGTATAGGATCTATTCTACATATAACCCCTAAAAAAACGGAAGTCTTTCCCGACTCTCAGTTTCTTATGTTGGTCAGTTTGTCACACATATATACCATATTCACTGCATCAGCAGGTGCAAATGAATGCACCCAATATCTCTTGACTACGTTGTCCAGGAATCACCAGTGATACCGACAGATTATAGCTGCAACTAGGTCCACCGTGCTGCTCTTAGGGGGCCAGCTGGCCTTCAGATGAGAAACCGCCTCTGAAAGTGTGCAGTAGTAGCATTAAAGTCTGACATTCCTGTTAAGGAAATAAAGTATATTGATACATATTTATGGGTGTGAAACTTTGGCCCATGATTTTGGATAATGATTAACGTCCCTAATGGTAACTTTACTTTCCAGTTTAATAAGTGTTCTTTTCCCTAATGTGCTGCAGGATCATGTGACTGCAGCCCTGGCAAACCTGCTATTTAATTCTATTAAACTGGAAATATACACAACAACTCTCTCTTCTCTGCACATTTACATTTGTTATAGTATTGAATGCAAAGACAATATCCAATTAATTTGCATATATCATCAAGCCTTCAGAGCAAACTTGTGCTGTAGACATTGATGCTACTTACTAAATCTTTCTGGGTCTTTGATAACACATACACACGGTATAGACTTATAGGCCCAGAAAATGTGTGCAGAATCTGTATTCGACTGAAGGTTATATATTTTTTTTCTTTTTTTAAAGTCTGTATAGCAGTGTAGAATTCTAGGGGGCCAACTCATTCTTTTTATACAAAGCCATAATTTTGCTTAACCGCTTAATCACCGACTTATAGCCGAAATACGGCTACAAGGCGGTTGCTTAACTCTGGGAGGACGTCCATGGACATCCTCCCAGAGAATCGTTCCAGCGCACCCGAGCGGGCACGCACACGCGATCAATGTTGCTCCTCGGGTCCACGGGACCCGCAACAACAAGGATCATGGTAAAGGGCCAATGGAATCGGCTCTTTACCACGTGATCGCGCCGTCCAATGACTGCGCGATCACAAATGTAAACAAACCTGGCAAACAGGTTGTTTCCAGGTCATCTCTCTCCTCTCCTCACACCGTTGCAGCGTGAAACAAGAGGAGAGAGATAAAAGATAAAAAGTGAGTGCCAAGCAGTGTCAAGCAGTGCCCAGCAGTGCCCAATAATGACCCATTTGTTCCATCTCTGCTCCATCTCTGCTCCATCTCTGCCCCATCTGTGCCCCACCAGTGCCATCTGTGCCCCACAAGTGCTATCTGTGCCCCATCTGTGCTCCACTAGTGCGAGGAGGCCTACCAGCAACTATGCGCGACTGATGAGAGCTGCGGGGAGCTCTGTCCAATTCGGATTCGGCCTATGAGCCCGTAACAAGCAGCAGGTCTGATACGGAATCAGAGGAGGAATGTGTGCCCACTAAAAGAAGGTGTTCTGGCGTGAAGCAGCAGCAGCACCCTTCTACTAGCAGCACAGTGCCGTCCACCTCGTGAGCAGTGCTGTCCACCTCGCGAGCAGTGCCGTCCACCTCGCGAGCAGTGCAACAAAGGCCAGGCACCAGTAGGGTGTCCTCTCCGCCCCAAAGGGATAGGGGCAATGCCAGCCTTCCCTATGGCCTTCAAAACCCCCTGTGGCTGCCTTCTAATTGTGGAGAAACAAATATCCCCCCTTTCACCACCCAGCCAGGTGTCCGGGTGAACACCGATAATTTTGCCATGATTGATTTTTTTCATTTGATTTTTACCGAAGAATTATTATCATCCATGGTGGCCCAGTGCAACCTCTACGCTCAGCAGTTCTTAGTAAGCAACCCTGATTCCAGTTATGCCGGCCCCTTTGAGTGGAAAGAACTAACCGTAGAGGAGTTCAAAATATTTTTAGGCCTAACCTTCAATATGGGTCTCTCAAAAAAAAAAACAAGGGTACTCCTATTGGTCTACCAAAGCCATCCACCACATGCCAGGCTTCTCATCCCGTATGCCCAGATCCCGATACTTTATGATTCTACGGTTCCTCCACTATAATGATAACACCCAGTGCCCTCCCCAAAATCACCCTGTTTTTGACAAATTATTTAAAACTCCTAAATTTTTTCTCTGAAAAATTCCCCCAGTTATATACCCCTGAACAGAATAAATCCGTGGATGAGTCCCTTGTCAAATTCTCCGAAAGGGTTGGCATCAAACAGTTCATCCCCAGCAAAAGGGCCCGATATGGGGTGAAAATGTACAAACTGCGCGACCGAGACACGGGGTACATCTACTCCTTCCTTGTGTACGAAGGGAAGGACTCCCAACTGCATCCCTCCGAATGCACAGAGTATATTAGAACCAGTGGAAAAGTGGTCTGGGAGCTTATCTATCCACTACTTAAAAAAGGATACCACCTTTATGTGGACAATTTTTATACTAGCTTGCCCCTGGAGAGACCCCAGCATGTGGCACAGTAAGAGCCAACAGAAAGGGCTTCCCACAAAAATTGGTCAATCAGAAGCTAAGACGAGGAGAGATGACATCTTTGCGGAACCAGGAGCTATTGGCTGTCTAGTGGAGGGACAGACGAGATGTCCACATGCTTACCACGATCCACAACGACACCTACGTGGAAGTCCCCAAAAGAAACGGCCCAGTCCAGAAACCATCTTGTGTCTACGATTACAATTTGTTTATGGGAGGAGTGGACTTCAATGATCAGATGATTGAACCCTACCTTCCCTCAAGAAAATCCCGTCACTGGTATAAGAAAGTGTCCATTTATTTTTCCAGTTTGGCCTTCTATAACACTTATGTTATTTACAAAAAATCAACACATAATCCCGTACCATATCTGCTCTACCATCAAGACGTTATCACCGCCCTTTTGTTCCCTGAAATCCCACCAGAAATTCTTCGCACTGATTGCGTGAGCAGACTCCACAAACGCCACTTTCCTGACAAATCCCCCCCCCCCCCCCCCCGTGGAAATGGGCGCAAACGCCAGAAGAGACACCACAGTTTATTGTCCCGATTGTCCTTCCCAACCAGGCCTCTGTTTAGGTGAATGTTTCCGCCGTTACCATACTGCTCCAAATTATTAGGTAAACAAAATTCAAATTTCCTGTCATTTTCCTCCACACCCCTGATGCCACTGCACTGTACATACCTCTGCCTTCTCCGGAATCGACCCTGGACTGTTATACGACCAGGCTTTTGCCTAACGCTAAAAATACCTCTGCCTGCTCTGGAATTGACCCTGGCCTGTTATACGACCACGCTTCTGCCTAATGCTTAACTGTACCTACCTCTGCCTGCTCTGGAACTGACCCTGGACTGTTTGGCCAAGTTTTTTGCCTGCCTCTTGGATTGATCTTTTACCCTGCTATGCTAGTGGGAACACAGGGGTCTCACATATGTGAGGGGCTCCAGAATTGTTTTTCTGGATGAAAAAAATAATTTTTTAGTTTTCTCATTCCCGGATTAGGGTCTGGTTGCCCGGAGGCTTCAAAGAGATTTGGGTGGGAGAAGCCTCTACCCCTGTCCCCATTCTTTCCTGGCCTGCTACCTGGACCATGTTCCTGCTTACTACCAGGACCAATATTTTGGCACTGCTGGCAATGTTTCTACTTGCACTGGCCCTGGACTGTATATAGACAGTATCCCTGTACTGACTGTGGACAATATTCCTGCCTGCTGCCTGGACAATTCCATTCACTGTCGCTGACCAGTGACCACATCTCTGCCTGCTGCCTGGATCAGGGCTCTCCTCCTGTGGACAATTGCACTACTAAAAACACAGGTAATCTATTTATTTTTTTTACCCATTACTCAGCAGAATATATTTTAGGGTGTAATTCTTGGTATGTACATGCTGTGTTAGAAATATGAAGGGCCTTAAAAAATGTGATAAATTGTAAGGAAATTGGATGTGTAATTTGTGTCCCTAGAACACCTGATGGTGCTTCATGGATGTTGGGTCTCTATGTGGCCAGGCTGTTAACCACTTAAGACCCGGACCAATACGCTGGCAAATGACCCAAGGGGTTTTTGCGATTCGGCACTGCGTCGCTTTAACAGACAATTGCGCGGTCCTGCGACGTGGCTCCCAAACAAAATTTGCGTCCTTTTTTTCCCACAAATAGAGCTTTCTTTTGGTGGTATTTGATCACCTCTGCGGTTTTTATTTTTTGCGCTATAAACAAAAATAGAGCGACAATTTAAAAAAAAATGCAATATTTTTTACTTTTTGCTATAATAAATATCCCCCAAAAATATATAAAAAAACATTTTTTTTCCTCAGTTTAGGCCGATACGTATTCTTCTACATATTTTTGGTAAAAAAAATCGCAATAAGCGTTTATCGGTTGGTTTTCGCAAAATTTATAGCTTTTACAAAATAAGGGATAGTTTTATTGCATTTTTATAATTTTTTTTTTTTTTACTACTAATAGCGGCGATCAGCGATTTTTTTCGTGACTGCGACAATATGGCGGACACTTCGGACAATTTTGACACATTTTTGGGACAATTGTCATTTTCACAGCAAAAAATGCATTTAAATTGCATTGTTTACTGTGGAAATGACAGTTGCAGTTTGGGAGTTAACCACAGGTGGCGCTGTAGGGAATGTGTGCCCTAATGTGTGTGTTTACAACTGTAGGGGGGTGTGGCTGTAGGTGTGACGTCATCGATCGCGTCCCCCTATTACAGGGATGACGCGATCGATGCTCCGGCCACAGAGAAGCACGGGGAAGCCGTGTGTACACACGGCTCTCCCCGTTCTTCCGCTCCAGGGACGGATCGCCGCACTGCAGCGGCGATCGGGTCCGCGAATCCCGCGGTCCCGGTCCTGGAGCTTCGGACCGGGTCGCGGGGGCGCGCCCGCGACCCACGGCTGGGTACTAAAACCAACGTATATATACGTTGATGTGCCCAGCCGTGCCATTCTGCCGACGTAAATGTGCAGTAGGCGGTCCTTAAGTGGTTAAAAAAGCTCACACATGTGGTATCGCCATACTCAGGAGGAGCAGGAGAATATATTTTGGGGTGTAATTTTTGCTATGTACATGCTATGTGTTGGAAATATCCTATAAATGGACAACTTTGTGTAAAAGAAAATGCGTTTTAAATTTTTTTCCACATTTTCCAAAAACATCTGGAAAAAAATGAACTGTTTAAAAGACTCATTATGCCTTATAGGTTATACGTTGGGGTGTTAGCTTTCCAAAATGGGGTCACTTTGTGGGCGTTTCCATTGTCCTGGTGCTCCAGGGCCTTCAATAGTGTAATAGGTGGTTGAGAGATTAGATGTGTAATTTATGCTCCTAGAACGCCTGAAGTTGCTACTTCAGTGTTGGGCCTCTGTATGTGGCCAGGCTGTGTAAAAGTCACACACATGTGGTATCACCATACTCAGGAGGAGCAGCAGAATATATTTTGGGGTGTCATCTGTGGAATATACATGCCATGTGAGAGAAATAACCTGTTATAATGACAATATGGTGTGAAAAAATAAATAAAAAAAAACTCTTAATTTTGCAAAGAATTGTGGGAAAAAATTACAACTTCAAAAAACGAACTATGCCTCTTACTAACTACCTTGGAATGTCTACTTTCCAAAAATGGGTCATTTGGGGGTATTTGTACTTTACTGGCTTGTTAGGGTCTCAAGAAATGAGAGAGGCTGTCAGTACATCAGATGTTATCAAATTGATCCATTTTCAGTAAATGGTACCACAGCTTGTAGACCCTATGGGCCAGATCCACAAAGCACTTACGCCGGCGTATCTCGAGATGTGCGGCGTAAGTGTATATGTGCGCCGGCGTAACTTTGCGCCGCATCCACAGAACTAGATACGCCTAAAAAAAAGGCTTCTTCCGCCCGACGTAACTTTCCTACGCCGCAGCAGCATGGGCGCACATATACGCTGGACGCATCGGGCGCTCCCATTGATTTCCTATTCAAATATGCAAATGAGGGGGATACGGCGATCCACGAACGCACGTGTGCCCGACGCCGGCTACGCGCACCGCGCGTAAGTTGTACGTCCGGCCTAAAGTTACCCCTGATAAAGCAGGGGTAAGTCAGCAGCAGACATGCACAGGTTAGCCGGAGAGCAGCTGCAGCAGCACCGTTACGGACGAGCTGAGCATCCATACTTGCAGGACAACAATCTGTATGCCAACATGCCAGGGGCATCCATGGTCATAGCTATACTACTGGATTTACAGGCGCGTAGGAGGAGGGCACGGGAGAGGATATACCGAATACACATCGACGTCTTTGGCATGGGTGATTTGGAGATGTATCGCATCTTCAGATTCAGCCCTGCTGCCATCCTGGAAATAGTCACAGCCCTAAAAGATTACCTCACCAGCCATACAGATCGCTCACATGCAGTGGAGCCACTGGTCAAAGTACTGGCAACACTCCATTTCCTTGCCAGTGGCTTGTTCCAGCGTACAAATGAAGTTGTGGCGGGGATGGCACAATCCTCCATGAGCAGTTGTGTGCACCAGGTTGTCCCCGCAATCCTCAGACACATGGCCAACCAAATCATCAAACCTACCCAGGAGGACCTGCGGCAGAAGGCAATGCAGGATTTCTACAGAATTGCTGAATTCCCACGCACCATCGGGGCCATTGATTTCACACATGTGGCACTACAGCCCCCCTGTGCCACAGAGCACATGTACCGCAATCGGAAGCATTGGCATTCCATCAACGTACAGGTGATAGCTGATGCCAAATCCCTCATATGGCACTTCCGTGCCAAACACCCAGGGGCCAGCCACGAAAGCTACATATACCGTCAAAGCAACATCCCAACAAAATTCGAACAAAACGTGTTGTACAGGGACAGCTGGCTGGTTGGTGAGTGACATGGGTGTCAGGCATGACTGTCCGACCCCATGATGCAGACATCACGAGGGGCACATGTATGGCTAACATCCTCCTGTCTTTTTCCTTTCAGGTGACTCGGCATATGCACTTGGACCCCATCTCATGACTCCATTCCGGAATCCCCAAACCAGAGGAGAGAGAAAATACAATGAAGCACACATCAAAACCCGTGCAGTGGTTGAGCGCACATTTGGCCTCCTGAAGTCCCGTTTTCGATGTCTGGATAAGTCCGGGGGGGGGCCCTGTTGTATTCCCCAAACTTTGTGTGCAAGATCATCGGTGCATGTTGCATGCTGCACAACTACGCCGTGAGAAAGGGCCTGGAGATTGACATATGTGATAACCTGACCCCCGAACCACACAGTCCCCCCCTGCCAGAGGCTACCCATTCTGCTGATGGAACAGCAGTCAGGAGGTGCCTCGTGGAACATATCTTTGCACGTTAAACACACACATTCATCATGGCACACGGACAATGCACGCATGCACACCACTGTGGTCCCTAGCTCACACACACCACATCCACCTCAAATTGGTTTAGCCCAAGTCCACCATGCAGGACTTGGGAGCAGCAACGCCACGCCAAGGCACCAATTATGTCTGTCTATTCATACCACATTCACACGGCCGTGGGGATAACCTCTCCCCTACGACCCAGGGTGACACACCTTACTGGCAGGAGTGTCACCCCCACATTCACACACCATTCACACTGTAACTTGCACTACTGACCATGTGCTGGGTCTACAAACAAAAATAACTCATAACCTGAGCACATAAAAAAAAAACTCATAACCTGAGCATCCAAAAAAAAAAGGCACTCATCTTCCCTGTCTTGGGCACGCCTGGTGCCGCGGCCCCGGCTTCTCAGCTGCATGGCGGGAGCCTCAGGTGGGGGGGAATCAGAAGGAGGAGGAGCATCCCCTGGTCTCTCCCTGGCTGGCTGCCTGCCCTCCAACGCCAGAGCTATGCGGGTGAGGACTGCATTGGTCTCGGCCTGCAGCAGCCTTGACTGCCTCCTCTCTGCCTGGATGGCAGCAGTATTGTCCCGTATGGCCTCTGCCAGGGTCTGGACCTCTGCTACGAGGCCTGCTGTGGTGGCCTGCAGATCCCCCAGGCAGGTGACCACAGCAGCATAGTTGCCACTGACATCCTGGAGACTGTCATGTTGGCAGAGGAGGCCATGCTGTCTGCCACTCGCCGCATCTGGACGGCAACCTCACCCAGATGGTGGGTCTGGCGGGCCTGTTTCCCCGTGAGATGTTACGGGAGGAACTCAGACACCCCCCTAGTCTTCCTGGTAACCTTCCTGGGGCCAGGAGAGGTTTGGGGCCGTCGATATGGGGAGGCCCTTGAGGGTGTAGACCTGTTGGGGGAGGACCCTGAGGGGCTTCCCCTGATGGGGGTGGAGGTCTGAGAGGGCCCGGCCAAAGGGGGAGACTGCTCAAAGTACAGAAACACATCTTGGTCCGAAATGACCTGCTCCTCCTCAACCACCTCAAGAAGAGAGGTGTGGGCACTCCCCTCCACCGATGACTCATGGCTTCCCAGGGGGTCATGTTGGGAAATATGTTCGGGGGATGGTGTGGGATGGCCACCAGCAGCAGAGGGCCCAGCTCCCTCCAGCACATCTGTGGATGACACAAAACATTCACATGTTGGTGGACCCACACACTTGTCACATTTCCCCTTGCACCCCCTCACATGCTACACACCAGATAGGAGATAAAACACACACTTACCTGTCCTCAAGGCATCCTCAACGGAGTTAAAGCCCTCCACTCCCTCCACTTGATGCCTGTGGAGACACTTGGCAACCACCTGCTCATCAGGAGTGAGCGTCATAGTAGTGGCTGGTCCCCCTCCAGTGCCACTGGCATGCCTCCTTATCCTGCCCTGCTTCCCTCGGACCAGGCGACGCAGGTCGTTCATTTTTTTCTGAATGTCCTTGGAGGACCGTACCTAATTTCCCAGGGTATTGACCTCTCTTGTAATCTGCAACAGGATCTCATCCTTCCTGGCTTTACTAGTGGTGCCACTCTCTGCACCATGGAGGTACTTATCATACCTGGACATGGCCCTGATGATAACCTCCTTCTCCTGGTCCAAGAAATTTTTCTTTCTCCTCTCCTTCTCAGTAGCTGGAGCAGACATGGTTCTAAACCAAACAGCAAACAAAAGTACCTTGCTTCGGGGGGGAAAGAAGCAGATGTATTTTTGCGCTCAACGGGCGCATGTCTGGGCGTATTTATGCCCTGGGCATATCTCAGGGGTTACGCCCGGCCTAGTTGTGAGCATGCGCAGAGGGGTGGGGGACATACGTCAACATCACGGCGCATGCGCCGTTCGTTCGGCCCTTCATTTTCATGGGGTGACGGTTCATTTAAATGGAACACGCCCACTTCCTTCCTACTTTGAATTACGCCGGCTTACGTCTACGAATTTACGTTGCGCCGGTGCAACATTGGAAGCAAATGCTCTGAGGATACGGTGCTTGCCTCTCTGAGTTGAGCCGGCGTAGCGGAAATGAGATGCGCTACACCGGCTTATATATGCGGCGATGTACGAGGATCTGGCCCTATAACTTTCACCCAGACTAAATAATATCCAAAAATTTATTTTTATTTTTTACCAAAGATATGTATCAGTATACATTTTAGGCCAAATTTATGAAGAAAAATGTTATGATAGAAATAAAGAAATTATTTTTTTTACAAAATTTTCGTTCATTTTTCATTTTTAGTGGAAAAAAAAAATCGCAGAGGTGATCAAATACCACCAAAAGAAAGCTCTATTTGTGAGGGGGGGGGACAAAAATGTCATATGGTTACAGTGTTGTATGACTGAGTTATTGTCATTTAAACTGTGAGAGCACCGAAAGCTGAAAATTGGTCTGGTTATTAAGTGGGTTTACGTGCCCGGTGGTTTAAGTGGTTAACATACTAACTTTTAAAACGAAATCCAACATCTTGGCGATGGTGGAATTAAATGTTGAGGCGTGCAACACTTTATGTATTAAAAGAGCTGAGTATAAAGGAAGACTTAATGATGTCACTTTTATTGTAATACAAGCTGTTATGTTTCTTAATGTCAATCAGACAAAAAACTGTTTAATTTATAATGCGAGGAGGGGGAGACTTGAGACTGGAAGATGTCCTCCCGCAAATTCTCTGTTAAAGAACTACATTATCCTAAGGAACATGAGGCTCTTGCACTAATAATGTTCCACTTACACTTTGGCCACCAATGATCTTATTCTTTCCCAGCAAGCTTATTCTTTTTTCTTTCTTATCCTTCTCGTCATCACGTAGGTTGATTCTCATTTCCAAACCTATACCACGTGTGCCTCCTATAAATGTTACTCGGTGGATCATCAAGTTTTAAATCATTTTACATGTCTGGTTTATACAATTTATACAGTTTATACTGGTATAGTTTATACAGTGAAAACTGCATTTATAAAATACATTTATACAGGTATGTTCCTCTGTGCCTCCATAACCTTGTTTTCACCAGAATTTTACTATAATTATTTATTTGCATTTTATTTCCATAGTATTTAAATTATGTTAGTATATGTTACAGATTAAAGTGGTTCTAAAGCCTTAAAGGAGTTGTAAAAGCAGAAGGTTTTTTATCTTAACGCATTCTATGCATTAAGATAAAAAAAACTTCTGTGTGTACCAGCCTCTCCAGCACCCCTTAGTCACTTACCTGCACCCCATCTCTCTCCAGTGATGTCCACGAGTTGTCCAGAACTCTCCTCCTGATTGGCTGAGACACAGCAGCGGTGCCATTGGCTTCTGTGGCTGTCAATCAAAGTCAGTTAGCCAATCAGGGGAGAGAAGGGATGGGCTGGACACAAGGAGCTTTGAATAATTTTTTTTCTGGTCATTGAAATTAATGCTCAAGCACTAGCGTTTAGGCAGCTTCTAGCAACTTTTAGTAGCATCAAGCATTTTCACCAACTCTGCTGCTCTTGGACGCACAGGCAGTGTTTTTTTTCCCTGCCTCTAAAAGCTCCTGGCACTAAATTCTGCTAAAAGCCTACCTGTCGAGATCCTACGGGGTAAATGACCACACCAGCCAGGAAGACACTGGCTGCAAAAATCGCCTAGAGGCAATTCAGTTCGCATGTGTAGCGCTCTACAAGTCACTCATTCATTCATTCATTCATTCATACGTGTGCATTTACATGTAGGCTAACATGAAGGGGCATTTAGAGGAAGGAAAAAAAAGGCAGACGCCCCTAGGAGCAGCTGTAAAAATGTTCAGTATGTATGAGGCCTTACATTTACCTGAGCACTATTCCGATCCATCGATGTGCACAAGAGCAGTGGCTCTTACCGTTGTCTCCCTCCTCACAAGACAAACTGATAGAAGCGGAAGCCATTGCTGTCAATCAAATGCTGTGGTATGGGAACAGGGGGTGGGACTGAGCTGTTTCAATGGATGCAGACAAGATACCTCAGGATAGAGCCTTCATGAGTGCCACCATAGAAAGCAGCTTTCTATGGGGGACACTTGCCGAAGAGGAGGAGCCTGGAGCACCGGTGGGAATCCCAGTAGAGGAGGATAGCGGCTGCTCTGTGCAAAACCATTGCACAGAGCAGGTAAGCATAACACTTTTCTTATTTAATAATTAAAATAAAATTTAATTTAGGCAGCAGTTCAATGTCTAATTATAATCAGACATTATGAGTGTATTTCCCAAAGTTTTTTTAATTCTGGATGTGTTCTATTTTACAGGATAGCTCTGGTACAGTGGGGAGGCCATTTTTCCTTTTCAGGGTATGCTTTGTATCTCTTTTTAGTCTTCAATACATGTCTTGATCGTTTTTATGCTACAAGGGGTTGCAGAGTCTCTGTTCAGAACTGTTAAGGTCCTGAAGGTATGAGTTTGGTTTTGGTCCAAACCTGAAGATTAACTGTATTGCTAGGTCAGTGAGCTGCGGGCAGGAGCTTTGTTGTCCTTTACATTTACAAAGGGGTGAGGATGCTTTAGATATTATAGACCTAATATGGCCATATTAGGACAACAACATCGTTCTAGTACAGCCATGTGGTCATATTAGGACAATGATTTCATGATTATCTCATCCCAGTTTAGAGCCCATTAATCCAGTTCAATATGCATTATTTTCCCTTTTTTTATGCCTGGTGATTCTGCCGTTAACACATTTCCTGTTCTGGGGAAAAGAAAAGCACTGTTTACTCACTGTACTTTATTTATGGAGGAGCAGTGGTGTCACTGAATTGGACTACAGACACCCCTTCTCTCCTCGTCTCTATTACATTTGTGGGGGTAGTTGTAGTTCACAAAGAATAGCTGGGAAAGCTATAACATTGTATAAGATTTCAGTTCAGTACAAAGGAAGACACAAGATTTAATGCTGGATCAAAGGGTATTTCCTGTACTGAAAATGTGCTTTAGAGGAGGTCCGGGGGGGGAAAAAGCCAGCAGCTACACATACTGCAGCTGCTGGCTTTTAATAAATGGACACTTACCTGTCCTGGAGTCCAGCGATGTCTGCAGTAGGGTTCCCGGCGTGAACCTGAAAGGCTACACTGCCGCCGCCATTGTGGGTAAGGGAACCTGGCAGTGTAGCCTTTTGGCTTCACGCCGGGAACCCTACTGTGCATGCGCGAGGCCCCGCTCCTCTCTCCTATTAGTCCGGTGGCCAGGGGAGGGGGAGGAGGGAGCCCCGCAGTGATGTCACTGCCCCATCACGGCCACAGCCGGATTCCCAGAAGTGGGAGAGGATACCTGTCAAAGACAGGTATCCTGTCCCCCCTCCCCCCGAAAGGTGCCAATTGTGGCACCGGAGAGGGGGAGGAATCTCCCTCTCTTTAGGGTGGAGCTCCGCTTTAGCTTGAAAATAGAAAACGTATGCAGTTACTATATTTAAGGACTGGTAGGCTGCAATATAATACATTTTGCTCTTAGACTTAGATATAATTTAGGCATGCTGCGACAATAGAGCGTAAGGGAAACCTGTAATAAAAAATGTATATAATATATAGTTTGCCAATGTTGCCCTGAAAATGCCAGATGCCTGGCTATTTTAAAGTGTCATTAAACCCAAATCATAAACTGTCACTACACATTATAGCATACATTACACATAACATAATATAGCATACACAATACATCGTATTCATACTCACTTTGCCACTAGAGAATTACATTTCTGTAGATTGCAAAAAACCTGGTTGATCATTGTACATAATTCAGTAACCTATTATAGGATTTAGCTTTGTTTTGTCAAACTATAGTATGGGAAAATCGAATTAACTGCAATGAGGTAACTGCACTGTGCACATCATCATTGCTTTTGACACAACCTGCCAATGTGCAAAATAGCCATATATAAAATGAGATAATACATCTAGGGTATTTTTTGCTGTTATGCATGCACAGTGCTTTCAATTGTTTAAATATGATATACCAGTTACTAATTACATCCACTTTGTTTTATTCTAACAGCCTAGAAATGGAAGAAAGGTTTCCATAGATGAACACTAGCATGTTTATAAAGGTATACATATGCATGATGGTGTTAATGTGTGTAATATTACTATCTGATGGACGATTTTTACCCTAATAACAGTTTGTGTTCATCAATCGTGCATTGTTATTGTTATCTAACTAATGTACTCAGACTTTTAACTTTGTATTGGAGAGTTGTTGATTTCTTTAAATTTAGGAATATTTCCAGGAATTATTTTAAATTTGGGTGCTTATTATTCTACAAAATAATACTGAATACATAAGTGCTGTGCAAACTGTTGGCGCTATATAAATCCTGAATAATAATAATAATACCTAGGGTTGATTTACTAAAGGAAAAAAGTCTGTTACCTTTGCATGGAAACTTTTACTTTGCTTACTGAATGCAGTAAAAATTCACTTTGCAAAGAAAACTCAATCACATGCAAGGAAAAGTAAAAAAAAAATCATTCAACTAATTTTCCATCATATGCCCCTCTAGGACTGTTTTTTTATTTTATTTAGCTGTCTTCTACATATAATCACACACTCATCAGAAAATGATTTGCTTTAACTGATTTTTTGTTTTTATGTTTTGTTTTACAGAACTCACTGAAGATATTGTCTAAGGGGAACAAGGCCTTATCAAGGATCCTTTTGTATAATATTAATAATAATAATAAAAAATAACATAATAAAATGAATATTGCTATACGTTCAGTGTCTTGCACCAAAGTTCTGTCACAGATACATTATTTTTTTATTGTCCCCAATATTTTGAACTTTGTACAATAATCTAAAGGTTATCTGTACTTTTACTACAGTTGTCCTTTATTGGGCCACCTCCCCAGCATGCCCCTCCACACTTTGAGCCTAGTCTTACACTAATCCAGGTTTAACCACTTGCTTAATGGGCACATAAACCCCCTTTGTGCACAGGCTAAATTTCAGCTCCCAGCACTGCGTCGCTTTAACTGACATTTGCGCGGTAGTGCGACGTGGCTCCCAAACAAAATTGACGTCCTTTTTTTCCCACAAATTCTTTTGATTGTATTTGATCACCTCTGCGTTTTTTATTTTTTGCGCTATAAACAAAAATAGAGGGACAATTTTGAAAAAAAAAAAAAACACAATGGCCCAGATTCACAGAGAATTAGATTCTCGTAGAGTATCAGAAATACACTACGCTGCCGTATTTTACCTGGCTCTACGTGGAATTCAGGTAGATTTTGTCCAGTAAACGACGGCGGCGTAGTGTATTTCTCCCGTCGCAATCCATCTGCGCGAGTAGGGGGCGTGAAGCATTTAAAATAGGCGCGTTCCCACGGCGATCGAACTGCGCATGCTCCGTTCGCAAATTTCCCGCCGTGCATTGCGCGAAAACACGTCGTCACGTCGTAGTAGCGTCGTTTACGTACATTCCTATTCCCGAACGAGTTACGTTAAAAAAAATATATATATTTTCAAATCGACGCGGGAACGATGGCCATACTTTACATGGGTTACGCACTGTTAGACCAGCAAAAAGCTCCTCTAACATTACGCAGCCAAAAAATGACGTAGGCGATTGCGAGGGACACTCGTACCTTCGTGGATCGCCGTAAAAACTAATTTGCATACCCCGACGCATGAAAACGACGCAAACTCCTCCCAGCGGCCGCAAAAATATCGCAGCGTAGATCCGAAGGCTTACGAAGACGTAAGCCTCTCGGATCGAAGCCCGAAGCCGCCGTATCATGGTTTGAGGATTCAAACTAGTGATACGGCGCGCGAAATTTGAAATTACTCCTGTCTAACACCAGTTAGACAGGCGTAATTGCTCTGTGAATCTGGGCCAATATTTTTTACTTTTTGCTATAATAAATATCCCATTTTTTTCTCAGTTTAGGCCTAAACGTAATCTTCTACGTATTTTTGTAAAAAAAAAAATCACAATAAGCGACTGGTTTGCGCAACAGTTATAGCGCCTACAAAATAGGGGACAGAATTATGATTTTAATTTTTTACTAGTAATGGCGGCGATCTGTGAATTTTATTGGGACTGCGACATTACGGCAGACATATCGGACACTTTTGACACATTTTTGGGACCATTCACATTTATACAGCGAACACTGCAATAAAAATGAATTGATTACTGTATAAATGTGACTGGCAGTGAAGGGGCTAACACTAGGGGGCAAGGAAGGGGTTAAATGTGTAAACTGGGATTGTTTCTAACTGTGTGTGGAGGGAGGTGACTGGGAGAGGTGACCGATGCTGTGTCCCTATGTACAACGGGACACAGCATCGGTCTCCTCTCCCTGACAGTATGTGGATCTGTGTGTTTACACACACAGATCCACGTCCTTGTCTGTGTATCCGCACTTCAGTGATGCCGCGGGCCCCCCAGTGGCTGGAGGAGCGGAGGACGTCCATAGACGTCCTCTCGGCAATTGAGAGCCACCTTGTGGCCGTCTTTTGTCAATTGCATGGGCGTGAAGTGGTTAAAATCAGCTGAACTTGCACGATTTCAAACCTGCATGTCAGTCTGACTTCGGGAGCGATTTCAGAGACTGTAGAGACATCTATGCAGGTTCCTGCACAGATCTCTATTGAAATCGCCCCCAAAGTTGCCAAAAGTAGTACAGAAACTACTTTTGCGAATCGGTGCGGCCCAAATTCGGCATTGGAAGATTCAGACAGTGCCGTTGCTGGCAATAGGCGGCAATTTGACAAGTCAAAATGGCCCGATGTAAACGTGGGCTTAGTCTTATGCCCCGTACACGCGACCAGGTTTTCCAACGGGAAAACTGCAAGGAGAGCTTTTGGCCGGGAATCCAAGCCGTGTGTATGCTCCCTCGCAGTTTTCCCGATGGGAATCGGCCGGCAAAAAAAAGAGAACCTGTGGGGAAAAAGACAGATGGAGCATACACACGGTCGGGTTTCCTGAGGAAAAGCTCTCATCCGAGTTTTCCCGATGGGAAAACCAAACGTGTGTACGGGGGAAAAAGTAGAGGGTAGGTTCTCGGTTTTCCCCTTGGGATTTCCCAACGGACCTTTTGCCACCAGGAATCCGGGTCGTGTGTACAGGGCATCACTCTTACTTGACCACACACTTCTGAGCTCTTTGCTTTTTGCGGGCTGACCCGCTGGGCACCAGCTGTGCTTCTTTTGCATGACACAATCTCCATTCATGGTCATGAACAGGCGATACAATTTTGCAAATATTTGTGGCTTTTTTTATAGGAATCAATGAAAATTGCAACACGCAGGATTCGACAGGAGAGTTTGGAAGATCATAGATTTTGTGAGAGGTATGGGGTGCTGGAGTGTCCCTGTAAATGATGTCTGTACTAAATGTCCAGATATCCTTAAATTAAGTTGTTCTTTAATTGTATATACTTATCACTAGCTATAACCTTTATACTGTACGTGTATGTGCCTTTTTTTTTGTTGCATTAAATATTGATTTACACAACTGTAATTGTTACATATTTCTCATGGCCTCAGATTAATAAAAACATTTGTGCTATGTATACATAGTGCCATAAGGGGATGTACATGTGTACTATTTCAGAGCTAGATTTATTCTTTTTAAAACTCCATTGCCCTATGTGTTCAAATCTAATTAAATACACAGTTGAACCTCGGATTACAAGCATAATCCATTCCAGGAGAATGCTCGTAATCCAAAGTACTCATATATCAAAGCGAGTTTCCCCATTGAAGTCAATGGAAACTAAAATAATTAGTTACGCATTGACATCAATGGGATGCAATATCGCATGCGGCCAGAGGTGGGGGGGGGGGGCCTGGAGAGCCTCGGAAAGGCCAGAGGACACGTCCGCTGACTTTCGCAAGGCTTGGAAACTGAGTTTTTCAATGTATTTCCGAGCATTCTATATTGATGGGGTCTGCACTGAGGTTGGATTCTATAATGATAGGGGGTCTGCACTGAGGGGGGATTCTATACTCATGGGGGTCTGCACTGAGGGGGATTCTATACTAATGGGGGGGTCTGCACTGAAGGGGGGATTCTATACTGATGGGGTTTGGCACTGAGGGAGGGTGTCTGTACTGATGGGGGGGTCTGCACTGAGGTGGGAGGCTGATACTGATGGAGGGGAGTCTGTACTGAGGGAGGGGGTCAGTACTTAGTGGAGGGGTCTGTACTGAGGGGGGTCTATACTAATGGAGGGGGGTCTGTACTGAGGGTGGGGAGTCTGTACTTAGTGGGGGGGTCTATATTGATGGAAGTAAGTCTGTACTGAGGGAGGGGGGCTATATTGATGGAGGGGGGTCTGTACTGAGGGGGACTATAGTTGGTGGATGAGGGGGTGACACCAATTTTTCAGCACTAAGTGACACCAACCCTAGTGGCGTCACTGATTTTGTCAGGCATTAATGTGCATTGCATTAAGCCCACTGAAATCAATAGGATTCTGAAGTAAGCAAATGTCTTAAAAGTCAGACATGTGGCAAAATGTTTGATGCAATGTCCTATGGTAAGTTGTCATGCTTTGCTGCCTGTTAAGACGCATGTGTACTGCTTTATTGCCCTGGGATGCTATTCAAATATGTCACTGTCCTTATAAAATGGCTGCTTACTTCTGAGCCTCAATTACAGAAGTGTTTTGCTTTGTGACAGAGGCCTATTAAACGTAAAGTGATACTAAAGCTTTGTTTTTTTAAATAACAAACATGTCATACTTACCTCCACTGTGCAACTCGTTTTGCACATAGTGGCCACGAACATCCTCTTCTGGGGTATCTTGGCGGCTCTCGCGGCTCCTCCCCGCATTAGATAACCCCCTAGTAAAAGTGCTCTCCCAAGGTGATTACCTTGATTCCTGAGTCATAGAATGCATTAAGGTGAAAAGACACAAGCCTTTACAACAGGGGTCTCAAACTCCCGGCCCGCGGGCCAGTTGCGGCCCGCAGACCAAGATTTTGCGGCCCACTGTCAAGCCCTTCCCCCGGACAGTGTCATACTTTGCAGCGCATGCAGCAGGGCCGGTACAAGGCAGGGGCGGGAGGGGCGAGTGACCCTGGCGCTACCAAGTCTAACAGGGGGGGGAGCGCAATCAGCCGCGGCCGCCAGATCAGTTGGATTGTCTGTCACTCACTTTCACTGAGTGACAGACAGCGCAGGCAGCGGCTGTGGCACACTGTGTGCCGACTGCGCTCCTCTGTCCTGGTCCTGGCTCCCTTTCATTCTTTGCGTTGCCTCTCGCCCCCCCCCCCATGAAAGCTGGTATATTCCCGACGTGCGCCGTCACCGCGTGACGTCACGCCGGGGGTGAGAGGTGACTGAGGCAGAGAGGAAGGGAGGACTCGCGCGGAGCTGTGTCTGGAAAAAAAAAGGAGGACAAGACACGAGGAGCCTGCTGCCTCCCTCAGCCTGCTACTGTCTGGAGTGGAGTGTGTGGAGTAGACTGTCTGCAACAGAAGAAGAAGTGAACTATAAAAAAAGTAAGAGACAACTTAAATTAGTCTGTATTGGGGAGGGGGGAGGGGGAATTGGACTGAGGTGACCATCATATTTTTAATTAAAAAAAATGTCAGAATTATTTTTTTTTGTGTTATTTTAAGCTTGCCTTCCTTGTCTGCATAAAAAAAAAACCTTAATTGCAGCCTCACTGTGCCGTCACACGCAGCCACTGTGCGCATCACACGCAGCCACTGTGCCCATCACACGCAGCCACTGTGCCCATCAAACGCAGCCACTGTGCCCATCAAACGCAGCCACTGTGCCCATCACACGCAGCCACTGTGCCCATCACACGCAGCCACTGTGCCCATCACACGCAGCCACTGTGCCCATCAAACGCAGTCACTGTGCACATCAAACGCAGTCACTGTGCCCATCACACGCAGCCACTGTGCCCATCAAACGCAGTCACTGTGCCCATCAAACGCAGCCACTGTGCCCATCACACGCAGCCACTGTGCCCATCACACGCAGCCACTGTGCCCATCACACGCAGCCACTGTGCCCATCAAACGCAGCCACTGTGCCCATCAAACGCAGTCACTGTGCACATCAAACGCAGTCACTGTGCCCATCACACGCAGCCACTGTGCCCATCAAACGCAGCCACTGTGCCCATCACACGCAGCCACTGTGCCCATCAAACGCAGCCACTCAGCTGTGCCCATCAAGGTGGCTGTGTTTGATGGCACAGTGGCTGCGTTTGATGGTCACACTGGCGGCAATTGATGGGCAAACTGGCAGCAATTGATGGGCACACTGGCAGAACACACTGGCGGCAAACTATTATTAAGATTGCATCAGTTGTACATTTTAAAATTTTGGTCCAATACTTGATGCGGCCCAGCCTCACCCAGCTTATACCTCCAGTGGCCCCCAGATAATTTGAGTTTGAGACCCCTGCTTTACAACCTTTTTAATCTGCACTGATGTAAAACCCTGAATTTTGCCATATAAGAAAAACATTTCTAAAAAGTACAGAAGTCTAGATGAGCAGAATTCTGACATTCTTGATGATATCTTCCATAAAAAAAAAAGTGTAACTGCTATCTCTATATCTATAGATAATACAATAGCATTTCAGAAGTAAAGATTAACAATAGCAGCCTCCATGTTTCACCCATGACAGGTTTACTTTAGAAGTTATAGAGAAGGTCAGCCAGCATCATATAAAACATTGAATAGGTTAGAAAATGCATTGCAATGTCATAGATGTCTCTAGATGCTGTCTCATCTATTTGATGAAAGATAGGATAGATGAGATCATTATAAAAAATATAAAGCACCAGAATCTGCCAGAATGCTTCTTCCCAAGTTCATTACATTTAAATTAGAAACCGAGATAGGACACCAGGTACCCATGAGGATGGCCATCTGACCATTACAGGGAGTATTAACTTTGGGTAAAAATATATCCACTAGAGAACGCTTTTTTATTTGACTAAAAGTATTTCATATGTATTTCCTTCTGATAGACAATTTCATTTTTGTATTCACAGCTATCTGCAGGTACCAAAAGATAAGCACTTAAGCCTTGGTAAGGCAGATCTTTCAGAAAGTATGCAACAAGGCTAATCAAAACCCTACAATTTTAGACTTTAATAGATGAACAAGAGAAAATCAATAGATTCCTCCATTCATGCTTAAAGGGGTTGTAAAGACAAAAATATTTTCCTCTTAAATTAAAGTCTGACAGTAGCAGATAAAGTAAAATGTAATGTTTTGCATTATAACTAGTTTGATACCTGTTGAAATCAAGCTGTTTTATTCACCTCCGTCACTTCTGAATCGTTATTCTCACTGACTTCCTGGTTTGCAATGCATGTTCATTCTTGCTGCATCACGGCCTAATGGGAACTATAGTTGCCATTAGGCTTAGCCTCCATGCCTGTGAGGGATAAGAGAGCATCTTCATGCAGGCCTGTAGTCATAGGGAGGGGGTGAGCACATTCTGCTTTCCACCATGCAAAACAGCTCAGGTGCTGGTGGAAAGCAAGAAGAAGAGAGACAGGAAATGGCATTTTCAAACCTGGATTACTGTATTTTGGAGGTCAAAAGGAAAAACGAGGTAAGTAATATTTAAATGCTCTAGCTTACAGCAATCCATTGATCTAATAAAATACAAACCTTTAGTGTTCCTTTAATTATGGAGGAATCTCCACTGCTGGCTATGGCTATTGTATTAAAGCAGCTGCCTCGCCTGCAGCTACCTGAATATCTAAAGAATAGAGATGTGCCAAAAGACCTCCTGTTCGGTTCGCGGCAGAACTTTAGAACATTGCAAAAGTTCGAAGCTGAATAACCAACACCATTTAAGTCTATTGGACCCGAACTGGAAAAATAAAAATTGCCCATTTTGAAGGCTTACATGCAAGTAATTGGGGATACAATACATGCTCTGGGGGACATGTATCAATGAATATTTTTTGGTAAAAAACATAGGGCCAGATCCACAAAGAACTGGCACTGGCGTAGCTAAGTTACACTACGCCGCTGTAAGTTACAGCGGTGTATCCTTATCCACAAACACTTTCCGCTGTAACTTACGGCGGCATTGTGTAATTGTTGCAGCGTAAGGCCGCGAAATTCAAATTACAAAGCTGTGGGCGTGATTTAATTTAATTTAATTTAAATCAGCTTGACCCCACATAAATGACATATTTTTTGCGCCGTCCGTGGAGATATCCCAGTGCGAATGCGCAAAATCACGTCGAAAATGGTCAATGAAAACGGCGTGAACGTAACTTACGCAATTCCCTATTCGCGAACAGTTTACGCAAATGACGTGAACGACGGAAAAATCGACGCTGGCCTGACGTCCATACTTAACATTACGTACGCCTCTATACAGCAGGGGTAACTTTACGCCGGACCTACGCTTACGCAAACGACGTAAAAACACTGCGCCGGGCATACGTACGTTCGTGGATCGGCGTATCTAGCTTATTTGCATATTGGACGTGGAAAATATACGGAAGCGCCCCTAGCGTCCAGCGTACATAGGAAACTTTAAAAACGACGGCGTAAGATGACGTATCTACGCAAAAAAAAAGGCGTATCTTGTTTTGTGGATACAAAACAATGATACGCCAGCGCAGATTTGAAATTACGGCGGCCGATCTGGAGATACGCCGCCGTAATTGTTTGTGGATCTGGCCCATCATTTTTAAATGAGCAGTGATTTACTGATGCTTAAAGTTAAACCGTCAAAATGAGAAGTAACAATAAAAATTACACATCTATACCATGTATAGAAATTTAAAAAAATTACCGCTCCAGGTGGGTGTGCTGGACGATCAATATCTACTCAGGAGACCAGGAGTGCCGGCAATGCACAAGGCAAAATGTAAGAATAGAAGAATGGACAGCCGCACTTCCGAAAAACCCTTGGGTTGTCTTTATTATAAAAATGAGTAGAAAATGCATTACAAGGTAAAGCAAAAGGTGGGAATAACAGCCTACGCGTTTCACACTACAATCAGTGCTTAGTCATGGCTCATATATAGAACCTGTTGCAGCAATAATGACATTTATAAAGCCAAAAAATGACATTTGGCATTCAAGCTTTCTTTATTTTCTAAACAGTGGCTTGGGGGGGGGATGGGCAGTCTGTATAATGAGGCCATAATTTAGTGCACATGGAATTCGATTTTGGATAAATTCTGGTGTCTCTTTTGCAGACTTTGGATAGAAGCAACAGGTGTGGAAAAATTGGCCTTTGGATGTTGGTGGCACCTTCATACCGTAGCCCTATAGAGGTACTCTTGATGAAAGCAAGAATTGGCCTTGCTGTCAAAAATAGCAATTATATGCACCTGTCAAACAGGTGTGGAAAAAATTGAGATTTTCCTAGCTTGTGACGGAAAATATTAGTTATATGAAGACAGGAGGCGAGTATCTTATGCATTATCTTTCTTTACTAATGCTCATAGCAGAAATACAGTGAAACGTTCAAATAACCTAAAAACTTAAAGAACTACAACTCCCAGCAGGCCCTGGGCTCAGTTAGCCCCTCCCCGATCATAGACTGCATATAAGGGCCTGCCTGAGGTAAACTAGTCCTCTTTCTTGATGCTAAGCACCATAACCAGGAGCAGGAACTCCACCCGGACATCTCCGTCGTCGTCTGGAACTCCTCGGCCGGAACCAGGCATCCGAGTCTAGGGAAAGCCAACAGGGAACATATCCGAACGCGGATCAACTTCATCCCAACGGGGACTTATAGGAACTTCAAACCTCCGCAGCCGTCCGATCAGCCGTCTTCAGGACCATGATCGTAGCGTTCAGTATCCTGAAAGAAACCAGAATGGTAATAGGGTAGGGAAGGGAGGGAAGATACTCGCCTCCTGTCTTCATATAACTAATATTTTCCGTCACAAGCTAGGAAAATCTCAATTTATATATCAGACAGGAGGCTCATATCTTATGCAAGTTCAAAGCTAACAGAGCAGTGTTAACGTTATATACAGTACAGATAATAATCACAGAATTGACATGGATATGTGGTCCCCCGGTCTGAAATAAAATTGGCGGAAGGTTGTCTCGGAAGACCAATCAGCCGCCAGGAGCAAGTCAGAGAGAGAGCCTCCAGAGGAGACGATTTTTGTGGCCATAGCACCCCTAGAAGAGTGAGCCCCGAACAGGGAGGTGTCTATGCCCACCATCTCCATGGCTGATCGTACCCATCGCGCTAATGTAGCGGAAGAGACTGGATGATGAGGTTTTACATACGAGATTAGGAGCTGAGAGAAGTTCGGAGAACGGAGGGTAGTTGTCCGCGCTTCGTATGCCTGTAGGCAGCGTACCACGCAGAGTTGGGGATGTGCGGGAAAGAACGGGTAAAAGACCGAGTGGATACCCGTTTTGGTCCTACGGACCACCGAGAAGTTGACCCCTTGAGGTGAGAATTGTCGTCTAGAAATGTCCAACGCTCTCACATCTGAGACGCGCTTGATGGAAACTAGACAAAGTAGCACAGTCAATTTATATGACAATAATTTAAGGGGTAGGGCGTCGTTGTCCTCCCATGATGCAAAAATGTCGAGTAACTTGGAGACGTCCCAGGTTGTCTGATATCTAGGCCTAGGTGGGCGATTGAATCTAATACCCCTTAGCAGCCTACATACCAGAGGGTGTTTCCCCACAGGTAGGGAGTCTATCGGGACATGATACGCCGAGATAGCTGAACGGTAAATGTTGATGGAACTATAAGACTTGCCGGACTCAAAGGAATCCGCCAAATAGTTCACCACTATGGACACAGGGGCATGTATGGGATCGACCTGCCGTTGATCACACCAACGCACCCAGAGGTGCCAGGCGTATCGGTAAGCTGATCTAGTCCCAGGGGCCCAGGCCACGGCGAGGAGATCCTTAGCTGCTCTTGAAAGGCTGCTATCCGTGTCCGGGACCCCGAGATCAACCATGCCAGAAGGTGGAGGTTGCCTTCCGTGATCAGAGGATGAGGGCCCCTGGTGGGGTTGGTCAGCAGGTGTGGGAAGTGGGGAATCAGCCTGGGGAAATCCACGGCCATTCCCAGGAGGAGAGGGAACCAAGGTTGTGTCGGCCACCAAGGTGTGACTAGCACGACCGTCGCTCGTTGGTTCGCCGCCTGGAGGAGATTTGGAAGGGGGGAAATGCGTAGTGCGTTCCTCCCGGCCAAATGAGACGGAAAGCGTCTACCGCGGAAGCTTCCGGGTCCGGCCTCCAGCTGAAGAAGCGGGGTAACTGATGGTTGAGACGGGAAGCAAAGAGATCCACAGATAAAGGGCCCCAAAGCCGACTTAAGCGAAGGAATACAGAACGATCCAGTCGCCAGTCGCTGGAATCGGCAAGGTGACGTGAATTCCAGTCGGCCACTGTGTTGGAGACCCCCGGAATATACTCCGCGATAGGGACAATGTTGCGTGTAAGGCAGAAGTGCCAGAATTCCTTCGCAAGGTCTGCCAGGATCCTGGATCTGGTGCCACCCAAGCGGTTGACGTATTGAACCGCTGCCACATTGTCCATGCGGAACAACACACAACAGTTGGACGCGTGTGGTAAGAAGCTCTTGACTGCAAAGTAAGCCGCCAGAAGTTCCAAGGCATTGATGTGTAGCTATGCTTCTGAGGTGGACCATGTCCCACCCGTGGAAGCCTCCCCGCAGCGAGCGCCCCAGCCGCAACGACTCGCGTCCGACTCTATGATGATGTCAGGACCGGAATTGAAAATGGTCTTGCCGTTCCATTCGACGGCGTGTCGAAGCCACCAATGTAGCTCCTCCGTGGCCTCCAGGCAAAGTTGAATCTCGTCCGCGTACCTGAGGCCCTGACGCAAGTGCATAATCTTGAGCCTCTGAAGGGCCCTGTAGTGAAGAGGTGCCGGGAAGATGGCCTGAATGGAGGACGCTAGCAGTCCCACTAAGCGAGCCAGAACTCTTAAGGATAAGGAACCCTTGCGGAGAACCGCTCTGATTTCCTTGCGTATGAGGGTCAACTTGGATTTTGGGAGACGGAGGACGGATAGATTGGTGTCTACCAGGAAACCTAAGAACTCCATCTCCTGGGCCGGGACCAGGATCGACTTCTCTAGGTTGATTAAGAAGCCCAGGTTCTGTAACAATGAGACCGCCCATGACATATGAAGGGAGGCTAGATTTTTGGAGTGGGCCATGATGAGGAGGTCGTCTAGATAAATGATCAGACGTACCCCTCTGCTCTGTAGTAATGCCACCACGGGTTTCATCAGTTTGGTGAAACACCAAGGTGCTGATGACAGGCCGAATGGGAGGCAGGTAAACTGCCACGTTCGATCTCTCCATAGGAAGCGGAGGAGGTGTTGTGACTCTGGGTGGATCGGAACGGTGAGGTAGGCGTCTTTCAGGTCTACCTTCACCAACCAGTCTCCCGGTTGCAAGAGATCTCGGAGGAAGTGAATACCCTCCATCTTGAAATGTCTGTAGCAGACATGTTGATTTAGGTCCCTGAGGTTTATCACGGGACGGAAACCACCCCCTTTTTTCTGTACCAGGAAGAGATTGCTCACGAACCCCGGGGATGAGTTTTCTACCTCTAAGATTGCATGCTTGGCCCTGAGTTCTGACATCTCGTTGTCTATGAGGACAACGTTTTGGTATGCAAATCTGATAGGAGGAGGTAAGGTGTCTAGGACTGGTGGCGACAGGAGCTCTATTAGAAACCCTGTGACAGTCTGTAGTATCCACGGGTCTGCCGTAATCGCAGACCAGGCGTGGGTAAAATACCTCAGACGACCCCCCACAGGAATGTGTGAGTGCGGAGTGTAAGGTATACTCACCGGTAGGGGGACGGGAACGGGGATAGCCGCGTCCGCCACGTCCACGCCAGGGTCTGCCTCGGGGTGGGAAAAACGGTGCTGGTTGCGCCACCGGGGCGGAGTAGGAAGGAGGAGCCTGTTGGTATTGGGCATATCTGCCCTGTGGCCTATAGGAGGGTAGGCGGCCGGCAGATCGGCCTCTACTTCTGCCGGCCCTGGAAAAAACCCTATTCGCCCCTGATCTTTTTAGGGAAGTCTGTGCTTTGTCGAGTCCTGTGAACAGGCCCACAAATCTATTAATGTCTTTCATTAAGTTGTCCCCAAACAACATGCCCACTGCTGAGGGACCGGGTTCGGTTTCGGCTAGGTGGGAGAGCTGGGGGTCTAGCCGCATTAGGATGGAGCGGCGTCTCTCCACTGAACAGGAGGTGTTGGCTGTGCCTGCTAGGCAGATAGCCCTCTGGGCCCATCCGCGTAGCTGGACTAAGTCCACAGATTGGCCTGAGGCGGCCGCCTGTTCGGATAGGTTGAGAATTTTTGTCAGAGGGCCTATCAGGTCTAAAATGCGTTCCTGGATTAGTTTAAAGGAACGTTCGATCCCTTTTTTGGGGAGTTTGCCCGACTTCGCCAGATATTTGGCGAGGATGGGGTCTACTTCTGGAGTAGCCACCACCTTATTGGGGATGAAGGGTCTAGGGCATTCAGATCGTAGCTTATTTCGGGCTGATCTGTCTAGGGATTTCCTGACCCAAAGTTCCACGTATTGGGAAACTTGAGGGAGGGGGGACCATTCGCCTGATCTCGGGTGGGAGATGGCGTCAGGGTGGAAAAAAGGTTCCCCCAGGGCGTCAAGGACCACTTCACCCTGCGTGGCAGGGGTGGCGTTGGGAATAAACGCCGTATCCCCAGCATCTTTGTTACTATCATCGGACTCATAGCCGTCAGACTCTTTATCCTCTAACATGTCTGGTGAGTCCTCGTCGGAGGAGTCAATGTAAGAGTCGGGTTTGTTCCTTTTAGAGGATTTATGCCTCTCGTTTGTTAACTCCCTGAGGCCCAGGGGTCGATCGGAGTCTGTTAGATGCTGGGGTTGGCAGACCGAGGGAGGAACTGCCTGCAACATATTATTTACTTCCCCTGTCGGGGAGTCGGGTGCCGCCAAAGTATGTTTCAGTTTACGTGTAACTTTCCCCCTTTTACTTGGTGGTTCGCCACTCTGGGGTGGGGGGGCGGGCTGGTTAGGCATTGCAAGGTGTGAAACTGCGGGCGGGATGGCCGAGGCCAGAGCCGTCTGAACTGACCTATTGATCAAGTCTTGTATTTGTTTGGCTGACATGAATTGAACAGATTCAAGAGAAAAGCCCTCTCCTCTAGGGGGGGTAGTTATATGTTCCTCAGCCATGGTTACACAGTAATGCTATATGGCAGTGTGATGTAGGAAAGGGAAAAAAAACCCAGCCGGAATAAATTCCGCAGTGCTGGAGAAGATAGGGACAAGGATTGTGAAGATTGCGATGTAGATCGCGATCCGAGCGTACTAATAGTACCCTAAAGTGCCCAGAAGGAAAAACCTGAGGGAGATGGTGGACAGGCTCCTCTCCTTCCTCAGTCAGCGTCGCACTGACCGCCGTGAGGAAGAAAGCCCGCGATCCCTGTGCTCTGGGACGAAGTCTCGCAAGACTACGTCCTGTTGAGCTGTGATTGGCTGCCCTCGAGGGAGCCGAAAGGCTCCGCCCCCGGAGCGCGGCGAGGTAATGGGGAAGAAGGGAAGATGGCGGCGTCTAAGTAACGGCGCTCGCTACGCGGGGAGGACACAGGCGCAAAAGAGAGAGGAGGAAGTGCGGCGCCGGCAACAGGCGTCCGCACAACAGGAGGCACAGTGAGGTGCCCAAACGACCATACACACAAACGAGAGTAATGTACCAAACAAGGGAAAGCAGGGATAAAATGGTATTTCAACTAAACCAGAAATGAATACAAATGAATATGTCACCATGTGACGCCAGCGGGGGAGGGGGTGAGGAGTCCCCCCTCACTCCCACCGCCTCACACAGAGACAGCTGCACCTTTCCAATAAAAAACAATAGTAAAAGATACTCATCTGAAAGCTGCCATGAGCAGAAAGAAAGAGGACTAGTTTACCTCAGGCAGGCCCTTATATGCAGTCTATGATCGGGGAGGGGCTAACTGAGCCCAGGGCCTGCTGGGAGTTGTAGTTCTTTAAGTTTTTAGGTTATTTGAACGTTTCACTGTATTTCTGCTATGAGCATTAGTAAAGAAAGATAATGCATAAGATATGAGCCTCCTGTCTGATATATAATTGCTCTTTAGGTGTCAGTGGGGCCTTCACAAAGTAATCCTATATAGGTATTGTTGAGGAAAGCACAAATTGGCCCTGCTGTCAAAAATTGCAATGATATGTACCTGTCAAACAGGTGCAGAAAAATTGCTCTTTGGGTGTCAGTGGCAGGCCTTGAGAGGAAAGGAAGTCTTCCTCTTCCTCCCGCTGCTCCCTCCCGCTGCTCTGCCTCAAGTGTCCTGTCCATAATCCCACTTAGAGTCTTCTCCAGCAGGAACACAACAGGGATTGATGCATGCATTGTCACGGCTCACCATCCTTGTGGCCTTGGCTTGAGCCTATCATTGTGCCATACTCACACAGATACTCATTGACGGCCCTCTGCTGCATGTGCAGCCGCGGCAGCATTGCCACGCCCACCCACCTGGTGAGCGTGTCACAAATCAGGCAGTTTATGGGAAGGTGGAATTTCTGCTGAATTTCAGGCAACTGAGTACTGGCTGTGTATTAAAGCCTGAAATGGCTATAGACTCTTCTGTCCTGCTTCAGCAGATCTTCCAACCCTGGATACCTACAGTATTAAAAAAATGCTGCACCACCAAACTGAGGACATGTGCCAGGCATAGCACATGTGTCAACTTTTACCTGTCTAAGGGTGGACAAGAGGTTTGTGCCATTCTCGCACACCACAATTGCCAGCGTGGCATGAACCACCCATGGGCCTGCCCCTGCAGATCTGCCAGGACCTGTGATCCGGTGTGGCTTCTGTGCCCTAGACAGACCAACTGAAGCACTGCATGGCACCTTTCAGCCTGACTCATTTAATAGCATCTTGAATGTTTAGGGGGTACTTGTGGTTCATGGGACAATTCAGAAGAGGAGGGCATGGAGGAGGAGGAGGAGTGGTGGAGCTGATAAATTCTGTATCATCACCACTTGCTGTACAGAGGCATGGTGGCACAACAAGCTGTAGCACTGAGCCTTGAGCCTTGTCCTGCATCCTTCTGAGTTGCAAGCAGCGTTACCCAGTGTGCTCTGAACAAAATGTATTGTCCCTGTCCATGCTTGCTGGACCATGTCAGCAGTAATGTGGACCTTGCGGCTAACTGCCTTGCCCAACGATGCCACAACATTGCATTCCATGTTGTGGTAGAGAGCTGGAATAGCCTTACGTGAAAAGAAATAGCAATTGGCAACATGCCATTGTGGTACAGCACATTCTGAAAATACATGGAAGGGGGCAGAATCCACCAGACAGAAAGCCAGAAGTTGTAAGGCTGGCGGCTTTGACAAGCTTGAATTTAGACACTGGGTATGTGGGTGGCACTGGCAGTGACTATTTTTTTTCCCGCTGCAGCAAATTGGTCAGAGAAATTTGCCTGCTGTAGTCTACAGCCAGTGGTATGCTACTGGCAAATGTGCTGCAGGGACCTGGGACATCCTGCGCTATACCAAAATACCTGTCTGTGGATGCTGCTGAGAGGTCATGAGGTATAGCAGGGGTAGACCTAGATACATTTGGATCAGTCTCTTATTATAAGATTAATCACAGTAAATGTTTTGTATTACCTATGAACATCCCACCAGACCTAGTTGTTAAACTAAAACAACAATCTAGCTTCAATTGGGACAACCCTTCCATTACCTATCTTGGAATTCAACTTACTTACCCACCTAACAGACTGTATGAAGCAAACTATCCTTCCTTATTGACTCAAATTACTCAAGATACACAGTCTATTAAAAAAAAACACAACTATCTTGGATTGTCCTTCTGTTTATGCGCCGCTATGAACGTGACGCACAGAGATGACGTCATCACGTCAATGTTGCGGCTTATTTAAACCCAGCTGCCACGATCCACAGTGTACACAACGCTGGTTGTGACCCTGGGGCACACACAGACGAACCGCTTATATGGTAAGCATGCCTTCTTGCACCCGACTTAAGGATTTATTGGATGGATAATGATGCAGCTTTGCTTTTGCTTTTGCTCTCCTAGCACCATTTAGGTTGTTGCAGGTTACACTGCTGATAGAGATCTTCCAGAACTTATTTTGGATCCTTTCCCTGTTTGGTTGTCTGATTGTGTATACGAACTGGCCCCAGTTATAACGCCACCATAGGACTATGCAGGTACTTTTTGTTTTGATTGCTGGTGTAGTATACTAGTATAGCAGGAGATTTTGATATATGGATAGGCCATTCATCCACGTTATATCTATCCACAGAGAAGGAACTGTTGTTCACTATTTGTCGTGACACAGCTCCTGGTACCTCTTGGAATGGATTGCTGTACCATATAGTTCCTGATACTCGGGAATTGCTACTATTGACGCTCCTATATGGATTATTGGTATGTTTACTAATAACATCTGCCACACTATGCATGCTCATTTATACTCTCTCCTCATGTGCAATTTTATGCTCTTTTATGGCCTTGTGGGTGAAATTGTACTCTATCTCTATTAGATTTTCCCAAGACGTCATAATAGGTGACTACCAGAGGCGTTGCTAGGGGGGTGCGGGGGGTGCGGCCCGCACCCGGGTGACACCCTTAGAGGGGAGACACCATCCCGAAATTTAAAAAAAAATTTTTTTTTTTTTTTTTTTTTTACATTTTTTTTTTTTTTTGCTGACATGCCCAGAGCCTGTGTCGTTGCTATGTGGGTGCGGCCCGAAAACCGGGTGACACCCGCCAGAGGGTGCCCAAAAAAAAACAAATCTTAAAAAAAAAAAGATTGACTTCGGGGGTTGTAGCTCGACGACCAGAGGTCACATAAGCCCCACATTTGGGGGGTTGGCAGTTGAAGACCTACCCCACCACCAGTCAAAATATGGGATGGCTATCATTTATGGTTCCGGAGATACGGGCCTGCTTGCACAGCCTGTCAGAAGCTACATACAGAGCGGCCAGTATAAATACAAGCTGACACATTGCAGCAGACTGAGAAAAAAAAAATCATCATTTGTTTTTTGCTAGAAAATTACTCTATGGTGGTCTTTGTAACTTTTTATGTTGCACGGTATAGAGCTGCACGATTTTGGCTAAAATGACAATTGCAATTTTTTTGCTTAGATGATAGATGACGATTCTCTCACAATTCGTGCGGCATAACATCATCTTTCACATTAAAATGAAAAAAAAAAATGGGCTAACTTTACTGTTTTGTTTTTATGGTTTTTATTATTCATTGAAGTGGGCAAATGCAGTGTGACATAAAATATTGCAGCAATTGCCATTTTTGTCTCTGCTAAAATATATATAATGTTTGGCGGTTTCAAGTAATTTTCAAGCAAAAAATATTGCTTTTTAACTTAAACAAGTGTTGGACATTAAGGGCCAGATTCACGTACATCGGCGCATTTTTGGACCGGCGTAGTGCAACTCCTTTAAGTTAGACCGGCTTAATTTTGAGGCGCAAGTACCGTATCCTCGTAGTATTTTCGGCCAAATTTGCACCGGTGCAATGTAAATTCCGAGGCGTAAGGTGGTGTAATTCAAAGTGGGAAGGACATGGGCGTGTTCCATTGAAATGAGCCGTGACCCCATGCAAATGAAGGGCCGGCCAGACTGGGCATGTGCACATGAAGCAGACTATGGTCAGCACCTCTCTGAGCATGCTCAGAACTCGGCACGGCGCAATCAGTTAGATAGGAACTAGGCCCGTCAGACTTAGTGAGCTATGCACAGTGCTTAAATAGACCGAGAGAAATGCCCTTCCATTGCAAAAGTACAGCCAATTTTTTTTCCTTCCTGAAGCAAGGTGCTTTTATTCCGTTGTCTGTTGCTGTTTGGAGGTTTGTGTCGTGTCGGTGTGTGTATGTATATATATATATATATATATATATATATATATATATATATATATATATATATATATATATATATATATATATATATATATATATATATAATATTAAATAAGATAATTATAATAATATTAAAATTAGTAAATTTATATTAGTTAAAAAAAATATATATATATATTTATTATATTAATTATTATAAAATATATACTAAACAGAAAAAATGTATATAAAATATATATTTACCCATTAGGGTGAAAAGAGCCACCGGCAAGGAAATGGAGTGTTGCCAGTACCTTGCCCAGTGGCGGTCGGCAGATCCTCTCCTGTGTAAGAACAGGGGAGTCCGCACTATGGTACATAAAGTAGCTGTTGCCTCCCAGTAAGATCCCTATGTGGGGAGCTAATATAAATATGGATAGTAGAAAGGGAAATGGCGCTGCTAAATTAATACCTTTGACCGGTATATCCGTGGGGTGAGCCCAATGGTAATAGGCCCCCCTTTTGGCTGGAATTAGGGTGCAATTGGAGAGATACCCTGTGTTAATAGGAGGGTAGATGTTGGTTCCTCAGATTCCACTAATTTCAGTGAAATTGAGTAAAGGTGGATTAATTAGGTCAGGAGCCTGTGCAGGCCAGCAGGGCCAAAGATTGCTAAAGTAAAATGATCCTATGCTGCTATAAGGATGCCAGTTGTGACCGATGCACCCTGCACCATATAAAACAAAGAAAAAAATCTCTAGAGTCTAATAGGTAGGAATCCCTACTAGTGTGGTTACTAGTGTAATCAACCACACTAGTAGGGATTCCTACCTCCTCCGTGCCCTCCTCCTTCTGCGCTCATCTAAAGTCAGTAGTATAGCTATGAGCAAGGATGCCCCTGGCATGTTGGCATACAGATTAATGTCCTGCAAGTGTGGCTGCTCAGCTCTGCCCTAATGCTGTTGCTTTTGCTGACATGTAGACGGATGGGGCCAGATTCACGTATTCCAGAGCATCTTTGCTCTGGAGTAACGCTTCTGATTTGCGTTGCGCTGCCGAAATTTTAGGAGCAAGTGCTGTCATTCACGAAGCACTTGCTCCTAAAGTTGCGGCAGCGCATCACAAATGAGCCGGCGGAATTCAAATGTCGCGGGTACGGGGCGTGTAGTATGCTAACTACGCGCGATCCCGCCGCCAACGTACTGCGCATGCGTCGAGTGTCAAAACATCCCCGTGCGCATGCTCCAAAATCTGTGAATGAACGTCAATGACGTCACATTCCCATTCATGACCGTTTTACGCAAGCGACGTTTTTTTTTTTTTTTCCCGACGCGATGACGACGCCTATACCTAACATAGGATACTCCAGCCCCATGTAGGTATATCTATGCGCCGCGTATCCCGTCCGGAAACGTCGTATCGTCATTGCGTCGCGCCGGATTTCGATCGTGAATTGCCGATTTCCGCTCATTAACATATTTTTTGAGCGTAAATCGGCGGGAACGCCCCCGGCGCCATTTTTAAGTTGAAGTAACGATGCGATGGCGAAACTCAGTTACGCTGCTCGCATCGGAACTTCAACCCGGCGTTTCTTGTTTTCTGGTTACAGAAAACAGAAACGCCGGCTCAAAGCCACAGTTAGGCTGGCGGATCACTCGATCCGCCAGCGTAACCTTTGCTGAATCTGGCCCATTGTCTAAATTTAAACCTGCTTTTATTTGGTCTAATTTTAGACAGGCCGTGCAGCTGATAAGCACATCGTGTAGACTGCACCGCACAAACTTACTTTTGTGGATCGGCGTATCTCCCTCATTTGCATATTTGCATAGCAAATCAATGGTGTGTCTAGTGCAGTTTTGCACGCACGCTGCGCCGGTCTATCCAAATTACATCAGTCTAAAAAATGTAGATTTCAGGCGTATATCGTTTTGGGGATACGGTGCATAGATAAGCGTGTGCATTTTTAGACTTACGCGTGCCTAACTCGTGATACTCCGGAGTAAGTGCTTTGTGAATCTGGCCCTAAGTGGTTACATTTCTTGCATTTACACACAGAAGTTTGATCTAAAAAGGAAGTTGATTACAATGTTTCATATTGTTTACAAACATGGCAGACTGCCCGGATATTTTCTTTACACACAGAAGTTTATCCCTTTGATCTATGAAGAAAGCATTAGTTACAATGGGGCTGATTTACTAAAGAAGCTGCGCTGCGCCGGTACATGCCTTAATAGGTGCGCTGGATGAAGCCCTAATTAGGCGCATGAACCGGCGGCAGCAGCAGCGCGATGTGATTGATAACTAAAGCCGCCGCCGAACTCCCTGTATAAGTCTATGGGGGGAAATCTTAATAGTGAATTTTAAAGGCTAATCTGCAAGTTTTGTCCTAAAAAGTGTTTGGGGACCTCAGTCCTGCCCCAGGGGACATGTACCAATGCTTTTTTTATTTTTTAAAACGGCAGTTTTTTCGGGAGCAGTGATTTTAATAATGCTAAAAGTGCAATAATAAAAGTGTAATTTTCCTTTAAATTTCGTACTATGGGGGGCTCTAATGTCAGCATGTGAAAAAGCGCATGTTTCCCGTGGTTAGAAATGTCTCTGCACAAAATGTCATTTTTCAAAGGAAAAAAGCCATTTAAAACTGACTCGCGGCTATAATGAATTGTCGGCTCCCGGCAATTGCAGGAGAATTCATTCATTAAAAAAAGGAAAAAAAAAGCGTGGGGGTCCCCCCAAATTCAATAACCAGACCCTTTAGGTCTGGTATGGATATTAAGGGGAACCCCGCCGTCAATTTTAAAAAAAAATGACGTGGGGTTCCCCCCAAATATCCATAACCAGACCCTTCGGGTCTGGTGTGGAATTTAAGGGGAACTCCACTCCAAATTTAAAAAAAAATGGCGTGGAGTCCCCCCTAAAATCCACACCAGACCCCTTATCCGAGCACGTTGACCTGGCCGGCCGCAGAAAAGAGGGGGGGACAGAGCGCGGCCCCCCCCCTCTCCTGAACCGCACCAGGCCACATGCCCTCAACATTGGGAGGGTGTTTTGAGGTGCCCCCCAAAACACCTTGTCCCCATGTTGATGAGGACAAGGGTCTCTTCCCCACAACCCTTGCCCGGTGGTTGTGGGGGTCTGCGGGCAGGAGGCTTATCGAAATCTGGAAGACCCCTTTTACAAAGGGGCCCCCCAGATCCCGGCCCCCCCCCTGTGTGAAATGGTAATGGGGTACCTTGTACCTCTACCATTTCACGAGTAAAAAAAATGTAAAGGGTTAAAAAAGACAAGAGCCGGTTTTTGACAAGTCCTTTATTATCTTCTTTCTTCTTTTCTTCGGGTTTCTTCTTCCTCCTCCTTCTTCTTCCTTCTGCTTCTGTCTTGGGTCTTCTATTCCCGCATCTTGCCCGGCGTGTTCTTCCATCTTCTGTTCCTCCCGCTGTCCTTCTCGTCCGCATCTTCTCCTTCTTCTTCTTCTTCGCCGGAGCGGCCGCTTCCAATTGAAATCCCCGCTGTCTGCCGGACCACGCCCCCCCCCTCTGACGCCACGGGCAAGCTCTTAGGAGTGTGCTGCCAGTGCGTCAGAGGGGGGCGTGGTCACATGTCAGAGGGCGGCCAATTCAATTTGAAGCTTGTGCGCGGCTTTTTCTTTGCCAGAGTCGCCGCTTCCAATTGAATTGCCCGCTTTCTGGAACATGTGACCACGCCCCCCTCTGACGCACTGGCACCACACGGGGACTTTCCTAAGAGCTTGCCCGTGGCGTCAGAGGGGGGGCGTGGTCCGGCAGACAGCGGGGATTTCAATTGGAAGCGGCCGCTCCGGCGAAGAAGAACAAGGAGAAGATGCGGACGAGAAGGACAGCGGAAGAAGATGGAAGAACACGCCGGGCAAGATGCGGGAATAGAAGACCCAAGACAGAAGCAGAGGAAGAAGAAGATGGAGGAAGAAGAAACCCGAAGGAAAGAAGAAAGAAGATAATAAAGGACTTGTCAAAAACCGGCTCTTGTCTTTTTTTACACTGACACTTTTTTTTTCTCGTGAAATGGTAGAGGTACAAGGTACCCCATTACCATTTCACACAGGGGGGGGCCGGGATCTGGGGGGCCCCTTTGTTAAAGGGGTCTTCCAGATTTCGATAAGCCCCCCGCCCGCAGACCCTCACAACCACCGGGCAAGGGTTGTGGGGAAGAGACCCTTGTCCTCATCAACATGGGGACAAGGTGTTTTGGGGGGCACCCCAAAACACCCTCCCAATGTTGAGGGCATGTGGCCTGGTGCGGTTCAGGAGAGGGGGGGGGGCGCGCTCTGTCCCCCCCTCTTTTCTGCGGCCGGCCAGGTCAACGTGCTCGGATAAGGGGTCTGGTGTGGATTTTAGGGGGGACTCCACGCCATTTTTTTTTTTTTGGGGTGGAGTTCCCCTTAAATTCCACACCAGACCCGAAGGGTCTGGTTATGGATATTTGGGGGGAACCCCACGTCATTTTTTTTTTTAAATTGATGGCGGGGTTCCCCTTAATATCCATACCAGACCTGAAGGGCCTGTAATGGAATTTGGGGGGACCCCCACGTCATTTGAATAATTATTTAAAAATTCGTACCATGGGGGGGGGGGGGGGGGGGGGAACGTCAGCAGGTGAATAAAGCGCACTTTTCCTGCGGTTAGAAATATGTCTTTGCACAAAATGACATTCTGAAAAAAAAAAAAAAAAAAAAAAAAGCCATTTAAAACTGACTCGCGGCTATAATGAATTGTCGGCTCCCGGCAATTGCAGGAGAATTCATTCATTAAAAAAAAGGGAAAAAAAAGCGTGGGGGTCCCCCCAAATTCAATAACCAGACCCTTTAGGTCTGGTATGGATATTAAGGGGAACCCCGCCGTCAATTTAAAAAAAAAATGACGTGGGGTTCCCCCCAAATATCCATAACCAGACCCTTCGGGTCTGGTGTGGAATTTAAGGGGAACTCCACTCCAAATTTAAAAAAAAATGGCGTGGAGTCCCCCCTAAAATCCACACCAGACCCCTTATCCGAGCACGTTGACCTGGCCAGCCGCAGAAAAGAGGGGGGGACAGAGCGCGGCCCCCCCCCTCTCCTGAACCGCACCAGGCCACATGCCCTCAACATTGGGAGGGTGCTTTGGGGTGCCCCCCAAAACACCTTGTCCCCATGTTGATGAGGACAAGGGTCTCTTCCCCACAACCCTTGCCCGGTGGTTGTGGGGGTCTGCGGGCAGGAGGCTTATCGAAATCTGGAAGACCCCTTTAACAAAGGGGCCCCCCAGATCCCGCCCCCCCCCCCCCTGTGTGAAATGGTAATGGGGTACCTTGTACCTCTACCATTTCACGAGTGAAAAAAAGTGTCAGTGTAAAAAAAGACAAGAGCCGGTTTTTGACAAGTCCTTTATTATCTTCTTTCTTCTTTCCTTCGGGTTTCTTCTTCCTCCTCCTTCTTCCTCTGCTTCTGTCTTGGGTCTTCTATTCCCGCATCTTGCCCGGCGTGTTCTTCCATCTTTTTCCGCTGTCCTTCTCGTCCGCATCTTCTTCTCCTTCTTCTTCTTCGCCGGAGGCGCCGCTTCCAATTGAAATCCCCGCTGTCTGCCGGACCACGCCCCCCCTCTGACGCCACGGGCAAGCTCTTAGGAAAGTCCCCGTGTGGTGCCTGTGCGTCAGAGGGGGGCGTGGTCACATGTTCCAGAAAGCGGGCAATTCAATTGGAAGCGGCGACTCTGGCAAAGAAAAAGCCGCGCACAAGCTTCAAATTGAATTGCCCGCCCTCTCACTTGTGACCACGCCCCCCTCTGACGCACAGGCACCACACTCCTAAGAGCTTGCCCGTGGCGTCAGGGGGGGGGCGTGGTCCGGCAGACAGCGGGGATTTCAATTGGAAGCGGCGCCTCCGGCGAAGAAGAACAAGAAGAAGATGCGGACGAGAAGGACAGCGGAAGAAGATGGAAGAACACGCCGGGCAAGATGCGGGAATAGAAGACCCAAGACAGAAGCAGAGGAAGAAGAAGATGGAGGAAGAAGAAACCCGAAGGAAAGAAGAAAAGAAGATAATAAAGGACTTGTCAAAAACCGGCTCTTGTCTTTTTTTACACTGACACTTTTTTTTTCTCGTGAAATGGTAGAGGTACAAGGTACCCCATTACCATTTCACACAGGGGGGGGGCCGGGATCTGGGGGGCCCCTTTGTTAAAGGGGTCTTCCAGATTTCGATAAGCCTCCTGCCCGCAGACCCCCACAACCACCGGGCAAGGGTTGTGGGGAAGAGACCCTTGTCCTCATCAACATGGGGACAAGGTGTTTTGGGGGGCACCCCAAAACACCCTCCCAATGTTGAGGGCATGTGGCCTGGTGCGGTTCAGGAGAGGGGGGGGGCCGCGCTCTGTCCCCCCCTCTTTTCTGCGGCCGGCCAGGTCAACGTGCTCGGATAAGGGGTCTGGTGTGGATTTTAGGGGGGACTCCACGCCATTTTTTTTTTATTTGGGGTGGAGTTCCCCTTAAATTCCACACCAGACCCGAAGGGTCTGGTTATGGATATTTGGGGGGAACCCCACGTCATTTTTTTTTAAAATTGATGGCGGGGTTCCCCTTAATATCCATACCAGACCTAAAGGGTCTGGTTATTGAATTTGGGGGGACCCCCACGCTTTTTTTTTGGTGTTTTTAATGAATGAATTCTCCTGCAATTTCCAGGAGCGACAATTCATTATAGCCGCGAGTCAGTTTTAAATGGCTTTTTTCCTTCAGAATGTCATTTTTCACATGCTGACATTACACCCAGGGCCGCCATCAGGGGGGTACAGGCAGTACACCTGCAGGGCCGCCATTAGGGGGGTACAGGGATTACACCGCCCGGGGGTCCCCAGGGGCCCCCAGGGGCCCGGATGGGAACCACCCTAAAACAAAAAAAACCTTTTTTTTTTTTTTTTTTTTTTTAAGGGCTCCGAAGGTCCCCAGGGGCCCGGAGGCCACTAAGGGCCCCAGATGGCAAGCCCTTTTTTTTAAATAAAATATATATATTTAAAAAAAATATATATATTTTTTAATATATTTGTTTTTTTTTTTTTTAATGAAAGGGCCCAGAGGTCCCCAGGGCCCTGGAAGGCAACCCCCTTGTTTTTTTAATTTTTTTTGATAAATGTTATATTAAAAAAATATATATATATATGTATTTTCTCTCTTTTTTATTTTTATTTTATAAAGAGCACAGAGGTCCCCAGGGCCCCGGATGGCTACCCCCCTTGTTTTATATATATTTTTCTTTATTTCTTATTTCTGTCAAAATTTTTGTAAAGGGCCCCCCCGCTCCTCAATTTGCGGCACCACCCCCCCCCCCCCCCCCCGCTTCTCAATTTCATGCGGCAGCACCCCCCCCCCCCGGTTCTCTGCTCCAGGGGGCCCATGCCTGAAGCTGTGTAAGGGGCCCCAAAATTCCTGATGGCGGCCCTGTACACCTGTAAGGGGCCCGGGGGTCCGGAGGTGCCCAGATGCCTGGAGGCCCCCCAGCGCCCCAGATGGTAACCCCCCTCTTTTTTTGGTATATATATTTGTTAGTTGGTTTTTGTAGGATTTTTTATTAAAGGGCCAATTTTTGGAATTTAATATTTTTTAGCAGTCTGGAGGTCCCCAGGGGCCCAGAGGCCCCCAGGGCCCCGGGTGGCAACCCCCCATATTTTTTGTTATTAAAGGGCCAATGTTTTGTTTTAGGGGTCTGGAGGTCCCCAGTGGCCCGGAGATCCCCAGGGCTCCAGATGACAACCCCCCACCTTTAAAAAAAAAAAAAAAAAAAAAAAAAATTATATATTTTTTGGTTATTTTTTTAACATATATATATATAATATAATTATGAAAGCTCCCAGAGGGCCCCAGATGACAACCTTTTTGCTTCTAAAAATGTTATAAACATTTTCCCCAGGTTTGTTACTTTTTACTTTAATTTCTTTTTTAAAGTGTATTTTGTGCGTGAAGTCGAGAGAGAGGAGCTGGACTTGCAATCGCCATCCTTCTCCATGCCCCCGGTGGGTGTGAGGGGGGCCTCCCACTCACCCCACCTGCTACACTTGGGAGCCCGATGGGACAGAGGGACTCCCCCTATGAGGGAGTGTAGCCCACCCAGCCAGCCCTGTAGGTCCTTCGCCTCCCTTTATTTTACGAGACCTCATGGCCAAAGTGCGTGCAAGTGTGGTGTTTTTTGTGGGGGGGGGGGGGGGTGGGCATACTAAGCACAGGCGTACCTTGCATAGCACACCCATCGGGAGCCGGGCTGACACCACCAAACTCAATTCACATGTAGCCGAGACCGGGATCCGAACCCTTGGCTGCAGAGGTGAACGGCTTGTCAGCGCAGTGCCATTCACGTTGAGCCACCGCAGCTCCCACCCAATGTTATTTTTTTTTAGATTTGTGGTAGTTATTTTTTATTTAAGGGCCCAGAGCTCCCAAGGCAACCCCCTTTTTTATTATTTTATATATGTAGATATATATATATAGATATTGTAATTTATTTTTCATTAAAGAGCCCAGAGGTTTATTTTTATTAAAGGGCCCAGTGGTCCCCAGGGCCCCCGGATGGCTACCACCCTTTTTAATATATATTTTTCTATATGTATTTTTTAGTAAAGGAACCCCCTGCTTATCAAATTGCGGCAGCCCCCCCCTTCTTAATATCAGGCGGCACCCCCCCCCCCCCTATTCTCTGCTCCAGGGGGCCCATGCCTGAAGCTGTGTAAGGGGCCCCATAATTCCTGATGGCGGCCCTAATTGCCCCCCCCCCCCATGGTACGAAATTTCAAGGAATTTTTCACTTTTATTGTTGCACTTTAACCACTTCCATACCGCGCCTATTCTGGCACTTCTCTCCTTCATGTAACAATTATATTTTCTTCCTTGAAACTTACTCAGGACCCCCAAACATTATATATATTTTATTAACAAACACCCTAGGGAATAAAGTGGCGGCCATTTTTTCGGACACATTTCCAACAGTATTTGTGCCAAAAATTTGCAAACGTTTTTTTTTTTTTTTGGCTTTCAAAAAAAAACCTGTTTCATGAATGACAAAATAAGAAAGCAGTAAAGCTAGCCCAATTTTTAGGGATAAGGTAAAAGATGATGTTACACCGAGTAAATAGATACCTAACTTGTCACGCTTTCATATTGCGCACACTCATGGAATGGCGCTAAACTTCGTTATTAAAAATCTCCATAGGCAACGCTTGACTTTTTTTCTCAGGTTACCACTTTTGAGTTACAGAGGAGGTCTAGTGCTAAAATTATTGCTCTCGCTCTAACGCACGCTATGATACCTCACATGTGGGGTTTGAAGGATGTTTACATATGTGGGTGGGACTTGCATGCGTGTTCGCTTCTGAGTGCGAGCTACTAGGGACAGGAGCATTTAAATTCCTTTTTTATTTTATTTTTTAACTTAATATTTTATTTTTTGCACTTGTTTGTCCCTTTTTTTGTATTATTTTTCACTTTTCTTCCTATTACAAGGAATGTAAACATCCCTTGTAATAGGACTAGTGTGTGACAGGTCCTCTTTATAGAGAAAGGCGGGGTCAATTAGACCCCACATCTGTCCTCCAGGCTGGAAAGCATGGAATTGGTAAAAAAAAAAACATCTCATGCTTTCAGCTGCGATCATGTTCGTTCAGCACAGTAGTGTAGTGTGTAGCATGTTCACCTAGCAGCAAAAGGGTTGCTGGTTCGAATCCCGCCCGTGACACTATCTGCCTGGAGTTTGCATGTTCTCCCTGTGCGGGTTTCCTCCCACAATCTAAAAACATGCTGTAAATTGGATCCTGTCTAAATAAGCCCTAATATGCAGTAGGATATTTAGGTTTTGTGCTTCCCTAGGCCTGACCAAATTTTGGCACCCCCCTAATAGAAAAATGACCCACCCTTCCTGTCAAGGCCACACCCTGTTTTTTTATGACCCACCCAGGAATTTTCAGGGGACACACACAAGTTCTGTGGGGGGGGGGGGGGGGCACAGGGACCCTTAATTTGCCTAGTTTTTCGATCACTTCCTGTTTGGCTATGGGGCAGGAAGTGAAGGCCAATCTCCCCAAACGGACAGGGATAATACAAAATAAACTGACAGAGCTTCTAACCCCCCCCCCCCCCAACTCTATCCAAAATGAAAGAAATCCAAAAAATAAAAGTGATGATTATTGTTCCAGTTTAACCCCAAATTTCAGATCATTTTATTGAGAGGCTTAAGAAAATATAACCATGCCAATAGGCCAGGATCCAGCGTTGCTAATATGTATGAATGTGTGTTAGGGACCCCCACAAACACCACCCAATGTTAAATCAACTATTTTCTTGTTTGTTTTGGGGATGCCTGCACCCCTGATAGGGTAAAGACACCTCACAAATGTTGTCACTTTCTACTTAATTCATTCACTTCCTGCCACACAGCCAAACAGGAAGTGAGGGAAACACCTGAGTAATGTTTTGTTGGGGACACACAGATCAATATAAATAGTTTCCCATTTTGGAAATGGCATTTTGCTGTGTACACCCCAAATTAGTAGGAATCTTGGACTTTGGGGTCCATTTACTAAAGGCAAATCCACTTTGCACTACAAGTGGACAAGCAAGGAAGAAAACTCAAAACTTGGCGGGATTGGAAGTAAAAACCATCAGTGCTTCCCTTCTGATTTTCATTGCCTACGCTTCTACTGCAGAGCGGCTTTGCCTTTACTAAACCCCAAAATAACTAATCATTTGGGGTGTACACTGCAGTGCAATTTGCTTAATGGTGACACTAGTTAGATTGACCTGTGTCCCAAAGAAAAGACCATTGGTAGGGTTTTAACCTCACTTCCTGTTCAGCTGTGTGACAGGAAGTGAAGCCAATTTTAGGAAAAGGGACACAAAGCCCAACCTAAAAACACTAGCAGGGGTTCTAACACTCAATTGGCTTCCCTCAAACAACCCACAATTAGAATAGGATTGTCTTGTGCTAGTTTCAAGCACAGCGCTGTAAATCAGCACTTCAAGCCTGTCCACCAATACACCACCCCCCCCCCCCCCCCCCCTCCAACAGGCCCTGTTTGCAGCTTTTCCTACATCTTGCACATGTGCTTTAAAAAGTCAGTCTGGACATCAGTTCTAGGAAACAATACTTACCGCTTTGTCCTTCCTTTTCTGGTGACTAAACATTTCATGCATACACACCAGGAAAGAGCTTAGAGACAAATCACACTTGATGGTTTAGGCCCAAACTAGTTCAGCTGCAGCGGTTGAAATCCATAGCAGGAAAAAAATATCACAAAACAAACTTCAAAATTTGAAAGTAATTTTATTGGTCCACAAAACAAGGAAAGCAAAACAAAAAATTACAAATAAACACACCAAAAATATATAAAAACACCTAAAAACAAAAAAGACCAACGTTTATTTCACAGTCATTGGAAAATAAATCATGCTTTTGAAATAACAGGATAGACCCACAGGATTAAAACATTAGTCATTAACATCTTGAGAAACATTTAGCAAAATTATGTAGCAGAGAAAACATCAAAAAATACAAAACTTGCTCCAAAACATCTCTGTTTCACTCCGCCATTACTTCCAGCCAGCAAATCTGCCCCCTCTGAGGGGCAGCTGACACGTGCAGTATCCACGCTTTTTATAACATGTGTGCTAATGAACCAATTGGAAACACATGAAGAAATGTCAGCCTCTAGTTTGTGTGCACTTGTAACTGCTTACACCTGTTAAGGATGTCCTTAAATTACTAAGCCAAAAAAAACAGCTTTCTGAGCATGCTCAGAAAGATGCAAGTCATTTTCAGGATGAAACTTCCAACTTCTTTTTCTAACTGTTCGAGCATGCCCAGTTCACTCGAAATGCAGTACCAGAATCAAATCTGCAATGGCGGATGAAAGCATTAGAGGTGTTAAATTTTTTTTTGGTCCCCATGAAGTGATGCTTTACAAGCTGAACGGGAGGTCTTATAGAATTTTTACGTAACAAACCTAAATAGTAATAATTTAAAAGCCCCTGTCCCTAGTAGCTCGCAGTCAGAAGCGAACAAGCAGCATTTTTATTGTTTCCGGTTACCAGTTTAGATTTACAGATGAGGTCTAGTGCTATAAATATTCCTCTTGCTGTTACGCACGCTATGATACCTCACATGTGTGGTTTGAAGAATGTTTCCATATATGGGGGCGGGCCTTAAATGTGTAAGCCCCGCCCACATATTGAACCCCCGTTCAAACCCCACATGTGAGGTATCATAGCGTACGTTAGAGCGAGAGCAATACTTTTAGCACTAGACCTCCTCTGTAAATCTAAACTGGTAACCTGAAACACATAAAAAAGCGTTGCCTATGGGTATTTTCAAGTACTGAAGTTTTGGCGCCATTCCATGAGTGTGTGCAATATTAAAGTGTAACATGTTGGGTATCTATTTACTCGGTGTAACATCATCTTTCACATTATGGCCATAAATTGGGCTAACTTTAGTGTATTCTTAATTTGTAACCACTTGAGCCCCAGAGCATATTACTGGTCACTGACGGGGCCATTTTTTGCATTTCAACACTGCGTCATTTTGACTGACAATTGCGTGGTTGTGCGACGTGGCCCCCAAAAAAAATTTGGCGTCCTCATCCTCCCCCCCCCCCCCCCCCTAAAAAATTTTTTATTTTTTTTTTGTTGGTGGTATTTGATCACCTCTGCGTTTTTTCTTATTTTTGCTTGACCCAAAAATATAGCGACAATTTGGTAACTAAAAAAACATCTTTTTTACTGTTTGCTATAATAAATCTCCCCCAAAATATATTCAAAAAATGTTTGCCCTCAGTTTAGGCCGATAAGTATTCTTGGACATATTTTTGGTTGCAAAAAATCACAATAAGCGTTTGATTGGTTTGGGCAAAAGTTCTAAGTAGGGGTTGGTCTTATGGGTTTTTTTGGAATATTTTTTTGTTTTACTAGTAATGGTGGCTATCATTGTTTTTTCTGTCTAATGCGACATTGTGGCGGACACATTTTTGTGAGATTTGGCATTTTTGTAGCGAGCAATGGTATAGAAATGCATTGCTTACTATAAAAATGACACTGGCAGGGAAGGGGTTAACACTAGGGGCGCGGAAGGGGTTGAATATGTTACCTGGGTGTGTTCTAACTGTAAAGGGGGTGGGACTGTGTAGGGGAAATGACAGATCGCTGTTCATACATTGTAGGGACAGACGAGCAGGCATTCCCCCCCCCCCTGACAGGACCGGGATAAAGGGGAACTCCACCCCAAATTATAAAAAAAAAACGGCGTGGGGGTCCCCCTTCAGGTGCACAACAGGCTCTTAGATTTGATCTGGAACATAAGGGGTTAAACCCACGCCAAAAAACGGCGTGGGGTTCCCCCTCAGATCCAGACCAAACCCTTCTCCCAGGCACGCAGTCTGGCCGGACAGGAATGGGGGTGGGGACGAGCGAGCGCCCCCCCCCCTCCTGAGCCGTACCAGACCACATGCCCTCGACATGGGGGAGTGTGTGCTGTGGGGGAGGGGGGCACTGCCCCCCCACCCCAAAGCACTCTTGTCCCCATGTCGATCGGGACAAGAGCCTCTTCCCGACAACCCTGGCCGTTGGTTGTCGGGGTATGCGGGCGGGGGGCTTATCAGAATCTGAGAGCCCCCTATATTAAGGGGGCCCCCAGATTCTGGCCACCCACCCTATGTGAATGAGTATGGGGTACATCGTACCCCTACCCATTCACCGGGTGGAAAAGTGTAAACACCAAAAAAAAACACACAGAAAAAAATAATTTATTAGTCAGCTCCGGGGGTCTTCTGCCGGGACCCCCCACCACCAGCCCATTGGGCCCCGGGCTTCGCCGTCTTCTGCCGGGGGGGGACACCCACCGATGATCTCCGCCATGTCCAGCCAGGCCCCCACCCCAAAATAAGCTCTTTCACATCCGGGGGGGCCGGCCGAAAAAAGCAGAGAACAACGGGGGCGGAGCCCCTCGGTCTTCCAGACGTTTTCTGCCGGGGGGGCTCCAGCCCCGCACCGGTCTTCGCCGCCGCCTTCCGCCGGGGGGGACACCCACCGATGCTCTCGGCCATGTTCGGCCAGGCCCCCTACCCCAAATCAAGCTCTTTTACATCCGGGGGGGGCCGGCGGAAATGGCGGAGAACAACGGGGGCGAAACCCCTCCTCGGTCTCAGTGCAGCTCCTCCCACTGGCAGTAGTTCCGGCTCCTCCCACAGTGCTCATTCTGCATCCTGCTGGAGAGGAGAGAAGACCTGTCTTCCAGAGCTCCTGTGTTCCAGCCTACCAGGACCAGCCTCCAGCCCCCAGCCCCCTGCCCCGGAAGAGGGGTGGGATGGCCTCCCTCAGCCCCGGAGGTGGACCGGCTTCCGGCCTCCGGAGGAGTCAACAGCACCTGCCCTCCAGCCAGACCACCGCCACCACCATCAGCAGGGAGGACCGTCTCTTCCTGGAGACCCAGGTGGGTCTCTCAGACTGGACAGCCCCTCAGCCAGGTGAGAATGAAGCAAGAACCAGGAGGAGGCGGGATAAAATCAAATCCCTGCTGGTGAGGATATCTCAGGCCTGCGTGGAAAAGATGACTACTCTCGCAGGCCTGAGGGAAAAGAGGGACAGGTGCTCCAGTAATAAAAGATCTGAATTCAAGGGGGCCATCACCACCCTAGGACTAGAAGTAAAAGAAATATGGGAATACCTGGGGGGCTTTTGCCAACGTGGGGCTGGAGAGGCGAACTTCCTAGAGGAGCTCCGGAAGACCCTCCAGCAGGCCAACCGGGAAGGGAGCCAGGCAGCAAGGAGGAGTGGGCGGTCTAAGAAGGGGTCCCAACCCCCCAAACAGCCAGGAGAGTCAGGGGAGCCTGGGTGCAGTGGGGGGGGGGGCGAGTGCCGGTGGTGCAGGGCCCAGTATGGCCATAAAACCTGGGGAGGGTTCCCGGGAGCCGATCCCTCGGTCCGTGGAAGGGACTGGGGGGTTGGCGAAGTCCGGGGAGTCCAGTGATCCAGGAGGTCGCCGGGCCCAGGTGCCGCCGGCGGTACCCCCCGCCATCTTCAGGTCAGCATACCCAGGCTCCCCCAGGATGGTCGCACTGCCACAGCTGAAGCCCGCCATGTGTCGGCTTCCATGACCCCTCAGCTTGCAGAGGAGCGGGAGGATCTGGCCATGGAAAGGCCAGGGACTGCTCCTGCGGCTGCTATGTCATCGGGAGAGAGGCAGACACATGGTGGAGGCATTGTGCTGCGGTCATCTGGAGGTAAACAGCTTGTGTGCAGTGTGGCCAAGATGGCGCCGGCTGTTGGGGGTGGAGTAGACCGGGACCCGGAAGTGACCGCCCAAGAACCGGAAGTGCCCCAGCCGGAACCGGAAGTGCCCCAGCCGGAACCGGAAGTGCCCCAGCCGGAACCGGAAGTGACCAGACCGAAACCGGAAGTGACCATACCGAAACCGGAAGTGCCCGTCCCGCGACCGGAAGTGCCCCCCCCGCGAGTTTGCGGTGGTCGGTGGGGGGGGGGCTCAGGGGACCTGGGGGATGAGAGGCCGGGGGTACAGGGGTGCCCAGCCCCGGACGCTGCAGCAGGCACCTCCAGGCACCCCCGGCAGGAGATGGACAGAGACGTTGAGGACGGTAAATTGGACGGTAAGCTGCCACCACCCCCCCAGGTCCCCATGGACACTGCCACAGGCCCCGAGGGGCTCCCTGCAGCACAGGCGGGGTGGGGGGAAAGTCAGGTGGGACCCCTCCCAGTGGACTGTATAGCATACGATTATATCCGGCAGTTGGAGGGGTCCCAGGGGGGCTCCCCCCCAGTACAGGTGGAGTCCCAAGGGGCTGGTGTGGTCGCGGAGGGGTCTGGGTGGGGGAGTTTGGTGGGGGTGGTACCCCCCTCTGCTGTGGTCCCGGGGGGGGGGGAGCCTGTAGTCAGGCCAAAGGTGGTGGGTCAGGGTGGTCAGGGTATATCAGCGGGGGGTGGGTGCAACACCACCGGCAGGGATGGGGGCCCCCCCGTCCCCCCCCACTTCTGGGGGTGCTGAGGGGGGTGCCCCACTTCCGGAGAACATCTTTCGGGGGTCTCCGGAGGCCAACTTATTGTCTGCCCTAAAGGGGGGGGTCGCTCTTTCGCCCAGGTGTTGGGCTCTCGTGCCCCTCTGGACCACCTGTACAGCCGGTTTGGCGCCCAGAATTTCCGCGCCCCCCCTGCTGACCAGGAGAGGACGCAGGGGTCGGCGTGGACGAGGGGTACAGGTGGTCCAGAGAGGAGGCGTAGGAATGTTGTCCAGCTTCGGTACGAGGGTCCGGACCCCTGCCCCGCTCGAGGTGAGGTGGTGGGCCTGGTACTCTCCTTGGGTTTTGGGGTGGATGACCTTTTTGCTGTCATCCATCCCACCAACACACGGGAGTTTGATATAAGTTTTGTCACTCCCGTGTGTGTGGATGGAACGCTTTATCACCCACCGGCTTTGGGTTGGTGAGGGGCGTTGACCCTTGGAAGAGGTACAGGCTCATTCCCATCTCCAGGCAGGAGGAGGTTAAGAACATCACCATCCTGGTGAGGAATGAGTCGCTCCCTCCGGAGGACATTGCCACCTGGCTCGGGAGGTACGGGCAGTTGCAGACCCCCCTGAGGAAGAACCTTGATGAGCGCGGGGTCTGGACCGGGGCTTGGCTGACCAGGATCCGGCTCAAGAGGGAGGGCAACAGTGTTGCCCACCTCCCTGGCAGCGCCTTTCTAGGCAGAGACCGGATCCTGGCGTTCTACCCGGGACAGCCCCCGTCGTGTTGCTTCAAGTGCGGCAGCCCGACCCACATGAGCTCGGACTGCACGGTGGTCAGATGTGGCCGTGCCACGAGTTTGGCCACCAGTCCGAGTCATGTGGGAAGATATGCTGCAACTTGTGTGGTGAGATGGGGCACCCATTTAGCAGGTGTCCCAAAGCATATCGGGGTCTTCTTCCTCAGGGGGGGGACCTCCCGGGCCGGGAGCGGCCGAAGCCCCCCCGGCGAGTGATGGCCGGGGGTGGGGGGTGGGGATCCTGGAGCCCCTAGTACTACTACTCCGGAGGGACCAACAGGCCCATTGCCTCAAAGAAGGCGGAGCAGAGGCGTGGGCGTGGGGCTCCCCCCCCCGGGGGACACGGGCTCGGTTGGCCAGGAGGCTCCCGATCCTCCGGAGGGCGGAGCCGGTGGGGAGGAGTCGGGGAGGCCTGGGGGTCCCGGGCCTGAGGGTCCGGGGCCAGGGCCTTCCTCTCCTAATGTTGCAGGGCCGATCCCCATCCCCCATCCCTTCCCCCTTTTCCCCCTCCTCACCATTGCCCCTCCCCTCCACCTGGCCCTCCATCTGTTTCCCCATGCCCTCCTCCCTCACTCCCTCATCTCCCCTCCTCGTACCCCCCCCCCCTCCCCCCCCCCCGTCGCTCCCCCCCCCCTCCCAAGGTCCCGTCCCCCCCCCCCCTTCCCCTTCTTCTTCCCGTCCAGCTAAGTCTGGTCCCCCCCCCTGTCCTCTCCCCCTGTCTCTGGCCCCCCCTCCCTCTGGCTCCCATTCCCTCCTGCCTCTTCCATTCCCCCCCCTTCTGGACCCAGAGTCTCATTTCCTCTGGCCCTGTGGCCATGGAGATGGAAGCTGCTCGAGCCTCATCCAAGAGGGAAATCTCGAGCAGCGGTGGGTCCGAGGAGGGGGGGGGGTGGTGTAGTCATCTCGGAGAGGTGGCAGGAGTGGGAGCAGGTGAGACGCAAAAAGAAGAAGGGGAAGGCTGCCAGATCTGGGGGCGGGAAGTCCCCAGTGAAGGGTGGGGTTCCCCCAGGGGCACGAAGTGGGGTGTCCCTGGGGAACCCGTTTGGTATCTTCTCCTCCTCCTCGGGCTCAGAGGAGGAGGAAGTGTAGATATGTAAATATGTTTTTGTGTTTGTAGTATGAAGGAGAACATGACCACTTTCAATCATTCTGATGGCGGTACCCTCTCCAATACGCTTTGCGACCATTAATGTCGCAAGTATTCGTTCTGCGGGAGCTCGTTTTATGGCCTTCGATTTTCTCGCCCAGCCGTGTTGAAGCTGACATTTTGTTTTTTGCAGGAGACCTGGCTGGCATCTGTGGCAGAGATGCATCTAGCAAAGAGGGAGTGGAGATGTGGGCCCTCCCTCTGGTCTCTTGCGCGGCCGAGCCCTGCAGTGGGGTTGCGGTCCTTTTTAAGACTGGTCCGGTGGCTTGCCGGCGAGTGATTGAAGTGGAGATCGGTAGATGTCTGGTGGTGGACGGTGGCTGTCGTGAGGGGGGCAATTCCTCCGGCTCATAAATTTTTATGGGCCTCAAAAACTAGGAGTAGGAGAGGAGGAGCCTCCTTACGGCGTTTAAGCCTTATCTTTTTACGTCCCAGCAGGTGATTTTTGGTGGCGATTTTCAATATGATCACTAGGCCCAAAAGACCGGGCAGGTGCCGCCAACCCTCTGGGATATGATAGTATTTTTTTGAATAACGTAGTGAGGGAGGCCAGGTTGGTGGATGTGCACGTTCGTCACCTCCCCAACCTCACTGGTTTCACATTTTCCCGAGGTAGTAGTAAGAGTAGATTAGATAGGTTTTTTTTAAAAAGGAGGACTCTGTCTGCTCGGCTCCTGAGCTGCAGTCGGTAGAGTTCTCCGATCACTGTATGGTATCTGTGGCCCTGAATGTCGCTGACACTCCTCAGAAAGGGAGGGGTTTGTGGCGCCTGAATGGGTCGCTACTGGAGGATCCTGAGGTTAGGGAAGCCTATGAGGTTTTCTTCCTGGGCCAGACCTCGCTCCTTGAGGGCAACTGCTCCCGCCTTGAGTGGTGGGAAGTAGTTAAAAAGAGGTCTGGCGACTTTTTCCGGGAAATCTCTGGGTACAGGGCAGCTTCCAAGTACCAGGCTTACCAGAGACTAACGCAGGCAGCTTGACCGCCTGGTGTCCTCTGGGGGCTCTCAGGAACAGATATCCGGTCTGAAGGCGCAGATGAAGGAGTGTCAGTACGACCGTCTCGCCTCCCTGGTTTTTGAGAGGGATTATGGGAAGTTTATTATCTCTCCTGATCCCTACAGGAGCTGTGGTGAGGTGGCGAGGTCGAAGGTCGTACATGGCCTGAAGGATGCCTCAGGATCTCTGGTCCGGTCCAGATCGGGGATCCTGGGTGTCGTCAGAGACCACTTTTTCGGACCTCCTGAAGAAGCGGCCTCTAGACATGGAGAAAGTCAGGGAATTCCTTGATGAGACCCCGCTGGAAGTGGGGTCTGACCTTCCTGACTCTCTGACAGAAGAGATCTCGGTAGCTGAAGTTGAGCAGGCTATTAGCTCTTTAGCTTCTAAAAAGTCACCTGGGCCCGATGGGCTCACACGGCCGTGAGTTCTACAAAACCTTTAAGAGCCTCTTGGCTCCTCATCTGAGGGACGTGTTTAGTGAATGTTTGGCCTATGGCCTGCTGCCTCCCTCAATGAGAAGGTCAGCTCTCTGATCCTACTGTCAAAGGGGAAAGATCCGTCTGTGGTGGAGAATTGGCGTCTTTCCGATCGCCCTTCTTTTTACCACAGATAGGAAGATACTGGCAAAGATCTTGTTTACACGTCTGTCTGCTTTGGCGGGCAGGATGCTGTCTCCCTCTCAGCACTGCAACAATTCCTGGCCGGGGCACTTTTAGTGCCCGTCCTGAGCGTCCGGGAGGCTGTGGAAAGGTGCAGGGCTGATGGCAGCGAGCGCTATCTGCTTGCATTGGATCAGGCTAAGGCGTTTGATCGGGTGAACCACGAGTACCTTTGGCTGCTTCTGAGGAGATACGGTCTGCCTGATCAATTCGTTGATTGGCTGCAGGTATTGTATAGGGGAGCTGAGAGCTTCCCTCTTGTCAACGGTTGGGTGGGCCGGGCCTTTGCCGTGGACTCTGGCTGTCGTCCGCAGGGGTGCCCGCTGAGCCCCCTCCTGTACATCTTTGCGGTCGACCCCTTCGTAAGGAGGGCTAGACTGCGGGCGTCTGGGGGGGGTTTCCGGTGGGACCTGTCGGGGGTCCGGTTTCGGGCGTGAGGGTTGTGGCCTATGCGGACGACGTCTCCGGTGGTGGTATCTGGTCGTGAGGAGGCCCATTATGTGGAGTCCCCAGATCGGGTGCTACTCTGAGGCGTCAGGCTCGCTGGTCAATTGGGACAAGAGTGAAGTTTTCTGGTTGGGGAAGGAGGGGGAGCAGTTCCCCCTTCCGGACGTGTTCCCCACGCCCGGGTACCAGAGATTCGAGTTCTTGGCATTCATTTCGGCCCCGGGTGATTATCCCAAGCTAAACTGGGAGCGCAGGCTGGTGAGTGCCACTCGGAAGGTGAAGCCTGGAAAGGTTGGAAACTTTCCCTGAGGGAAAGGGTAAGCTTGGTCAAGACGTA